>OZ035830.1:17483065-17911186 GCA_964034765.1 Knipowitschia caucasica
GCTGTTTCGATATTAATGTCAGTATATACAAAATGCTAATGTCCAAGTCTTTTTCTGTCTATTGACTAAAAAAGAAGTACCTTTCCTCAAACATGTTTTGGAGAGCATAGAGGAGTAAAGCTTTTTATATGTCCTGTAAGTGTGCATGTGTGCATGTTTGAGTGTGCGCGTGTATTATGACCGTGATATAAGGATTACTTATTAAGATTCTTGCCAGATCATAATAGTATGTTGGGCCTGCTTTATCCCCAAGCCTCAGATTGTATAAGCCTGATATAGAATGTATTATTTCATGACAAAATACCTTGAAAAAAGGGATTTTCATGGTGAGTGGTCTTGCCTTTCCACAGATCTGTACAGAAACGTTAAATCAATTACATCTTGCTGGGGAAAAAAACAGGTGGCAGCCCCTCCAATGTACCGGACTACCTCCTTCCCACCATTGAGTAAGTCCTCACCAGCACCTCCAGCTTTGCTTCCTCCCATCTCTTGTTGGCTCCCACATTTAATCACCTGCACTCAATGGTCAGACAGATCATTGCTGTGTGACTATTGGCCGCAGTGAAGGAGAAGGCGGTACCAGCTTCGGTGCATCACAAACGCTAGCAGCAGTATAGGGCTCTCCCTCTCTCTCTCTTACTCCCTCACTCACTCACTCCCTCCATCCCCCCATTCTCTCTCTCTCTCCACTCTCTGCCTCTGGATCTCCCTCTCAGACATACGCCAGAGACTGCAGCAGTGAGCGGGACCATCAGCATCTCCCCCTTTTCCTTCCTCGCAGTGCAAAATTACGGAAACGCACCAGAAGACAGTGGCGTTATCTTTCAGGGATTCGTACAGGTATGAGTGACGGCTATTGAGGACTGTGTCTATCATGTGTGCATGGGAATCTGACAGCAGCACTGCAGGAATGGAAAATGTGCCTCCACCTCCTCCTTTCACCTATTCTAATCAATCCCTGTAGAGAGAGACAATTTTCTTTTAGACAGAATTGTATTGTTTGGACAATGTTGTGTTGTTTTGTGTGCAAAATCCCAAAATCTATTTTAAGCAGTTGCAGAATGGACATGATGTGGTCTTCTACATGACGTGTTTTCCTCTCCTCTCTCTCATCACAGACTTGTACAATTCTTTGCAGGTCTCAATTGGTGTGGACTCCTGAATACTCTCATCCCTCCAAAGGGGCCAGCTCCATCCGTCCTGACTGGTCCCAAACCCCCCCCCTCCAAAAAAAGGTTTTTCTAGGATGCCCTGCTCTGCGCCCCTTTGCTGAGGAGGCGTCAGCGGGCAGCAGCATGGACACTGACTTGGCCAAAAGCACCACCATCCCCTCTTCCACCGCTCTACCACATCCACAACGCTGCCCTGCCAAACCGGGCAACCCAACCGGCCCCTCTGATGGGCGAAGACACTGACGCCAGCGAGACATTGAACCACCAGGGCTTCCTCCCAGACCACAACTATGTGACTGACGGTGAGTGTATGAATACAACAGTAGCAGGACAAGCCTCACATGAGTTTGCCTGTGAATGCGTGTCTGGGAGGCAAAGCCAGCTCAGCACAGCTTTCCAGTCTTATTGCCAGTAAGCAGCTTGTCAAATAGGCCTGAGCTGCACTCCAAACAAGTGCGATAACAACAGGGAGGCTATTGTTGTGTTATTATTATTAGAATGGACTATAATCTGTAAACAGTACTTGTAGGATTTCACAAACTATAGTCTTGTGTTATGCAACGTTTCTGGTTGTATAACAAATTGTGATTGATCTGCCAGATATTGAATTTAGAATGTTTATATAATGAGCCTTTTAGAAGCACGTTTTTTCACCAATGCATATTTTAATGAAATTCTGATTCAGACCATAGATCATAAGAACAAAATTAGGGTTACACCAGTCTTTTTTATGATAGTCATCTTGATATTTTGCAATTATGAACTATTACCACAGTCCCAAGTGCCTATAGGGAAAAATTGTATTATCCTGAAAATACAGAGCAATTTTGAGAAAAAAAGATATATGATTGCTTTGTTACATCAACTGAAAGGCTTTAAAAAAAAAAAACAATAAGCCGATATTCAATTTCAGTATTGTATCAATGGATCCCTAAAAATACACACACATTATAGCATAAAAATATCATACTAGACATGCTCCTCAATTTTCAGTAATATGCTTTTGGTCTTCATACTCAATATTCCAGCCTTCACTTCATTCATTTATTTGAAAGCCTCAGTAAACAGAGTTAGCGCAAAAATAATGTTGACTGGTCCACTTTTCATCAATTCAAATTATTTTTGTATAGCCTCAAATCACAACAGCCGCCATCTCGAGAACTTTACAACGCTGTCAATTTGCCAATATTAGATCAAAGAGATTAGATCAAACAGTTCGAACACAGGAAATTCAATAATAACAAACGCATATTACATTACTTAGTTACTTACACAGGAGCCATTGGTCCATATAGGGAGCAGGATGACCAAAGTCTGTAAATGTGAATAATTGTGCATAAATGACATAGATCGTTACTGTCCTTAGACCCTCCTGCATCAGCAAGGAACGACTCAAAAACAAACAAACACTAGTTAGTCACAGTCACACTACTAATAAATGAAAGCCCATCTCTCTACTGTAGTTATGGTGTGGTATGGTATGGTATGATTTTTATTCTTACAGGGACAGCGTACAATAAACATTAGCCAAAAGTAGAGAAGCAGTGTATCAGGTTGTAGCAGCAGTGCTATTTTACATCTGTAGTCGCTGAGCCTGTAGTAAAACTGTAAAACAAAAGTAGATACATGACCATACACGAGTAACTGGTGGGATAAGTGTGTTACGGCAGCCTCTTCCTAATCTCAATTACAGCGCTAATCTCACCTGTGCTCGAGCTTCGTATGGTGTGGCTGTCTGTTTGCCCTCAATCCCTTTTGCTTGTGTCACCTCATTGTTCACTACACCTCTCAGACCGGAACAGCGGATTATCATCTGGGGGTCGTGAATGTGTTACAAGCTGATTTGCGATCCAATCTCACCCCCAGAAAGAGAATTATGCTTCCTTGCCTTGCCTTGCGTCTGGCTCTGCAATATAATATCCCAGACCTAGGCGCACATGTTCTCAATGACACGTGCTGCTACTGCTTCATTGCAAAATATTATCAAATATGAGGTGATAGTTGCTTGAATCGAGTGGTTTTTATCTTAATCTGACAACATTCTGAAATCTTAAAACAAGATTTGCCAATGGGACTTTTTTCAAGAACTGTTGCTTTATTTTCTCATTCCAAGGGAGACATTTCTTAAAACAAGGCCATAGTCAAATCTTGTTTTAAGTCAGTTAAAATGTGCTTAAATTAAGATACATTTTACCAAATGTTAGCTATTTTGTATCACTTTTTGCAGTGTACTGGTTGCATGTTTGGTGTTCATTCAACAAATTGCACTGCCTGGTTTTGAGTACTTTTCATCATACATTTCCATTTTTTGTCCATTTTCAAAAATCTATTACCAATTGTCCCTGACCATTGGAGCAGCTCACTTTTCAAGCTTAGCCATTGCGATTGACAGCTGGTCAACACCCACCAATAATAGCTGTATTAATTATTCCTAGGCACAACCCAGGCCTGAGCAAATTACTCTGCATGAATTGCTGATGAGCCTCTATACAATGCCACCGGGATACATAAATACATTTTCCTTAGCTCTTTGTTGACGACTACAAAATAATGTATGCTATAATGAAAATTAAAAAAAAATCCATAACCCGAGGCATTGGTTACAGGTCCCACGATAAAAACCTGTTCCTTAATCCAAACCCATTCTCAATAGCTCACCCCATCCCCCTGCTCCACCTCTCCTCTCAGTGTCTCCGTCCAACTCATCCCCCCACCTTTCCACTCAAATGCAACACACAGCATTGGCCAGTGATGAAGAGGTGCGCCTGCCAAACAATTACCCAACAAGGCTACAAAGGCTGATCCAGAGCACTCTACTGAGCCCTCAAAAGCATGAACTAAAGGGTGCTTAAAAAAAGGATGCAGGGCGTGTATTTGTCTGCTAAGAAGTTCTGTTTTGCGTGTCTTGTCTGGCGTTTTGTCAAGTTTTACGTTTCATTTTGTGTTAGTGGTCAATGTTTTTTGTCTGTGTGTGTGTGTGTGTGTTGTATCTGTCTGCTCTGCCCCATGGGGATTCCTCTGCCCTTTAACTCAGAGATAGACGCTTAACCTCCCTTCATCCTAAAAGACTCATCCCTCCATTCAACCCCCTCTCCTCTGGTTGACCTCGCTGTCTTTGCCCCGTGCCTCAACTTTTATAGACGGTTGGACTGATCATAAATGTTGACAATTTAATTTGTTATATTTAATAGGTTGCCTCCAAGATTCCACTAAGCCTATAGTTTAAAATTGTGGTGGTGGGCAGCTGAAAATCTTTCCTGGTAACTATGGTAACTGTCAAAGTAAGACTTCTAGTTTCAGATAACGGCTGATACATCTGTAGTATTTGCCGGGCCAATCCACAGGAAATAAAAACTGACACAAAGTTTGACATCTGTGTCAGCACATATCAACTATGGTCTTATTATTTCCTTATAAAGTTGTCTAGAAGTGGTAATACCGTTACCACTTCAAACAAACAAGGACTTCCATGACAATTAAATGCCAGGTTTTTGAAGAGCTATCAAATAATGATCTGTGAAGACAATTAAATATTTTATTTTTCAATTTTTCTTTAAAAAATTCCTTTCTATAGCGTTGTATTGGCCCCTACCCTCTGACATGAACGCTAAGTATAAGAACATAACATGTAATAATAATGTATCTGCTCTTTTAAACTCTGTTGCACTGAGGTTTCCTTTAAAATTAAAGTGCACTGTAAATAAAATGTAATACTATTAATATTTGAGGCGGCAGTAGCTCAGAAGGTCGTGGGTTCAAGCCCCGCTCAAGACTTTCACCATCGACTCCCACTGACTACTGTCGTTGTGTCCTTGGCAAGACACTTAACCTCTGGGAACACCAGCCACAGTGGGGTGTCTGCGGCTGTAAAGTGCCAAACTGCCGTTGTGTCCTTAGGCAAGACACTTCACCCCCATTGCCTAGAATGAGTCTGGTGTGTGTGTGAATGGTTGGTGGTGGTCAGAGGGGCCGATGGCACATACTGGTTGCCTCGCTTCTGTCAGTGTGCCCCAGGGCAGCTGTGGCTACATTAGTAGTTTATCACCACCGTGTATGGAGTGAATGAATAATGACACATGTGAAGCGTCTTTGAGTGTCCAAAAAAGCGCTATATAAAACCGATGCATTTTTTTTTTTTTATTGTTACTTAAACCCACTTATCATAAATAACATTCATATTCTTATTTCAGGCAGCACTGTACACTTGTTGTTGTCTGCTCCATGTCTCTATCTCCAGAATGTCTTACAATCACCGCGGCTTAAATTGACAATCTCTTTACGCCAATCAATACATCATCATCCTCGCTCCTCTTGCTTCGTGCTCATGGCCAGATGTGGTGATGTCATAACTCACTCCCGACCCCCAGTCCTATGCTCCCTGCCTGACCTCCTCTCCTCTCTCCCTTTCTGTTGGCTCCCTCCCTACACCTTGTTCCTTTTGCAGGGCTGCTCCTGGCTAAAGCCTGAAGAGCTCCGCCCATCCCGTCACCCCTCTCCACCTTGGAGTCCTCCCCCAGGATGTTGAGCCCCATCCAGGTGCTGTGCTCCGACATCACTACCCTTTCTCTGGAGCCCGAGCAGTTTGCCTCTTACACTGAAGGTGTGTGCTCTCCTCTTTTATCCATTCACCCACCGCTGGGACGTCATACAGGCTGCGTCTGTTGTGTGAGTCAGGTGGATTTATTGGTGTGAGCTTTAATAGCTTTAATACGTCACTCTGTCTCTTGTCGTTTCTATTTTTGTGGCATCCTGTTGTGTTTCCATTTGAAGATCTTAAGTCAGTTTCAATACAAGAAAAAGCGTCAGCCAGACGAGTCAACCCAATTCATGATCCGAGTACAAAATCACAACCAGGTGTTTAAAGGAGACCTCACCATCTACATATATTTACCGATAACTTCAAATATGATTTTAAAAATTCTCGAGGTTAGCATTCTAGTTTTTCAGTAAGAAGTGTCCCATACCTCTAAAAGTATGTACAATAGGTAAAATCCTTCACTTGCAGTACTCCTGACCAAGTTGAGCATCCACATCTTGAAATTGTAGGAAGGGTCAAAATGCAGAGCTTCTTCCTTACGTCTTCCTTAAAAATGGTTTTGTGTATTGGTCTATGGTGTAATAATTATGGAATAGTACGAGTAGTAAGAGCTAAAAAGTCAAAAAAATTAATCAAAATTATGATACAGGGTTTTCATTACACATCAAGCATAAGGTCCTGAGCTTGATTTGATCTCTCTGTGTAGAGTTTGCATGTTCTCCCTGTGTTTGTGCGTTTCCTCCGGGCGTGAAACATACTGCTTAGCCAGGAGCAGCCCCTGTTAGAGTGCCCCTGGGCAGCTGTGGCTACTAGTAATGGTTTATCACCACTGTCTATGGAGTATTGAAACAGGAACAAAAGTTGTTTTGTTAAACTGAAAAGTAGAAAAGCTTGGGGTTGGAGTTGAAAAAGTAATACATTATTTAGTGTCAGAGTGAGAGTGCATCAGGGGTCCAAAAGTGTATGCTAAAACAGTATAGTGCTACGAGGATACGGCAACTTTGATGCAGAGGCAGTGACTTGCTGAAAATGTGCAAAAAGTACAAGCAGTCTCAATAAATACAATAAAGATTTCGTAATGTGGGAGCTTAATTATTATTATTTTTAATTAAAAAAAATCATTAATGTCAGAAAGTCCTCAGTGTCCAAATATTAAATGACTTCCTCCTTCATTCTTTGAGACTGGATTATACTTATATGTTTGTTGATGCAGCGCCATCTGTATGAGTACAGGTGACACTGGGAAAATTAGAATATTGTTGAAAAGTTCATTTTAAAATGTATTTTTGTAATTTAACTCCAAATGTGAAACCAATATGATACATTACAAGCAAAGTGATATTTGACAAGCCTTTGTTTGTTATGTACTAGTTGATTATGGCTTACGGTCTGTTTTCGAGTTATCCTACATTTCTGATATGGTTTATTTGGGGTTTTTAAAAGCTGTGAGCCATAATTATCAATATTATAACAAATAAAGGCTATGTCACTTTGCTGCAATGAGTCTGTTATATATCAATTTGTCACATTGTTAGTTAAATTACAGAAGTAAATGTACTTTTGAACAATAATCTAATAGTCCGGGTTGTATCTGAGTGAAGCATTTCTTGTAAGTTAATGTAAAGAGTCTTTAGTTTAACCTCGTGATTGAAGGCAGCTGGAAAATATTTCTTGGTAACTATGGTAACTGTCAAAAGTAAGATTCTAGTTTAGAGCTAGTTTCTTTTCCGGGATAATCCACATGGAACAGAAAATGTCAGAAATTTCCACCTTCTGCAATGTGGTCTAATTATATTTTCACAAAGGTGTCTAGAAGTGGTGACAGTATTCAAAAAAACATTTTCTTTGTGCGCCGCTTTGTCCAAAAAAAGAGAAAGAAATTGATCTGTTCTAACCATACCCAGCATGCATCTCCAAGGCATGTCCAAATAGCCATATTTTTGCTTTCCATTCAAAAACATTTTAACCACTGTAGACATTTCCTTTGTTATACATACATACATACACATAACCACCAATACATTTTGTCACTTTGATTTCTCCCTAACTCCCCATAAAAGCACGGCCTGACAGACAAAATGACAGCTATAAAATGGTGCAGGCTTTCTGTATGAGAGATTAGTATATTTGATATGTCAGCAACAACTGCTGTCACTTTTATCCCAGTGGTTGGAGAGAGTGCAAACCAGCTAAGCCCCTAATCTTATTTCACAGTCTTGCCCAATCAGTTGAAATATCAAATAGATTTTTCATTGACATTTATTCATACCCTTTTCTCATTTGATGCAACTGATAGATTTACGACCTTTTCTATTTTTAGACGTAGAGGTTTTTTATGACTTTAATTGTTTATGTCCACAAACCGCCAGCCTCGCACCGGCTTTTACGTCAATGTGTCGTTTTATGTTTGCAGAAATGGTTAGGTGTCCTGCTGGGTTGCACTTAAATCACTCCTCCCCCCATAGACATGTACAGACAACACAAACAGAGGCCTTTTATTTATTTTTCTCACAGAAAGCTCCAAACGGCAGGATAGGGATCAATTTGATGTCCCCCTCCGGCAGTCCGTTTCTTACCTCCTTACAACCAGTTTATTTCTCCACAGGGTAATTGAGTCTGTTCACTCGCTGAGGAAATGTTGTGATGGTTCTGTGTAATGCGCACAAGCTGGTTCCAGTGTCCTGCTGAGTGATGGCGGGTGCGTTGGGGTTGTAAATGTTGTGTTTTTGGCTCAGCTCTAATTGTCTGGGTTTACATGGACTTTAGCTTTAATAGGGTTTCGCTCTGCTGTGTGCCCTCGCAGTGGCTCTGAGAAAGCAGGGATCCCCTTTTTTATTAGTGTTAGTGCGATAAAGCTAGCCCTCGAGTCGTACAGCCGATACATTTAGGGATACGTTTGAATAACAGACCTGACTTTTGGTTTTGAAATTAGAATACAAGATAAGGCGTTTTCCGTTGCACTGCCCAGTTTCACGTTTTCACACTCAAGTGAGTTGTGGCCCGAGTCACGTATCTAAAGTTTGTATGTCCGTGGGAGAGTATGCTTCCCTGAATGTGGGCCTCCCCAAGGTTTGCTCACTTGTTTCCCACTTTTCCTTGCTGATTCAGAGGATCTATGGATAGTGGTGCTGATTCAGGACATTTAACAACTTTCATGGACATCTATAAACATTTATGAACATTCGTCATCCGCCCTTTATGAACCAATGGCTCTATGTGTTTTTTTATTATTGCATTGATTCTCTCGATAACTTTGTAGAGTCCGCTGAGACGAATGCTATTGTGATTTAGGGCTATGCAAAAATACATTTAATTGAATTGAGTAGTGTGGAGCTGCTATAGCGGGCGACACTGGGCCTGGGTTACGGCAAACGGCACAATATGCTGCAGATTATACAGGATATATTTAATTAAGTTCCGTGTATTTATGTGGGCTTAAGTTTTGCTTTCAGTTTGGTGTGTAAAGAAAATGAATTAAAAGTGCTTCTGATTAACTGCAGCAAAGGCTATACTCTTATCATTCACTTTAAGGAGGAGAAAGGATGGATATGTTGCACAGACAGAACAAGCACTGGATATGAACGAATGGTGTTTCTCTTTTGGACTGTGAAGTTCTATAGAAAAAACTTCCGCTGTCCTAAAATGACAAATGACACCTGTTTTCCTCATTACATATGGAGGTTCATGGCCTGTTTCCTATAAATGAAAGCCCTGATGAAGACACCTTTAAGGTCAAAACATGCTGGATGTTACAAGGAACAAAGACACTCTAAAGCTAGGGTACCTAATTTGAAACATGAAAAAGAGAGGACCACCCTCACTGAGCCAATCAGTTCTCAGTCCAAAGGCGGACTAGTTCTTTCAATAATCCCAAAGTCAAAATGCTTCCTAATACAAACACAGAATTTAATTATTGTTACAATGACAAGACTCTTTCTGTTGAGACAAACAAAATGCATTATTTAACTTACAAAAAGAGTGAGGTTATCTAAGTCAAGGCTTGAACCAAGGCTTTAATCAAGGCTCCCTCTCAGATTTTGTACTATGAGCCCTTCAGAGAAGTAGTGCCTGGATTGTGAGTTTTTTCAAAGTCTGTATTTCCAAAAGCACTTCATACCATTATAACATGTAAACTTGGGTTTCGTCTGCTACTTGTAGAATGTGTTCATATCAATACATATTACTAGATGAGAGAAAACAAATATATATCATGTTTAAATAGAGCTTCCTTCACAAGGTCAGTGAGTTTGTGAGTTGTATTTGGTGTCATTTAGTTGCATTGGACAACATGAGTGGGTGAACGTTGCCCTGGCTCTCTCCGTGTTTGTGCTGTGCAGTGATGAGTCAGTCCTCTTCATGTTAATGGGCTGTCCACTGGAGCAGGGCTCAGGCTCGTACATGTCTCTAGAGTGAGATTACATATTTGCAACCTAATTGAATTCATGGTCCTTGTAGTAGCAGTTTTTCAAAGAATACTGTCACTGTAACATGTTAAACACTGAATTGCTGATCAATTGTTGAAATTGTTATCTAAATTAGTAGTACTTTCTGGATTGTTAAGCACACTTGTACAAACCCTATCAGCTAAATCAAAGAAAACTTATTTTTTGTCTGCATATTGGCCACACTTTAATGCAAGCTGCAGGTGTCATGTCATATTGTGACACTTAACCAACAGCCAGACACAACATGATTTAATGACATTATGGTCAAAGCACAATCTAAAGAAAAATATCTTTGAAATGTCATGCAAGCCCATATAAATCTCATTCTTTCATTGTTTTGAAGTTTGTAAAATTCTTGGAAGTACCTGCAAAACCTCTGTTTACCCCTAGGGCTCTGCGTACCCTACCAACTATATAGCAATGTGACCAATGTATATATTTTTATTTTGTTAGAGCTCGCTTGGCGTGCAGGAAGGGATTTGGCACAGTTCTATCAGCTGTTAAACTGAAGGGCTGATGACTAAGCACACATTCCTACTTCCCGGTGTGTTTATGTGAACAGCAGAAAGATCTTTTATGTGATTTTGGGCTATTGTCAGAACAGTGTTTATGGACATACCACATCAAGTTTAAGGAGTAATGCACTTGTCAAATGGATTTAGCAGAGTGCTTTGATGATCATCATTAAATCATGTTGTGATCATTTAAAACGTTGTCTTTACGTAAATATATTTATCTGTGTTGTAAATATACACTATTGCACTACTGGTTAGAACCTAAACTGCATTTTGGTGCATTTTTCCGGAATTGTAATCTATCTGCTTGGTATTGCTCCATCAGCTGTTGGTTAAGTATTTCATTACAACACTAAAACCAGTGGCTTATATTCAAGTGTAGCCTATATGTGGGGGGTTAAAAACATATTTTCAAATGTAGCTGTTGCGGTTTAAACACAGGTTCGGTTAAAGGTCCACCAAAGAACTACAATCATCCATCCATCCATCCATTTTCTACCCTTTAATCCATTTCTGGGTCAGGGGGGTGGCAGTCAGAGATGCCACCCAAGTCTCATAGCACCAGCCCCTCACTGTCCCTCTGCAGGTGGTGAGTCCACAGGAGGACGGCTGCTCTCTGAGTGTGAGCATAGCCTTGATCTTTCAGTGGGGGCTTTTTGGGCAAAGTGGGGTTAAGTGTCTTGCCCAAGGACACAACGACAGCAGTCATCAGTGGGAGTCGGTGGAGAAGGTGTAGAGGTGGGAATTGAACCCACATCCTTCAGGCCTGAAGGCCAATGCTCTACCAACTGAGCTACTGTCGCCCCAATCAGTGAATCTTAATTAAAAAAGGCCGACTAATCTCTAGCCCGAAAGGTATAGTTCAGTTTTGGGTGAGAGGAGTAAGCATCATATTTTATTGCTTTTCTGGTATCGTAATTCATCACTTTAAAATGCAATAAAGGAGACAGCGGTAGTGATGGATAGAATGGAATAAGCGGGACGATAATAACAGTAATAGATAGCTGTACATATCTTTCTCTCAATTGTGGTTTCCTTCTTTGTTCGTCCACAGCATAAACTGCACACGCTAGCAAAATGTCTCTTGGTCCACTTACTCATTTATGTATTTAGTTTTCATAATAGCCACCCTCTACAGCTTCTCCAGACTTCCCCCGTTAATAATCGGAAAATATTCTTTGCTTGTTAGTGGTCAGAACAACAGCAGCATAATTATTTTACTGCAAGGGCCACGTCTCTCCCAGTGTGGATTGGACTGATGGATCCCACTTCCTCCTGACGACCATATACGGCAAGATGTTATGAGTATCACGGCCACCGGTTGGCTCTGTGTTACTATGGAAACCCCTGCTCACCGGAGATCCCCCCTGCCCCTCCCACTCCCCTCTCTCCACATCCTTTTCCCATTCTTTCACCCGCATCAGCACCACCAGCATGCATAACTACGAGGCACTGGAGCAAGCTCTGGGGGGGGATTACACACGAATGATTTAGAGAGACAGGCATGAAGCAGAAAGGAGGGAAATTATATATGGAAAAATAAGCGTGGAGGAAATAATAAATACTTGTTATGAATGGAGCAGAATAAGTAGTGTCCCCACCTCCCTTCATGCTCAATCATAACATTTATTTTCTCTCAAGGCCAAGACAAAATGGGCAAGGCTCCAGGCTCCATGCGCTCTCAGTAAACACAAGTTTTACTTGCCTGTTTTATTACAAGCAAAGCCCTATAGAGCTAAAATAGAAAAATAAAAATCCTTTGAAAATATTGACATTCTGAATAGAAAAAGACAAAATAAAGAATACATTTTGTTATGCTGTGTATTTCACCCATGGCAGGTCCTTATTTATAGATATGGTAATCAGTAGGGATTTTATTGTTGGGATTGAAAAATTAACAAGTAAATGCCTATCGTAAAACTGCATGAAGAATGACTTGATTGAATGTAAAAAATGGCATAGCTCTTAAGGTGCCAAAGTAGCAGAAACCAGGACGCTTTCTAGTTTGTATTCATTTATTTGTTTACTTTTATCTAAACAGGGAAGCTCCACTGAGTGCTCAAAATCTCTTTTTCAGTGGAGTCCTAGGCCCACAGAGAGAAGAGCTTTTGTATGTGTGTTAAGTGGTAGAGGGAACTGGAAACCCCAGAGTAAACCTACACAGACACAGGGAGAACAAGCAAACTCCTCTCAGAAAGGCACTGTCCCGAAGTTGAATCAAACCTCCTTATTGTTGGGAAGCAAAAGTACTTCTTCCACTGTTCCGCCCTGCAGCGACCTGGCTTTTCACAAACATTTCCGTTTATTTATCTTGCATTTATTTTTTTCATGTTTTTGTCTTGTGGATTTGAATCTATAACTTCAAGAAATTAGGGCTCCACTTTTTGTCTGTTTCACATCAAATTCCCGAAAAAAAAATCTAGTGGCTATGGGTTAATGTGAACCATTCCCTGTTGAGCCCATGCAACTCATACACTAACCCCTGAATCATTCTTAATAGACCATTTCTAAAGGGTTTGTTCATTGTGTCTTTATTGAGGCTAATCTACAGTATAATGTAAGTGCAGCCATTGAATCCTCCAACACTGCAGACGGCCTTCAGACGCTGGATCAGAACAAACAAGGCTGTTATGAATGTGATTTGCATGAGTGATTCTGCGATGGACAGTGATGCAGGAGAAAACAATGGCACAAATGAACGAGCTCCACTGATGTCATCGCCATGGTGATCTGCATCACTGTCCAGACACTATTTTCAGTGTGTGAAGCAGCACAGATGACATCAAACTGTGGAGTGTTACAATAGTTTAACGGGTTAGTAATAGGCTGAGGATGTGATTTCAAAATCAGTGATTCTTCAAAAACAGATCAGAGAATCAAACAGTTAAAACACAGGGAATACAATAATAACAAACCGATAGAAGCCATTTGTCCAAAGGGTGATGATTAATTTTCATAAATGTTAATATAAGTCTATAAGGTATTCATTACAAATGTCCTTAAATGTCACAGATCATCACTGTCCTTAGATCCTCCTGAATCCTCAAAGGAAACGTTTTTCACTTCTTTATATCTCAAAAACCACCCCCTCTTCTTCAGGCCACATGAATGCCATATATTTTAAAAATAGATTGTGGATCTTTGTGTAGAGTTCTTGTTTCAAGATTGGCCCAGGAATTAAAAAGAAATAAGCTATAAACTAGACGAGACGTTTGATCTTTGACAGATACCAGGAAAGGACTACAATTTAAAAATGTAGGCTCTTTCAAATACAACCTGTGGGGACTGTAAGCTAACCCTTGTCTTAGTCCTATCCCTAACCTTAACCAAACTAGCTTTTCCTAACCCTTACAGTAACCAGACTGTGATTCATAAATGCATATTTGAACAAATAAATAACAAGGTCAGCACGATACGAAATAGATGTTAGTGAGTCCCGGAGTGCAAAGCTGTAACTGTCAGTCACTTCTATTTTTTTTTTTAAAAATGCATTTATTTGCATATGTTAAATCCACTTACACTGTGTGCGTTGACTTTTGACTTGGTCTGGGGTCGTATTTGCATAGATACATAAACAGATTACACAGATGAATGATGATGTGTTGTCAATTAGCTAATGGCCTCTGTGTCTGTTTTCCCCTTTCCTCATATTTCTTTTTTCCCGCTGCGTGGCGTCTCTCTCTGGGCTTCTGCAGCTGATATCATCTCCACAGTCGAGTTCAACCACACCGGAGAGCTCCTGGCCACAGGGGACAAGGGAGGTCGAGTGGTCATCTTTCAGAGGGAACCTGAGGTATAAGCACAAACACATTTCACCGGAAAAAAAAACACACTCAACCCTACAAACTGCACTCATGGATAAATGAGGAGTTTTTGGATTGGGTTTGCCTCGTAAACTCTTTCATTTTCATTTAATTTCATTTATTGAGCGCTTTGGTGTCATATACGTACAGATTACACCACAGATGGCTCATAGGATTGTTATAATTATGGGTGACATTATTGTGACAGTTTTATTATATATTAGATTAATGTTTTTTTTGATAGAATGACAGCTGTTCTGAATATAAATATTATTTATCGGTGATCTCGAACTGACGACATCACAAGAGTCAAAAAGTTTGGCAGAATTTACAACTAAATCAAAGTATATGCACTCTTATAAAACATATTTCCATGGTATACTGGAGGAGCTATGGCCCAGTTTGGAAACATCCTTCTGGTGGTGTTGTCAAAACCACAAAGTAAAATTGTTTGATAGAATTATGCCATTATTCCTAAATCCCTAAATAAAATCTAGCTAAACTGTATTATGTTTCCCTGGTTGCTATCTTTAATATATATACGACTACTTTATTGTCAGACAGTCCCTTACTCCTTACCAATTATCTGTACTTTCCACTGTTTCACAATCATGATTTACAGATGTTTAACACATGTGTGTCAAAGTAAAATGTTGTGGCCAAGATCACAGATTAGATAACAAGTCTGTGTTCTTTCCTGCAGAGCAAGACTGAGCCCTTCTCGCAGGGAGAGTACAATGTCTACAGCACCTTTCAGAGCCATGAGCCCGAGTTCGACTATCTTAAAAGTTTGGAAATTGAGGAGAAAATCAACAAGATTCGATGGCTGCCACAGCAGAATGCGGCACACTTCCTCCTGTCCACCAACGGTAGGAGAAAACCAAATAAATATCATAGTTTAGATTCTATAATATGTATTATGTAATTAACATTAGTGGATCAGGTGGTCTGTTGGTAGGTTGCTGGTTCTGAGGTACTTTAGAAGAAAGGATCCTATACAGTGAGTTTATGGAATTATTGGAAATCTATAGAGCACAGCGTCCCTGATTTATTTAAGTGCTTTATTATTTATGATTCAGGGTATGAAAAATGTACGACCTGTCATACCGGCTGGCTGATATCTGCCTGAATGCTTTCCACCTTTTTCAATAGAAACCAACATCATCTTGTCAAGTTCAGGCCTTGTTCACAACTTGAATTATTCCGTTAAATGGAAAATGCTGTTGTAGTACGTTGCCTTGTGTGTTTTAACTGTTGGATTCGCTGATCTGTGTTGGTGAATTCAACGGTTTTGTTTTTGTCCTCTGTGATAACAACTGTTATGATTTAGGGATATACAAGAATACTTTGAATTTAATTGAATTATGTATCTTAGATTTGGATGCATGATTGAAGTGTGGTCTACCTGCTATAAAAACCCTACACTTACGATGTTATCATAGTTTTACCAATAGTTTAGATTATAGAATAATAATAACCAATCATTTCAATGCATTAGTTTTGCTTGGCTTTTGCATTAGTATTTTCACATTCTCTAAAATAAAATACACAAACATGAATGATAAACAATAATTAACTAGACTTGCTGAACTACTTAGCGTATTTATCTCTTTAATCCTATATTTCATGGCGTGTGATACCCTAACATTGGCCTTTGCATTGCAGATAAGACCATTAAGTTGTGGAAGGTGAGTGAGCGAGACAAGCGACCAGAAGGATACAACCTGAAGGATGAGGAGGGCCGCATCAAGGACATCTCCACTGTCACCTCCCTGCAGGCAATTACCCGGTTTTGCAAAGTACTTCTACTGTACAAGTGCTCAGCTATTCCCAGTTACAATGGGTTGTTATGTAGGTCAGTGGTACACATGTGTTCCCATGAGTAGAAATGGGTCAGTGGCACAAAGGTACTTCGTGTGTGTGTTTACAGCTGCAGCAGCATCTGCTAAGGGCAAAGATTAGCAGTATTGTGTTTTTCTCTTCCGGCTTTGAATGGACTACATTAGAGAGTATGCAAACAATCCTGGTACAGTCACTTAGTTTATAAAGGAAACAATGGCTGCTGGCGATACAAAGAAAGGTGTAGCACCAAACTAGACACAAATAATTTACTGGATAAATGCATCTTGTCAGTTATACACACACGTTGGGATACCTTTGACATTCATACTATTTATTCATTAATTCAATATTTTATTGTTATACACATGTTATTTCGTTTTTTTTTTTTTTTATGATTTTTATTGCTCAACATACAGAAAAGATACAGGCAGAATACAATACATTATGTTACAACCCTAAACTTGGCTTTGAGAAGGGGGAAGGAAAAGTAACAAAAACAAACAGATGTAATTGGCAAAGTAAATGGCCTTTTATTCTTGGGCAGAAAAGGTAACAAAGGTATCGAACAAAACTTAGAGTCAAAAGGAAAACCAAAGTCTTCTATCTATTGGTACTAAATCATGGTTCTTTTTCTCGTACGGTCTCATAAGGTCTCTCAAGGTCTCAATGGGCTATATGCACGGAGAGGCGTGACGTCATTTCCTGTTAACGCAGATCAGCCCGTTCACTTCCTGCCTATTCTATCCTATGGCTTTTAGGCGAGTTTTAGTGACGTTTTTTAGTAATTAGATTGATACATTCAGCTGTGAGACTGACCCAAAAGTGTCACGTGCTTTCTCTCTGAGGTAGAGCTTTGACTGTGGCCACTCAGAGAGATTTTTAAACTTTATAAAAACACAATGACAGCACAATCAAAGAGCACTCCTGTGTCCCAAAAATGCCCAGTATCCTCACAGTTTAATTCCCGTTTGAGCATTATTTGGGAAACTCGTGTAAACCACTGCCGAACTCCAGTGAAACTCAAGCCGTTTCCAGCGAACAGGAAGTGAGGTGGGGCTTTAGCTAAAACACGGAAGTGGTGCGTGCATAGAGCCCTCTCCAAACGGTCTAACAGTTACCTGGGGCCGACATTACAGAATACAATCTTCAGAATCCTAGGTGCTATATTAATAAAAAATTACTTACTTGCTTACCAACAAAACGTGATATTTAAATATAACAAATAACATTTAGGTGTCTAAACAACATCTATAACCATAATAATATCAACAATATATGAATAGTAAAACTTATATTTTGGTCAACTCTTTCCAGATTTGACCTTTACCTAATCATCTCTACTTAATAACATAGCAATCATTTTCCTTTTTTCACATGTACATGAATAGAGAAATAGAAGTCTCACTTACTTCTTGAAATATTACTGATGAGTGACTTGATGTACTGACAGGACCCGCCCTCTTTTTTTGTTGTCCAAGTTGAATGTGCAGGACGTGTCTCTAAATCTCCTGCCTGTGCCTCATTCATCAGTCAGGGGGTACGACGCCCCAGCAGAAAAAGAGGTCTGGAGCCCTCATGAAATCAATACTACTGTTATCACTAAAAGTCCGACCAGATTTATTAGGCACCCCACAACTTTGCTGGTCTGATTATAGGAGATGGGTGATATGAGGTTCAGGTGATATTTCCCATAATATTATTTATCGGCATCAGTCCTATGTTGCTTACTCAGAAAGAGAAAGCAGCTGAGTCAGCCGCAGCGAGGGGATCACGGCCCATATTAAGAGCATCCGGTCACACTAGAGGCGACAAAAAGTCAATATTAGAGCTATTATTGATACATTGTGTTAGAAAGATTTACGGACGCTAACTGGAAATGACGCTGAAAGTTTCTGTGGCATAGAACAAGAGACTCATTTGGTGCATTGTTATTCTACCATTCGCCCCCTGCTGGTGGCTACACATGTGTTTACTGGTGGAGCTGAAGTTGGCTTGATGATACTGTGAACTTGTATGTGATCGTATTGCAAATATTGGTATTGGCCAGAGCTGCAAATTTCAGATATCAGCCGAAACAAACCCACAGTTCATCCCTACTGACTTGTTCCCCTGTTGCCGTGCACAGGTGCCCGTGCTGAAGCCCATGGACCTGATGGTGGAGGTGAGCCCACGGAGGGTCTTTGCCAACGCACACACGTACCACGTCAACTCCATCTCCGTCAACTCCGACTACGAGACCTACATGTCCGCCGACGACCTGCGCATCAACCTGTGGAACCTGGACATCACTGACCGCAGCTTCAGTATCCTTTCATGACGAAGTGTACCTATTGTTCCGGAACGGTTCCAGGTTTTTTGCCTTGTGTTAAATCTCCCAATCAGAGTAGGGGGGGAAATATGTTTAGGCCAATGATAGAGGGATAAATAAGTTACAACTTTAGCTAAAAACTTTGCAAATTATATCTCATAATGAACACTATATGTTAACATATTAAATAAGATAAACATGTACATATCTTGGATCATAAGGTCAAGT
Organism: Knipowitschia caucasica; assembly: GCA_964034765.1. Lineage (NCBI taxonomy): Eukaryota > Metazoa > Chordata > Actinopteri > Gobiiformes > Gobiidae > Knipowitschia > Knipowitschia caucasica. The sequence goes on from OZ035830.1 coordinate 17,501,916, forward strand.
TATACTTTAGTGTCCTCTGCATTTGACCCATCCTCTATTTCCACTTGGGCTTCTGTCAGGAGCAGTGGGGGCTATACCACAGCGCCTGGAACCCATCTCCCCAGATGTTGATGCTCTTGGTCAGGACCAAAGGACTGGGATTCAAACCAAGTACCTCAAACCACTCAGCCACTGTGCCGCCCAATGTATTATTTGTTTAGCTAACAGGAGAGCAGTTGTGGTGATAACGCAGCTACATCCATAGAAGTTCAAGATGAATGTTTTATTGCATTCATTGACGTTATTTTTTAACGATTGCTGGGTTTCAGATGCCCCAACATCCTGAAAGCCTATAGTCTTCCATAAAGATGTGTAGCAAATACAGTATAATCAACAAAGGTATAGTGGGTGCAAAAGTGTTAATACTGTAGAACGTGAGCAGTATTGTTGTTATGCATATCGGATTTTTACTGAAAGACCACGAGAAAGTAACAGGAACTGTGAACTGAAAGCAAATTGCCAATTAATTTTATTTACATAATCAAAAACTTAAAAGAGGGGTTTACAGAAGTGATTATACTACATTAAATACATAGCCTTTGGAAATGTCTGAATAAATATTGCTGAATGCCCACTTCTTGCCCTCACAGTAAAATAGAGTCCACCAACCTCGAACACTACAGTAGTCAAATAAATACATCTTTGAAAGCCCATGCATCCTATTTGATTGATTTTGTGTGTTGAATTCACAGTGTTCACAACATGGAATCCAAAGCCAGCCCCAGACTTATATTATGCAGTGATAAATGCACATTATGTCGCCCTCCTACGCCGACACCAACAAACTCTACAAATGTAAATCCACTTTGTGGTCTGAAGAAATGCACAAGGACGCGCCGCCGCTGGGGGAGGGGGATATTATTCTTGAGGAGTGAAAGTCTAGCTTAATGAATTATTCAAAAGGGGCATAAATATTGCAGTTTTTGTTCAGAGTTTTAATCCAGCGCAGCAGGAGGAAACGCAGGAGTCGCAGCCATGACCCATGCAGGATTTATCATATTACAATTTATACGTCTGGATTACCCTTTCCACCACAACCCCCTCAAGATGCTTTTTATTGCTGTTTTGGGTATTTTATTGCTCTTTTTTTTTATGGTTATCAATCATTTACACAAAATACAATACATCTCATTACTATGCTACAGGTGAATGATTTAGACACTGTCAGTGAAGATATCGAGTATAATTTGGCTTGGAAAATATGCACAAAATGACTGAAGATGCAAGGACAACCAGATATAGAAATTCTTGATATATATTAGTTCCTAGTTGGACAATAGTATTAAAGCTACAGAGGCTTGCAGAAGTATGAATACAACTTGTGAAATTTTTTCTATGTTTACTTTATCATTACGGATTATTTTTCCTTGAAATACCAAAACAAACTAACAGCAACTGTGAAGTGAAGGTAAAATTAACACCTTAACCTGTTGAGCCACTCTACATAAAAAAAAATCTGTGGAAAAACCTGAAAACTAGTGTTCACAGACTCTCTCTATTTAATGTGACAGAGATTGAGTTGTTTTGTAGAGATGAATAGTCTCTAGATATGAAAAGCTTATAGAATCATATCTGATAAGACTTGTCATTGCAGCAAATAGGGGTTCCACAAGTATTAACTCAAACTGTAAGAATACTTAGAAAACCACTTTAAAACACGCCGAACAGAATTGTGTATCATTTTTATTTCACTTCACAGTTGTCTGTTACCTTGTTATGGTCTTTAAAAAAATACAATCTTACAGCAATGCTCAGAGTGTTAATGCAAGGTGGAAAGAAAGTACTGTGATGTCTTGTGCACAAACCTTAACCAAGTGTTCCTCAGATATCGTGGACATCAAACCTGCCAACATGGAGGACCTGACGGAGGTGATCACGGCCGCAGAGTTCCACCCACATCACTGTAACCTGTTCGTCTACAGCAGCAGCAAAGGCTCGCTGCGTCTGTGCGACATGAGAGAGGCCGCGCTCTGCGACAAGCACTCCAAATGTAAGGGTTTTATACACAAATATGCAACATTTGAAAGTGGTAAACGACAGCAGTAAATGTGGCTGATGGATTTTGTCAAACTGATAAAAGCCCAGTTTGTGTACTCTGATATACAGTACCTCTAGTAAACTCTGTGTTTTTGATTAGATTTGAGTGTAACAGACATACTCTACTGTATGTACTCTCTTTTAAGTTTTGTCAGGAACTTACAATGCATTAATACAATATACACATATTTTTACCTGGCATATGACATAGTTTGGGTTTTTACTATAATGTATAAAGTATTTTCTGTAAAAAAATAGATTTGAAATAGTTTCTTCAACTGGCCAAAATGTGCCAGTAATTTTTTCAGCGAGTGTTTCATCCATTCAACAGTAACTGGAGCTTGCTTTAGAAAAAAATAACCTCTCTGACTGTCACTTTAAAACAATATAAGTTTTTGGGAATCTCTATAGTGACCAACGTCATCTATGGTATGGATCTAGCAAACCACTTCCAAGAAGCTCGTCAAAGGATTTATTGTAAATAACACCAAATTTGTGGAAGTCCTTTGGGGAATTTTTAAACTGTTCTAATGTTCACGTCTACAACTAAAGTAAACTCAATTCGATTCTATTAAATGTATTTTTGTATAGCCCTAATTTGCAGCACCATTGTCTCAGAGGATTTCACAACAGACCAGAGAATCAAGTTCCAACACAGAAAGCATAATAATAAAAAACACATAGGAGCCATTGCTTCATAGGAGGTGGGATAACCAATGTCCCTTAATGTCCCGGATAATTACTGTCCTTAGACCCTCCAAACAGTTTGACTTACATGGACACTATATCGTTTAAGCTACGTATGTGCAATATCTGATGCTATCTCAGAATTTTATCAACTCAATTTCTTTAGTCTGAGTGGCTCTGCAGCACCTCATAACCCTTATTTCTCTGCAGTATTCGAGGAGCCAGAGGACCCCAGCGCTCGCTCGTTCTTCTCAGAAATCATTTCCTCTGTGTCAGATGTCAAATTCAGCCACAGTGGGCGATACCTGCTCACGAGGGACTACCTAACGGCCAAAGTCTGGGACCTCAACATGGAGAGCAAGCCCCTGGAGACGTACCAGGTTGGTGTTTCAAAGATGGAACAGGCTTTGGGCAAAACGTAATTGTTCTAGTTCAACGCCCCAGTCACACTCGACACAGTGGATGATGTAGTAGTTGCATTGTTCGCTGCTTCGCTCATTTACCTCTGAGTGATTCATCTGTCAGGCCGCTACCTTCAAATGAACAAAGCATCGTTCACTCAAGTGCCGTGAGTAGAATGGGTAAAGCACGTCTAGAGATTTAGCTTCATCAAAGAAATCCTTTTACTATATAGAAAGTGAAGGTAACAACTTAAATTCAATAGAGATTTATGCATCACTGTGCCCATATCACACGATGGCAACAATAAAAGTCTGTGTGTTTGTGTGTGTGTGTGTCTGCAAAACCACTTAAGGATAATTGAATTGACTGCATGCCAAAATGACTTGATCATTTTCCTGTAACCAACACCAGCTGGTTTGCAGAAGTTTGTTTCCGTACAGTGGATGTTTCAGTGAGTAATGCACTATTAGTTTAGAGATGTTGGGTTTTATTAGTCTAGCCACAGTGAACATGTGTTGACTCCCCAAAGTCTAAAGGCAGCCAGAAGTGGGAGGCCAAGATGCTCTCGAGCTATTTATAGTCCGCCGAGCTTCCACTCACAAAGAGGAGTGGGAAGAAGGGATACCTTGCTCAGTGCCCGACACCTAGATCTGCAATGCACCACAAAAAGAAAACCGGGCTTGACACAGTTCACAGACAATACCGCTTAGGAAATTGGGAATTGGAATACAGGCATTTTTTCTCAGATGTGCGTACACCAAAAAATTATAAAAAATGATACATTAAATAAATAGCAATACAGTTTGAAAAGAGGTTAGACAAAGCACACTTATTTGGTTTCAACCATAGATAGGAATGGACTAATTGGGTGCTGACCATGGTGTTTGCTGAAGGCGGAAAAAGGTTGATTAGAGTAATTTCAAACCAAGCCCCGGTTCTCCAAGATGTGTGCACATTCAAACAGCATGCTTGCACCATGGAAGTCCCAAACATAAGTTGAAGTGAGGCGTCAACATTGATGTTTATGAGAAAATCTCCCACACAGCCCATGTGAATTGAATCTGCAGTGTCACGGGTGGCCTCTTGTCCATGCTTTTAGCCGGGCTTCAGCTAGAAATACCCTACCCAGATGATACAGTACATCCATGGCTTGAACTCTGAAGAGCCTGATTAGCCAGTTATTCAGACTCATATTTGGATTTGCAAAAACAATATCACACTATAAACACCATGATTGAAGAAACCATGTTCTTTTTTTAAAGTCCAAAATGGTGAGTGTAACATATACAGTTACTGAGCTAGAGGAGTTTACTTTTCAATATGTAATTAGAAGCCGGAACGAGTTAGTGAAAAAATGTGTTTCTTCCGTATTGGGCTTCATTGAGCTTGCTGGTTAGCGTTGTCCATCTACAGTATACACAGTGAATGGTTCCAACCCCTATCTCACAAAGACACACACTCAGACAAGACCCAAACACTTTCTAACCCTAGACCTCTCCCCCATCACTTTTTCTGTGCTGAGGACAGTCTCTGATCTCTGATGGTATGGCCCAAAAAGAAAATTTGGGGAAAAAATCCAAATCTTGCGGTTTACATTTTACATACAGTACTTGAGGATTATGTTGAGATAAGACCTGACATGAAGAAAGTTTCACTTACATTTCAGCGCATGTGTGTGGAGATTAGTGTGATACAAGTCCCCAAACAGACATGTTTTGTAGTACACTCATGAATAAATTCTGCATCCACAGGTTACCAATTAAAACCATTGCAACTGTGATCTTTACAGGATCGCAATAAATCTTGCAACACTAGGGTATAGTTGCAGCATTTAGGAAGCGCATAATGAGTTACATTTACAGCTTATAAGACATTGTGCATTGTTAAAAAGCAACATAAAACCAGTGGCCTATGGGACACAGGCACACTAAATCTGAGGAAAGTGCAGACAGGAAAAAGGCCAACATATCATATAGTATGATCCTGCACCTGCCGCAAAAGGAGCCTCCGTGGGGGGGGACAAAAATGTCACTGTCATTGATGTAAAGCCATGAGCTGACCTTAGCTTGACCACTTATTGATTGAGAGTCTCTGCTTGAGTGCTGACTTTATGCAGAATGAGAAGCAGAGGACTAATGCAGGAAAAGGTGTTGGTTTCAGCCTTTTCCGTGTGGAAGCTCTGCTGACACAGGTCAAACACAGTCAGGGAACGCAGCACGTACTATGCCCTTGGTGGCCCGTATGAAAGGTTAGACCACAAGAAAAGATCCAGATTGCTTGTTAGCCCCCGTTGGGTCTTCAATTCACGACTTTAAAAATGGAAATAGTTCAGATTTGACTCAAAATTTGGCAATCTTTTCCATGTCTTTTCCCGTTTGGTTTAGTGATCATGTTACTTCCTGGTTGGACATCAGCAGATACCACCTTGGATGATGAAGTGACCATAGCAATCAAAATGTAAACAGCTGGTCAAAGCTAATCTTATTTATACAATTTACATGCTATGACCACTAGGAATATGAGGTTTCTTAAGTCAGATTATTAATTTTCTTGTATTTCAATTGACTTTGACATCACAGAACCCTACACTATTTCCTGTTTATATTGATATTTTTATATTTAACCTTTTGCCACCAACTGTGACTTATCTGGAGTAAAACAAAGATAAATATTTACCAGGAGTGTTGTAGACACAGTTTAAGGCAGATCTTAATGACCAGTACAAAACCCAACTTTCAAACCAACTATGTAATAAAATCCATACAACTATTTCCTTGCTTCTTTCACTAGTTCTACATACAAAGTAGAAAAAATGCATGTGCAAACGGAAAAAATATAGAACACAACACAGGGCTCTTTCTTAAAGCTATGCAAAAATAACATGTTTTTTTGATGAGGTAGGCCGCATGATGTGGTCTGATAAGATAAACTTTAATGATCTCACAATGGATATATTTACAAATCTGCATAGAACATTTTACATTTACAAAACAGAATAAGAATGAGAGGTACCCTGTCTTTTAGTCAGTGCTTCTTAATGCTATTTCTATATAAATGATCACTAATCTAATCAACAGTATGCATTTTGATCTTTTTTTTCTGTTTTCTAGGTTCACGATTACCTCCGAAGCAAGTTGTGCTCACTTTACGAGAATGACTGCATCTTCGACAAGTTTGAGTGCGCCTGGAATGGTACAGACAGGTAGGCCCATAATGTCATGTGATGTCACTTGTGAATGATGGTCCGTACTTCCTCGTATGTGCATCTGGAAACATCAGATGCCATGGTGGGCTGGCTCGCTGTGTTGTGTCCTTTGGCAAGGCACTTCACCCCCACATTGCATAGTGTGTGCATCAGAGACTGTATATTAGGAGTGGACTGACCGAGTGCTGATGTTACCCACAGTGTTTGCAGAATGTAGAAGATGCCGATTATTGATATTTGTTAGCTTGGGGACAATCTTCAAAAATGAGAATTTGTTCTGACAGGGTTAACTTTGCACAGAAACAGGGACAGATGTGTAGCAAATATGGTTGCTAAGGCAAGGTATAGGTTTCCCCAGCAAACTAAGGCATCTTTTCAAACGTGGCGGATATATGGATTTACCATATCACCACAGCACCAGGATCACAGAGAGCATCAAACACCTATGGTGCATGTGACACAAAGCTAACACCATCAGAACAAATGCCCATATAAGGAAATTGGCTTCTGCTATTATATTTTCAAATCAGCTTCTTCCGCTTTTGGCAAACACTGTGGGTGAGATCAGCACTCGGACAGTTCACTCCTACCATATATAGTCTAGGGGGCAGCACTAGACTCCGCCCATTTCTTCAAGGGAGTTCCATCTTAACTTGAAGATGTGAGGAAATGGGTGGTGTCTGTTGTGCTCCTGCTTGGTTGGAATGAAAACCCGCAGCCACACCGGCCCTTTCTGAAACTGGTCTATGGTCTGAATGAAGATACTTAAAGCCTAATTTAAGTACACAAGAACACAAGATAAGTTAATTTTAAGTATAGCACAACCCTTTTTTTATTTGTTAAGCATAGAATGGGGCTATGCTTAATATTAACTTATCTTGTGTTGTGTCCTAATTCCTACCATTATTCTCAACAATAATTTCCCAACTGCGGGATGAGTAGTAGTAGTTTAATCTCTTTATCTTAAATTCAATCTTAATTATTGAGATTGATATCAGCCATGAGAAATCTCCATCCGCAAACGTTGCAAAATTTTACATTATAACAATAACACTGCTATCTTACAATTGTCTGGTCTAGAGTAAAGCAAATCACTTTATCGACTTTATCTGTAATTTTTTTAGCGTGATCATGACAGGAGCCTACAACAACTTCTTCCGCATGTTCGATCGGAACACGAAGCGCGACGTAACTCTGGAGGCGTCCAGAGAGAGCAGCAAACCCAGAGCCGTTCTAAAACCGCGGAGAGTCTGCGCCGCCGGAGGGAAGAGGCGGAAGGACGACATCAGCGTGGACAGTTTGGACTTCACCAAAAAGATCCTGCACACCGCCTGGCACCCCAACGAGAACATCATCGCCATCGCTGCCACCAACAACCTGTACATATTTCAGGACAAACTGAACTCGGAGATGCACTGACGGGTCTTCGACGTCAACCGTGGGAACAAGTTTACAACACCATTTCTATGCCACTATGCGAAACATGCAGACGCCCAGGAATGTGCCTCAAGAGCCACCGTGGCGGGCAGGTCTGTCCTCCCCCATGTCCTCCCTCATATCCTCCCCCATGTCCTCCCTGAACAATCAGGCTAGAAAGGGAACGCACTGGATTATGCAATTGATTGTGGATTAGAGAACATTTATTGATTGTAAACCTCTGGATTTTCCTTATTGATTTTTTATTTATTTTGCGGCTACATCAGATGTTTTTCTTGATGGCGCTTCAAAGTGGGCAGAGATTCCTGTTTTGATTGTGCTAAAATATTCATTATTAAATGGCTCCACCAGCATGTGAAAGCCAGATCCCGACAGACCTCTGAAGCTAAGCAGGGCAGGGCTTGGTTTGTACTTTGAGGGGAGACCTCTGTGAACACCAGGAGTTGCATTGGTGTGGAAGAAGCTGATTTGAGCATAAGCTAGCTGGAGCACAGTTCATTGAATAGGAATTTGTTCCAACGGCGTTAGCTTTGCGCTGAAATGGGGCAGACGTGTTTCTATGATTGTTGCTAAGGCAAGTTGCAGTTTTCCAAGCAAATTAAGGAATCTAATTGGTCTATCTGTACATGGTTCATATCTGGATTTATGACATCAAAATATAAATTCCAGAACCATATGAGTACTAAATCATGGACAGAAACGATGACTGAGCTAGAGGAGTTTACTTTTCAATCCAAGTTAATATGAGCCAGAGTATAGAAGTACAGAAGCAAAACATTTCCCATAAGCACTTCCCTTTGGGCTTCATTGAGCTAGTGGTTAGCTCTGTTCGTCTGCAGACAATCTCCTTTGGGTATTTTGAATGGGGAAATGTATTTCCCGAACCTGGAAGCTCTGCCCACATTGCAGCTCTATTGAGCATACATGGTTTTTGGATGCACCCATGTTATGTTTTGCTTTTCAACATTGTTCTGTAAGATTCCGTTTTACCAGCAACTTGGATTACAAATGAAGGCATTTCTTTAATGTAAGTAGCCGCCAGATTTCTCACAGCGACATTATTTCATGTTTTGTATTGAATGATGTAAATGATGGTTAATATGAGGACCGTGATAATGTGTGAAACAATTCAGAACCCAGACTCTTTCAGTTTAAACCCAAGTGCATATAGATCCTGGAGTCTGTCCATGATTCAGGAGTAAAACGTACAGCTGAGGCGAGGTTGGAGAGTTCATTGATTTAACGTGACAGAAGCAGAGAGGACACAAACTGCTGCATCTCCCGCTTTAGCCAGTGTTCCACAGGCCTTTGTCTGCTGCCATGTCCTTTCTGCTCTGACTTCTGTACTGTTGACAATACTCAATCAAGCAAAAACAAATAACCTACATGTCAACAATCAAACATATGCTGCATGTTAAACAGATTTAGTATATTGCTGTTAATAATGGACTTACTTGGCTGCCTTCTAACCTATTTAGACCCAGCTGTACAAAGCTTCTTGGGCCTGGAGCCCCTTGCAGCACGATGGGCCCCCCTCAGTCTGACACAGACGCATGTTTACCCGTGTCGGATCACACTCTTGTACATTTGAATGATCAGTTTCTATTCTAAACTAAAAACCAATGAATACAGCGAATGTTTCTCATTAATGTTGTACGCTAAGATTAAAATAATGGGCTAAATTGTGTCTGTATGATATATGCCATTCGATTTTTAAATTTAATTTTTTAATACATGACCAAAACATCTTTGACTGTACCCTCCATCACTGATGATTGATTTTAGAGCTTCACATTGCCTCAGTGCAGAATGTTATTTTTAGACATTCCTTATTTTAATAATAGTCCAAACATCTGTCATTTTAAGTGTTACATATTTTTATTAATGAATGTTGACTTAATTGTCAAATTGGCAGTTATAAATAATGTTAATATGTTTTTTTCTGAATAAACATTTCAAAGAAAAATATCCCTGTTTCATTAAGTGTTCAATCCAGTTCGATACCAAGTGAGTAGACAAATTAAAATGTGACGCCGCCTGGTGGCAGCATGAGCACATTACATGTGCTAATTTTACACAATATTCTTTATATTGTTTAACCTTAAACAGATCCCACGAGATTCATGGGAATGAAATAAAACAAGATAAGTAGATTTAACGTGTTTATCATCAATCAAGTAGTGCCATAATAAACAAGCAAACATTTGAAAACTACTGTAGGCCACAGGTTTCAAGTGTTCAAAACTCACCTGCACAGCAGGGAACATTTCTCAAGAAAATATTTGACAGAATGGTTTTTCACACAAATGATAAAGTATTGCATTTTTGTGTATTCTAAAATTAATACAAATCTTTATTTATTTCAATATTTTTTTAACCACACAAAAAGATAAAACATTAAATGATGTGTAAAAGGCACTTCTACCATTTCTATTAACAGTGATGTAAGCTAATGCAAGAACAATATTACAACAATGTTTTGTTAAACAATTATAATAATAAATCCTCATTAACTTCTGTATGTAGAAAAAACACTGGCTTTGTATTGAAATGTCAAGTATTCTATAATTATTAATTACAGTTTGAAATATAGCAGGACAGTAAAGCACAATGTTTGGTGTTTTTGGGAACAGCAGCATGGCAGTCACATCTGTTTAACCCGTTTGAAGTTTATTTTTGCTAGAACTGCTCAGAGAACTTAAAGGTCTTGTTCTAGCAAAAACCTTTAAGAACCCGAGCTCTAAAAAGCCCCATAAAAAGACACAGACCTTAAGACTTCTTATTAGTGGCTGTTATCTAATCATATGCATCATCCTTGATCACAATGTCCGTCCCAGATTCTGGGTCTGGATGTTCTAACTGTGCTGTGAGGAAGGGGCTGAAGAAGAAGTCAAAACCAAACTGTAATGCATTTTGAACTGTGCGCCGCCAGTCGTGCTCAATTTTGTACTGTTTCCTCGCGGGCTGCCGGTCACCTCCACAGGACAGGCAATGAATAGCTTTTAGTTCAAACACAGGCCACTTGGAGCCTAAGCGTCCCTCTAGAATGGTACTAAACTCCACCAGACTTCCTCCTTTCAAATGTAGAAGCATAGATTTGAACTCATTACTTGCCCTCAGAACAATATCTTTAGTCGAGTCTTCGTCTTCTATGATTGTGCCGTTCTTAGTCTTTCTTTCTTGAGGCATGCCCAGCGTCACTTCAAACTTGTATCGGTCGAAGCGTTTGACGTGACATTCATTTTTAGCTAGTTTTTTAAGTCTACATAAAGGATTTTCTGTTACGGGGGCGTTAGCAGGATGGTGTCTGGTAGTTGAATCTTTGCTTTCGTCACATTTAGGATACGGTTCGCCATAGAGGCAACGCATCCAGTTCCCCACAATAACAGGCAGTAGATTTATAACTGACTGTGGTCCATTCTCGATATCAGTCACCCGAACGTATTTGAAGCGTCCATGCCATGTGACGCGGTGTCCTTCGAGATGCGAGCAGAGGATTTGAGTCTGAGCCATGTTTGACTCCTTCCAAGCTGGGGGACCACAAATATTGCTGTATTCTGGCCATGTCAGCGTGGAATTGTAAACTTTCATGCCATCTGATCGATAGACGTACATCCAACAGAAGAGCACCACAGCGCTGAGCCAAACCAAAATGAGTTTGACTATGCTGCTTCGAGACAACGAATGCAAGAGTTTGAGCGGATCCAGACTGAAACGCGTCCAAAGCCGCAAAACTACAGGCACAAAGCAGATGACAAGGGTCACCACCATTTTGGTCACCTCCAGGGCAAAGAACCACTGCCACAACTGGATGATGAGCATTGCAGCAAGGCCCAGTGTTAGAATGGGTAGGGAAAATAGGAACAGCAGGTAGCCAATGCAAGTACGGATAAGTCCAATCGCAGAGGCGTTATTTAAAAACACTAAGCACAGCTCGCACCAGATGAAACACACCAAGTATGGCACCAGGCAAAGATACATCCCTTTAAATCCCTTTGCTTGCGCCATGCGAAAAAGAAGATAGATAAGTTGTCCGTATAAGAGACAGGGCACTCCTATGTTCAACGCCAAGACTTCTCCAAAGGGCACCGAAAAGAAAGTCATGCTGACGAGTTTGATAATCCAGAAGGAGTCCGGCAGCAGGCGCGTGAGAGAGCAGACTCCGGAGAGCAGCTCTGTGAGAAGGGCCTTCCGGGCGAACATCTGGGCGGAGGCGTGGAGGCTGTGGAAGGCGGTGAAGGTGAAGAACAAGGCTACGGCGGACAGCTCTGAGCACGGGATCCAGGACTTGTCAGCAACCGGGAAGGAAAAGACCACGAAGACCACGGAGAGCAGGAAGTATCTAAAACATCAAATCAGGTCAAAATACTTGGTCAATATACCACATTTCAAATCTATAAGTAGAGATTCACACATGTTTATCTTTTTGAAAGGTCTGCCATCTGCCCTAAATTCTTCCCATTTTGCCGACATGCTACCATGTTGTACCTATTTTTTTAAAGGTCATTTTCTCAGGAATTGAAATCCTCATTAAATAACTAGTAATTAGTAATAGTTAAACATAAAAGAACATTCTCATCAATTAGATAAATTAGATATTAAAAGTTTATGTATGTTCGATTCCACCTAAATATGGGGCCTTTCTGCGTGGAGTTGCACATTCTCCCCATGCCTACATAAGTTTATTTTTCCCCCAACACAAAGAAAATGTACAATAAGTCGAAATGTAGAGAATACATGTTTTCAAAACCTTAAAGAATGTTTTGCAAACCCAATGTTTTTTTGCAGCCTTCAAAAAATAAACGTAAAATTGGCTAGTTAAATTTGGCATTGGTCTAAAAAAAAAAAACTCTGTCAATCCCTAATATATGCATAGTTTTTGTTGTTTAAACAATAGATGTTTACTTACAAGTAAGGCTCCAAATGTGTCCACCCAAAGTTGGTCTCAGCCTGGTCCAAGTCAAGACCAGGCTCAAAGTGTTTCAGCAGATCAGTCAACGCGCGATAATTCTCCCAGGCTTTTGAATTCTATGAAAAAAAACAACAAATATAAGTATCTTTAACTAAAGCGTTTAAAAGGCTTTGAATTCAGTTGATATGTACCTGGAATACTTTGAGTGTGCAGATAACCATGGAAAAGAATGAAAGATAAAAAACTAGCAGGGGAATACAAAATATAAAGAATTCTATGGTGAGGTTGGAGATGATAAAAAAGAAGATGAGTGCGTTGACGTGGTGCGTGGGGATCAGGGCGCTGAGCCACTGCATGCCGGCCCGGGACGCCCAGTCGATCAGGTGCTCTTTGATCTCCAACAGGGCGTGAAGGGGGAACTTTAGCATCTGGGTGAAGCACACAGGGATCAGAACAAACCAAAGTCAGAGAATCCACACAGGAGATCTCTGGAGACCTGCTACAAGCCTCTGAGCACCTTTTGAGGAAGAGGGAGTTCGTCCGGATTCTTCACGTGAACCCCATCGACGTCGTCCTCATCGTCGTCTCCAGCTGTAGCCATGAACCGAGATGGCGCCACCCCCTGAGCATACTTTTTAGTCATCTCAACAAAGTCGTCGAAACCCACATGGGAGCAGGCTGAATAAGAAAAATAAATTATACAAGATTAAAATAACCTTTTATTGGGAAAATGTAAGTGGTGTTGTGCACATTACAAAAAGGGGAATAATCATTACTGCTAAAACATTTGTATATACAGTGGTCCCTTCTGATCGCAGGAGTTATGTTCTAAAAATAACCTACAAAAAATGAAGCCCGCGAAGTATGTTTTAAGGTTGTAAAACCCCTCACCATACACTGCAAACACTTTACTAACCACCTGAAGACTCGACTGCTGAAGTGCGAGTGCAGATATATCAAAGCTGTTCGTTGTAGGTCTGAGTGCTGCTGCAGCTGTTAAAAGCTGTGCATACACTGTAAAATCCAGCTGCAGAGGACACAGCGCTCAGGGGCAGGAGCAGGACTAACGGCTTATTAAACGAGCGAGAGGTCTGTACAGAGAAATATCTGACCGCGGTCTTTTTGTACAGTGCAAAAAGACCAATTTATCTGAACAGACCAAGCAAGCAAGGTGAATACATGTTTTATGATATGGCTATTTTTATGGGTTTTTTGATCTATTTTGATCGGTTTCAACTAGCAAAAACACATGCAACCAAACTGTCAAATGGTGACATGAAGAACGTAAGTTCTCAATCTCTTCTGTGTCTTTACCAATGCTTTTTACATATTTGTGAAGTCATGTCCGGCTTGGTTTTCCTAATCCTGTTTTTACCTTTCTGGTCTTTAACGAAGTTGTCAATCTTTTCTTGACTGTTAGGAGTTGTGTTTTGTCATTATTTTCTGTTATTACTTCCCCTGGCTCTTTGAACTCGTCCGGATAGTAGAATTTACTGGGAGAATGCTCCCAGTCATCGCTCATTATTTCTTTTTTACCGAGGAAAGATATAAAATTTGATACGCGCTGCGGACCAATTGTCATGGTAACGGTCCGAGATGGGAAAATGTCAGCCAATCAGAGCGCGCGTACAATCCAAGTCATATAATAATGAGGGCTATAGGAAGACGGTGTTAGTCTTCTCATCCATCCATTTTCTTCCCCTTAATCCATTTCTGGGTTGGGGGGTGGCAGTCAGAGCTGCACCCAGTACAAATAGCACCAGCCCCTCACTGATCCTCCTGCAGGTGGTCCACAGGAGCCTTGATCTTCCAGGGGGGGCTTTTGGGCAAAGTGGGGTTAAGTGCCTTGCCCAAGGACACAACAACAGCTGTTATCAGTGAGAGTCGTGTAGTAGGTCGAGGTGAATTCGAACCTATGACCTTCAGGCCCAAAGGCCAATGCTCTACCAACTGAGCTACTGTCGCCCCACAGTCCTCTCATATAACCTCTATACTCGCGGTTATGTGATGGCTTTGATTGCTTTGTAACGACCGCAACAATGAACAAATGAATAATGTATCAATTTACTGTTTAAAAAGAAGAGTAGTGATCTGTTGTTATCTGCAATATTGGAAAAAGAACTTACCCTCGCTGCTGACCATCCTCTCCAGAACCCTTCTCTGCTGCTTCGTAGAACTGTTCAGTGGGCTCTGGGACACGTGTTGACCTGTAGATTGGCAGAAATTAGTAGAAATAAACTGGACCTCATCATAAAGAACAACTTTGTTTTGTAGTGTAGATTCTCTTTACCTGGCTCACTGTGGACATGCCCCACATTTTCAAGCATTTCAGAAACAGCCACTGATTTCTTTCTTTCTGGGTTGAGTTTCCAGTACATCTGCAGAGCTGCTTTTCTCACACCCCTTTCAAAACGTGACTCTGTGCTCAGCTTCTTCACCTCTTCATAGTTCTCCAGTGTGATGCCTGCGGGACAAATGTTTACTACGGATAGTCGAGCGAATATATCATTATGCAACAATTTATTTGTGGAAAAAAGGTTTAGAATGTTTGCGTTTTTGACCTTGTAGTCACCCAGGATTATATGCACAGGATTAATTGTTTTGCTGGTTTTCTGGTGAGAGGGCCCCAAAGCAGAGAACCTTCCAAAAACTGTGTCCTACAGAGACAGACCACTGAGTTGGAAACCCTGCTGACCACTCATGCAGCCACTGGGTCACAAAAGAAACTAACAAATATGCAAGTTTTTTCACATAGGCAAGGTTAGGCAAGCTTATTTATAATAACACAGTTGAGAGCCAAGGCAACTTTTAGTGCGTAATGAGACGCAAAAATAATCACCGTACATCAAAGAGAGATTGAAGCCAAAGATACAATCCATCAGTTCTATGCACCGCTAACCAGAACTAGTTTTAACCTGGATTTGAACATTGTCAGAGTAGAAGCCTGTCTCACATTTTCAGACAGACCGTTCCAGATTTTAGTTGCATGAATCTGAAATGCTGCCTCCCAATATTAAGTCCTGACTCTGTTCACCAGCAGGAGGTGCATATGGCACTAACAAATCACAGATGTACTTTGGTGCGAGGCCATGGAGAGACTTATACACAAGCAGAGCTGTTTTCAAGTATGTTCTCTGAGCCAAAAAAGTAGCATAATACCCCATTTAATTCTACTAAACGTGCATTGTTTGAGACATTTACCTTTCATCGCAGCCAAACACTGCTGTAGTAGTTTGACAGCATCCTTGCGCCCCTGTTTGGCTGCCTGAATCAGCCAAGTCACTGCCGTACAGTTATTGAGCTCCTCGTCTCTCTCCTCTCCCAGGGCCAGGAAGTATCGGCCCATCTGGACACCAACACATAACACAATTAGCATTCAGGACAAGCATTAGTATGACTAGGGTGACTTATGAGCTCCTAAGAATAGCTCACCATATGGTACATTATGTAAAAATAATACTAACCTTCATCTGGGCTTTGGCATCTCCTGACTTTGCTCTCTCCTCCAACACCTCAAAACTAAATTCTTCTTCTTGGTCTCCTGAGGAAAAGAAACAGATATTTGCAAACATACTACTAATGTAGTACACTTACAATACCTGTATTTTTAGTGATCAAATATAGCCGCAAAACCAGTTATAACCAGTCCTAGTTACCATATTTCACTATTAGGCGCACATTGTCTTTATTTTTAACAGTGTGCCCTACTGATTTCTGACAATGTTTAACTGATAGAACTTAACAATTTTGATAGTCATTCAAGTGTAGAGTTTATCAAACAATTGCCTAGGTTCAATAACCCGGCCCCCGTCATCTGCACCTGCAAACTCTGGTCTGCTCGACCCGCCTTGCACCCCCTCCCCGCCTGGGAGCTGCAACAGTCCTGCACCGCAACTGTCCTTGATTTACAACCGCCGCGTGGCCTTGGTCCTCGTTCTGTCGCTTAGGTCCGTCCGTGTGGAGCGAATCCCTCTCTCAATGTGGATCTCCCCGAGGTTTCTCACTTTTCTCCCACTGGGTTTTACAGTTTTTCCTTGCCGATGCAGGTGGGTCTGTTGGACAGTTAGTGGTCTAACAAGGACTGTGGTGATGATCCGCTCTACATTCTACAACATGTATGGCCATTTATCAACATTCATGGACATAGGTCTCTCCCTATGGACCAATACCTACAACATGTGTTCTATATTTTTTGTGTTTTAACTGTTTAATTCTCTGATCTGTGTTGGCGATTTCAATGGTTTTGTTAAGTCCTCTGAGATGACTTCTGTTATGATTTAGGACTATACAAGAATAAATGTAATTGAATGGAATGGAATTTAAATGTTTTGTTGATGGGTACAGCTGATGTACCTGAAAAATGATTACAGTGATTGTGCTTATTGAGGGAATACCTGTAAAAAAAAAAAAAAAAAGTATAATTTGATTTACCGGACTATCTGATTGTTTTGTTTCGCTTCAAAATTTAGGGTCAAAAATGACAGGGAAAATGGCATTTGTACTGCATCATGCCTTTGTTTACAGGTAAACGCCTTATATCGAAATCATAAACAAGATCATTGATAATGTGCCTTATAATCAGCAGCGCCTAATGGTGCAAAGAACTCCATCTGTTAAACTCAAAATTCTAAGTTGACCAAATTTAAGGATTCGACGGGATTAGGAGTAGTCCTATTATATACAACAATATAGACTAATATATCAATATATCAGTATATTCTTCTTACTAGTTAAATTATTCTAGTCCAACAACTGGTTCAGCTCGACTAAGCACAAACATTTATTTGGCCACTGAGCAACACTCAACAGCACTTATATTGTAAAACTTTCGTAATTACACAATACACAAACTTACTGCACATGTGGCTAAAGTACTGTCAAAAGGGCACCTAATTTGGAAAATATCACATCAAATGTCAGCATCTGTTATTTTGGAGATCCAGCCCATAGTCTCCAGCACTTTATCTGCTGTTATCACACCCAGTCTACTGTATACAAAAGGGGCTATCTTTTTTGTGTATTTGTTTTCATGTTTGTTATATAAATTTGTACTTCAGACATTTTATCTATGTATTTTGTATTATTCAAAATGTTGACTTCCAATTGTCAGTGTCGGCAATGAAAACAAATCGATCGACCCTGAGAAGAGACATCTAGTTTTAGTAAGAGGACCACTTTAGTTAACAAGACTTGTCCAGGGGAGGACAACATGGATTGTTTTGACTGGATTCAGACATGTGTCTATGGTGTCTGATTGGTCCATCCTTATATGCAAATACAATGTCAATTTTGTTTGTGTTGCTAAATTTATCAGCCCAAAATGATGAGTGTGACAAACGGTAACTGAGCTAAAGGGGTATACTTTTAAATGCAAGTCAATAGGAGCCAGAGAGAGATGGGAGAGGCAACAAGAATTTACATGACGTTTGAATGTGTAGAGTTCCCAAAGAGCAAGAAACAAACAAAACCGTGAAGACTCTTTTGCACTTACACGGAATACACAGACAAATAAAATATTTTAACAACATTTACCTGGCGGTGGCGCGCTTGGAGAGGCCGCATTGAGCTGAGACCTTCCCCCAATAGAGGCTCTCCTGATGGGATGACGGAGAGGGGAGTCGGGCGGGGTGGAGAGGGAGGACGAACGTGAAAGCTGTCCCACAGGTAAGTGTGGCAAGGCAGAGGAGGTGGTGGGCGTCGCAGGGGGGGTCGGCATATTGACTCTGGGTCTGGTCTGATTTGAGGTAGC
The DNA here is from genome assembly GCA_964034765.1 of Knipowitschia caucasica. Lineage (NCBI taxonomy): Eukaryota > Metazoa > Chordata > Actinopteri > Gobiiformes > Gobiidae > Knipowitschia > Knipowitschia caucasica. The sequence goes on from OZ035830.1 coordinate 17,520,384, forward strand.
AGTTGAGGTGGACAGTGATACGCCTGATCTGAGAGCAGGGCCACTCGGGACTCCAGTTAGTGATGGATCCATGACTGAAACAAAAAAAGAGGCATGCACATTGGTTGCCTTTTTTTCTATAATACATTTTTTTCTAACGGTGGTATTTAAGGCTGGGCAACATAACTTTTAAAACACAACAATAACTATGTAATAATATCCAGTCCCCTAGCGCTAAAAATGCTATTAAAACCAGTTTTATATTTCTGGTCTCTGCCACATCAGCTTTTTACAACATACAAGTGAGAAAGAGCGGACCACCCTCACTCAGCTCCCAGCTCAAAATGTCAAATAACTCACACAGGGATCTTTCTTGCAAGTACGCAAAAAAAGACAAATTCACAATATTTTACTTGTACAAGACAATTCCATTGGGTCAACAAAACGTATTATTAATGAAAAAAATAAAAGTTAAGTACCCCTCCTTTGAGCTCATTCTAGTGGTGAACGATTTGCATAATTCCAACCATTTCTTTTTAAACTTTTTGAAAAATCTCCATCTAAAGCTAATAACATTAAAGCAGTGCAGAATTTCTGAATTGTTTGATCAATAACTCGACCCAGAAGATCTTCTTTCGTGTGGTGATGCTCGATAAGCCCATTTTAAGTACGGTTAGACAGATCGTGTAAATGGTTTCCTGTGAAACTTTCCAACAGCATGTATATATCATGACCTACATGTCAGAACAACGTTTGAAAGCAAATGCATGGCTAAAACTCTATATTATGGGAAATGACACGGATTAAATTATAACGTAGCAGGATAATCAATGTCACCATTTTAAATTAGTAGACAAATGGTTAAGAATTGTTAGCAGAAATAGGCAATATATAAATCAGAGCTTAACTTTCATGTAATGCAAAACCTCTAACTAGTTCAAAACTTATTGTTGGTCTCTATCACATCTTTAGACAGAAACATTAAAAACAGAGAACAACTTTGGCGTAACATAGTGACTCAGGGGGCTTTTTCTTACAAGTACACAAAAGATAACAGTTTTTTTTCTGATAAAGACAGCATGTTGAGGTCTGATTTGACTTTTTATGTTGGAACAAACATGCAGTATACATTATTAAATAACAAGTTAGGTACTCTACTTTAAGCACACAAATATCCATTACAAAAGAAAAAGCAAACATCTCAAATTATATTCTTCCATCTGCAATTGAATATTTAATTTTGCCACAGGCTATGATTATTTGACCTTATGTTTATTTTTGCTAAAATACAGTTTCAGGCGTTGTACTTCATATCAATCATGGGAGCTGTGGAAAGGTCTAGCTATATCCAGACAATGTCATCCTTCACATGTGTCCAGTTTCACAATGGGGAACCCCCGTCAGGACTGAGATGACCACAATTAGTAGCCCTGAGAGTTGATTATTGTCATCCCAAAAGTACATGATCTGTTATAAACTACTGCTGCAAGTCAACAATACTGATCCATAAATTAGCTACATTGTAATCCAAGTTAGCGCTGATGATGATACACTGACCTTACTGTAGCGTAGCTCTGATCTCGAAGGAGGCAGCGACACACTTCACGTTATAATGAATTTTGTAGTCTTTCGTGTCATGTTATTCTTTAGTTTTAGCAGCAGTGGTTTGTGTGCTGTGGTGGATCAGCCCTGTGTGGTCAAACTCCAAACCATAGACTGTAAATAAAAAAAACAGGACATGACGTGTGGCTGATTCCTACCAACACGCCCACTCCCGAGTCTGAATCCTTCCTATCCCTTTCCTTCTCTTTCCTTCTATTCCCTTTTTTTTTTTTTTTTTTTTGGACTAAGTGCAAAAACATTTAAGGTCAGGTTAACTTAAATTTCTCTTGACCAAACTTGGAAGAACCGTATCTCATAAAAGGGACATTTTAAAATACCAGGAATAATAAAGAAGGGTGTGTTGTTTGATGTAAAATTGGATGTAGTCCAAACTGGTTCCGCACGATTTTCTAAGACTGCAGCCAAATTCATAAAACATACCTCCTTTCTTATCCTTCTTTGTCCTGACTGGCATTACATAACTATATTTTTCTTGAATGACTTGATAAAGTCTTAAAGTGGGCGGCTATTTTTGTTGAATATACCTTCAACTGCTCTATCCCTTAAAAATGACCTTAAAGAACAAGGTAGGAAAATGAAGGAGGTGTATGTGAATTTGGATGTTGCCTGAACACTATGTCAGACAAGAACAATCGTTTTTGGCCAAACGCGGTGTTGTTGATTTTCAGTTAGACCTGGTTAGACCGTGTATTCACACCAAAAAGCAGAAAAATGCTTTTTCTTTAACCATGATGCGTATTTATGATACAATTTTACTTTCAGTAACATTACGAAAATAATAGAAAGGTTTCTAAATCGGCTATAGATTTGCTTTCCTGAGAGAAGAAAAAAAGTAATATCACTACGACGCCACACGAGGGCAGACCGGACCAGATTTGCAGATTTTTTTCTGGTAGACGTTACAACAACAAAACAATATATATATATATATATATATATATATATATATATATATATACTCCAGCGAGTAAGGCAGGTCCTAAGAAGCCGGCTCAATGGCAAGAACAAGGCCCGGGCAATTAACAGCTACGCCCTGCCAGTGATCAGATACCCTGCAGGAATAATCAGGTGGCCAAAGGAAGAGATTCAGACCACGGATGTTAAAACTCGAAAGCTCCTTACCATGCATGGCGGGTTCCATCCCAAATCCAGCACCCTGAGACTGTACGTAAGCCGTAAAGAAGGAGGCCGAGGACTAGTGAGTGTGAGAGCCACTGTCCAGGACGAAACATCCAAACTCCATAACTACATCATGGAGAAGGCCAAAACGGATGACGTACTCAGTGAATGTCTCAGGCAGTGGCGAGATGAGGAGGTGCTGGAGGAGAGCCCATCATGGGAGAACAAGCCCCTACACGGCATGTACCACCGGAGCATAACAGAAGTGGCTGATCTCAAGAAGTCCTACCAATGGCTAGAAAGGGCTGGCCTACAGGACAGCACAGAGGCACTCATCATGGCTGCACAGGAGCAGGCCCTGAGCACCAGAGGGATAGAGGCCCAGATATACCACACCAGACAAGACCCAAGGTGTCGGTTGTGCAAAGAGGCACCTGAGACGATCCAACACATAACTGCAGGGTGCAAGATGCTGGCAGGGAAGGCCTACATGGAACGCCATAACCAAGTGGCTGGCATAGTGTACAGAAACATCTGTGGAGAGTATGGGCTGGAAACTCCAAGGTCTAAGTGGGAAACTCCTCCAAAGGTGGTGGAGAATGAGCGTGCGAAGATCCTGTGGGGCTTCCAGATACAGACCGACCGAATGGTAATGGCAAACCAACCTGACATCGTGGTGGTAGACAAAGGGCAGAGGACAGCCGTGGTGGTGGACGTGGCAATTCCAAGCGATGGTAACATCCGGAAAAAAGAACATGAAAAGCTTGAGAAATACCAAGGTCTCAGAGAGGAGCTGGAGAGGGCCTGGAGGGTAAAGGTGACAGTAGTGCCCGTGGTGATCGGTGCACTCGGGGCAGTGACCCCGAAGCTAGATGAGTGGTTACAGCGGATCCCCGGAACAACCTCGGACATCTCGGTCCAGAAATGTGCAGTGCTAGGAACAGCAAAGATACTGCGCAGAACCCTCAAGCTCCCTGGCCTCTGGTAGAGGACCCGAGCTTAGAGAGGGATAACCGCCCGCGGAGGGCCAAAGGTGAGTATATATATATATATATATATATATATACCATACTTTCCTTTGGCATAACTAGTAGGCTTTTATCAGCATTATACAATATATATATATATATTTTTTTAAACATACTATTACTATTAACATGAAAGGCAAGAACAATAAGACTGATTGTATAATGCTGATAAAAGCCTACTAGTTATGCCAAAGGAAAGTATGGTCACACAACTTATTCTAAATTATTGTTAATATTGTTATTATTCATTTTTTCAAGAATCATGTATCTATTTATTTGTTTGGTATGTTACACTGAAGAATGGCGGCCAGAAGGAGGAGGTAAAATCATTACAAAGATAACATCTGGTTTGGAAGATTAAAGTTCAAGTGTATAGGACAGGGTATCAAGGGGAAGGAAGGAATGGGGGCAGTAATTGCTTAAGTGCAGCTGCTTGAAGAAGTTATGCAAATGGTTCTAGATTAGTAGATTAACACAATCCAGTTGAGAGGATAAGCACATTTCTCATACTCCCAATCTTTACAACAACTAGACACTCATGACTGCTAATGCAATTTACAGTTGAATTCGACAAAATAACTCAAGGTGAACTGCAAGGTTTTTTTTAGGACAAATATTTATTATGCCCAATCTGACAAATAATATGATTCCAGAGCAACTAAATCCTGGAATGAAGATAGGATTTTGTTTCAACTCACTAGAATGATCTTTGTAAGCTGATGAAGCCGTACAGCTTGGAAACAGCTAGTTTCACAAACACATTTAGGCTATTAAGCCAGTCATTAGTAATGTATTGATCTGCCATGTTTGTGGGATGTACGAGTCCAGGACTGCACTCAATTATGAGGAAAAGACTGAATTTGATTGTTGCATTGTAAACTAAATCTGTCAGTGTGTTTTATCTCATATAGATGCACAATAAGGCAACCTAACCTAACCTTCGAAAACATTCAGACAGTATAGCTATAAATAAAAAGGGAAAATATGTATTCCCTAAAGCCACAATTATGCATTGGTTAAAAAGTGTGATTCATGTTTGCCTTTTTGTGTCATTTTTATGTTTCAGAACATTTGGGCATTTTGGTTATACTAAGCCACTGTTAGAACATTACCACATGGATATTTGACGTAATCGTAGCTAACTAGGACTATCTCAGTGGAAAATTGTACTGTTTGGTTGAAATGCTGCTTTAGAAGTGGACAAAAGGTGTGTTATGTCTGTGTGGTGCATGGGCTGATCTCCTGACTGCTGTGCTCTCACTGCTGCTGGGGCAATGACGTATTTATCTGAACTTGCAGGTGATGGTTTGTTATGGTCATGCAGAGTCCTGGGAAACAATTATGCAAGAAGTATATAATAGTGTGTTCACTTGTTGGATACACATTCTGGTGGGCTTTGTGAACAACATATGTTGAGCTTGTATGTGTGAGGACAGAGTGAGATATCTGAACTATAGTAGATATGTGGACAATACTAGTGCTGAGGGAAGATAAGGACAGTTTCCAGTCTCCCTCTTGTGTCATGCCTTACCTCCAGCCTGCAGCACTGGGCTGCATGCATTATCCATGTAACCTACAAAGGCTGAATGGCAGGCGGGCACAGAGACAAACAGACAGGCATCTGTGCGTAAGTAATGCTTCCACTAGAATGTGGGTCACATACACTCACCGATTTCACAGAGTCAGGATTTCCACTTTCGCTTTAATTAACAACTCGCTCTTTCTCACCATGACAGTCCAGATGACATCAGCACACACTGCACAGTGATAATGTTGGTTGTATTTGTCAGTTATGCGAACAGAAACATAATTCAACATCCAACCCATGCCCACATACAATCTCCTACAGCGTCATGTTTGTAGTATGTGTTTGTGTTATTAGCCTGATCGCTCACATTTCCTGCGTGCTGACGCGCGGCGCGTGTACACGCGTTTTCCGTGCGCGGCGTCATCTTGTCCACGCAGTCAGAGTGTCGCGCTTTTTACGCTGCTGGCGACGCCCGCGGAGCATTTCCATTGACGCCGCGGCGCACAGCACAGTCACAAACCGGTTTGGTTTGACTGAAGCAGGGCTCATGTGCGGGTGGGCGGGAGCAGACATGTCAGCGCGCACTGAGCCTGGATCCAGAAGTCACTACTGGACTTGTTAACGCTCTTGGTCTCTGTGTCCGCGGCTCAACATACAATCCATCTCTTTTGAAAGTTTGTGAGCTGCTTCTGTTTGTTGCCAGTCGGTTTTGTTTGCATGAGAGTAGTTCCACCGAAGCGGCTTCTTCCTTTTCCTGGATGCGAGCGGATCATCAGTAGTTGGGCATTGATCGTCGAGGTAAGTGTTCTGGTCAGAATATATACAGAATATATACAGAATACTCAGATACTCGTGTGCTGCTGATGCATGTGCGAGCACAGGAGCGTGGGAGTGTGCTGCAGCCTCTGCATCATGCCAGGGCTGTTAGAACCTACAGCTGATTCTCAGCAAACAGTGAAGGGAGAGTGAGCGATGCTGCAGTGAGGATGAAGCATTGATGTCATCTGTGGACATATATAGACCTGAGCAGAGGAAGTCACGGTAATATAACCCGCCGTGAGATTACGTTCAACGCTGTCCATTTCATAGCTTTATCATCACTGCATCAGGCTTTGCCTTCAGCCTAAAGGAAGAACCAGGCCCTGAACAAGATTTACGTTGTCTGTAAATGCATTGGTGCACACCGCCAGAAAAGACATCTCAGCATTTTCAATGGGCTACAACAATCCCACTTCAGTAGTACTGATGCAAGCACAGGACCAGCTGCATGCTGCTTGTTGCTGTGGGGTGTGGTTGGCAAAGGGGCCAAAGATCTTCATCCTCACCCTATGGGCTCCTTCTGTCCATTTAAGTCATTTGAATCTGTCAGTTTTCATCATGGTATCACAACATTCATTACTGCCGCTTGTCCATGCCTCATATCTTTCAAGCTGCTTCAAACAGTCTCATCTGCTCTAGGGCCTTGTAAATACACTACTCCTCAGACAACCAACATGTGCAGCACAGGAAATTAATGTCCCCTTTTATAAGGCAGGCTACAGCCCAGTTTTACTGCTATTTTGTACTGCTAGGATATGTAACTATGATGGTAACTATGATAATTCACACTTGGACCTGAATGGTGCCTGCTGCATGTCCTGCTAATAGAACTGATTTCAATCACTAATCTCTCCCAATGAGTAAATTAAGCTGCTTTAAGAATAAGCACCAGTTGGAACTAATGGTCTGTGATGTTATGCAGACACAATCCTCACAAATATTTTTTGAGACAATAGTGAGAAATATGGTTGGCATGCAAAGCTTAAAACACAAAACTTGCACCAGACTTTAAATGACAGCTTTGACCCCAAACATGATGCATTTTTCTCCCAGTAATATTGGACTAAATCAGGACCAAACCAGTTCCCAGACTGAAGACTCAGCTGCAAGCAACCAGCTGTTTTATTTAACACTTCACGTCTTATTGAGGTCATGTCTGTCAGTCATAGTAATGTTCAGGTATTTCTGTAGTGTATTTGGTCTGTGTTGCACAGCCTCCCAGGGAAGTTTACACAGACTGGACTGTTATCACTGTGTTTGGGTCTCAACTGTGACCAGACCAGTTCTGACAGTCCACATGCTCCCATGACAAGGTGTGCTATCTCAATCATAATACTACTCACAGAACATTGTGCTAACTAGACACTGAGCCACTGTTGCTCCACGCCCTGGTTGTTGATTTTTAACCTGGGTGGCTACTTTTATATTTTATGAGGCTTCAGCTCGCTCCAAAGTCTGGTTAATGTTTGACGTTGAGAGAGAATGTGTGTGTGGTCTCCTGAGCTTTTGAGAACAACTGTTTGGAGTTGGTTAAAGGCTGAGAACACTCCACATCTGTTAAGTAAAGCTAATTAACATCTGCTGTCATTGAGTTGGCGCCATGGTGGGGAAGTAGTTGGCACTTCAATAAGGTCCTGGGTTCGATTCCACCTCCAGTCAGACCTATTTGTGTAGACTTTGCATGACTGTGGGACAAAAATCCGGAGGAGTGTGTTCATTAGAGAATACATTAAAACTTTTTTACTTTGATAATTTTTTATAGAGATTGGGCTGAAAAACCTGCACTGCTATTGCCACTTTTTATTGTTCATAATGTATCCTGAACAGACTGTATTTTTTTCCTTTAATAGGTTGCACACTTGATTCTATCTATGCCAAATGTGACATGTAAATGAATCCTGTGTGTGATCAAACATGGCTATCTTACCTTCTCTTTAACAAAGTGTATGATTGCATGTATAGGAATTCAAAAGAACTCAACATAATTAGGAATACAGTAAAAACATCAAATACATGTAATACGTCGTCTAGCTGCTGTTTAAAGTTAAGTTATAATTTGTTGTTTCCATTGGGAAATTTGTCCTCTGCATTTGACCCATCCTGCAATGCCTTTAGCGCCTCTGTCAGGAGCAGTGGTCACTGTAGTCAACAGCTCAGGGAGATGTTGATGCTCTTGATCAAGACCAGAGTTGGAGGATTTTACCTATTGTACCTGTTTTTAGGGGTAGAGGAAACCGGGGCACCTGGAAGAAACCTTCCACTCAGAGCATGTACATTTCCTTGGTAATTTGGTAGTGCCTAAGTTGGTAGAGCATTGGCCTGAAGGTCGTGGGTTCAAGCCCACCACAAGCCCTTCTCCACCGACTCTCACTCATGTCTGCTGTCGTTGTGTGTCCTTGGGCAAGACACTTAACCCCACTTTGGGGTTAAGTGGCATCTCTGGCCACCCCCCCAACCCAGAAATGGATTAAGCGGAAGAAAATGGATGGATGGATGGTTTATGCAGATTTTTCATGTTTTTGAGACCTTATGAACAACATACATAAAATCTCTCTTCTGTTTAATTGTTCTATGAGGCAGGGCTGCTCCATATTGGAAATGAAAGCAATATGTGATTTCAGTCCCCTAAAAAATAAATGTACACAAACCAAGTAAGCTATTGCATAGTTATTTCTTCTAGTTCTAGTTTTTTCTTACTTCTGTGACACGTCGTCAAACAGGCCAAAGTTCTCCCACACTTTAGATGGACAGTGTCATTTTGGTGAAAGCTTTCTGCTCTCATTCAGTCTGGACTGGTCAAAGGAGGACGAATATAACAATTACAGCTAAAACTTGGTTTTAAGATTGCACTTTGATTTATATATTGTTTGATATATTGCACAGCGCTATGATGGACTCACCTACTGCCGTATGCTGGTGCATATTATTGTTGGTTGTTATTGTATTCTTAATTACGCTAAAGAGTATATTTCGAACTGCCTTCTGAATAATATTGTGTTGAAGCACTCCCTCACTCTAAAGGGACGAATACATAAAGTAGAGCTCTGTCACACGCAATTAGGAATCTGCTCCAGATTGATAATAATTATGACAGACACTCTGGTCATTACAACATATATTACACATTTTTGTGCTAATACAACAGTAAATCTTGTAGTAATCAATAGTAATACTAGGGAAATCAAATACTTGGGGCCCTGGACATACAACAGACCGTACATTAGGACTGATCGAGTAGTGACGTCACTCATAGTGTTTGCAGAATGCAGAAGAAGCCGATTTGAACATAAGCTAGCTGGAGCCAATTTCCATATATGGCTATTTGTTCTGAGGGCATTAGCTTCACGGCAAAATGGGAGCAGATGTGTTGCTAAGATGGTTGCTAAGGCAAGCTGGAGTTTTCCTTGTGAGTGAAGGCATCTGATTGGTCAATCCTTCTATGGCTTGTGCCTGGATTTACAAAGGCAATATCATAAACACCAGGGTCACGGAAAGCGCTAAACCACAGGATTTCTTTAAGCTAGAGGCGTTTACTTTTCAATAAAAGTCAATAGGAGCCAGAGCAAGTTGGAGCAAAACTTTGTCCATGAGCACTTCCCTATTGGGCTTCAGTGAGCTAGGAGGCTAGTATTGTCCTTATATATACAGTCTATGGGACATACAAGTCCTGAAACAAGAAATTCTTGCCTTTTTAATAAAATGGAGCAGGGAACATGGCTGAACACACACTCTGTGTATTTTCTAGATTGATTGATTTACAAAATATTATGTTCAGTTGTTATAGCCCTACAGTGGCCAGTAGACCATGTGGAGCTGGATTGGGCAAACGCGCGCGCACAACCTGCTTTTCCTACACCTCCTCCTGGAATTAAGTGACATACATAACCAATTCCAGTCACACTTGAGCGGTCAGCGGAAGATTGGATGGTAGGGGAAATGTAAAGTTACCCCGTAAACGGCTACCCAGACAAAATGATATATATTTGCAATTGCAATTTGTATTGGTCCACATCTTAAGATTTCACCATCGCAGATTGCCCTGACAGTTAAATGTTGTAGTTAAATATATGTTGCCACAGCAAATAGCACTCAGTTCACACACAAGCTCGGCTCCATCTATACATGCTGCACTTTTTAACCGCTATCAGGTACTTTCATAGTACCTGCGACGTCCTCATTCTACCAAGGCTTAGCTGGCACTAAAGTTTTCTAACTACCAGTGACTGGCCCTTGGGCTGCTGGAAGCCATGATTACCAAGGTACCTTGGTGCTGGTACTGGTTGTGTAGGTTGCCAGGATACAGTACCAGATTCTACAGCGTAATAGAAAGGCCACCAGGTAGAGTAAAGCCAAGTAGGGCGAAACAGGGCTGGTGGGAACAGGGTTTCAGTCATTGATTGTTACTTGTAGGTGGACAATAGTTTTCCCACCACCACTGATCCTATTGTGCACTTTCTTCTAATGCAGGTCACAGTTGAACCATACAGCAAAAAGATTCCTTGAAGCCATGAAATTCTATATCTGTAACAGCCACTGCGGCTCAGCCTGTTTTTAACAAGCGAGATTAGAACATGCACAAGTCGCAGCCTGAGCTCTCATTATAATACACCTATACAGGACTCTGGTCTACAACAGATTGTGGCCTTATGCTGTCGTGGTCCTCTGGCTTTGGCCCAGACGAGCTTATTTTTCGAAAGCACTCATTAGTGTGATTGTGCAACTAATGATCTTTGTGCAGGCTGTGGGCATTGTTTGCCTTAAGAAGATTAATCAAAGGCTGGAGTTTGTGCAGTTACAGAATAGGATAACACAAAATGCATCGGTTATATAGAACACTTTTCTAGATGCTCAAAGACGCTTCACGTGTCATTATTCTTTCACTCCATACGCAGTGGAGATAAACTTCTATTTTAGCCACAGCTGTCCTGAGGCACATTGACAGAAGCACACATCAGACTCATTTTAGCCAGTGCGGTAAATGTCTTGCCTAAGGACAAAATGACTCTTTGGCACGTTACAGCCACAGCCGCCCCCCTGTGGTACCTGGGGTTCCCAGAGGTCTCCCATCAAAGTACTAACCAGGCCCTGCCCTACTCAGCGTCAGAGGTTTATGGCCACATGAAGAATAGACAATCGAACTGGTTTTTCCCATCAGTATGTTGCAGGGGTATTTTATAAAAAAGAAAAAGTCTGTCTGATAGGGCAGCAAGATTAAACACAATCCAATCAAAGAAGTAATTAGTAAATGGAAATAGTTTGACCCTTTCAGTTGTCGTGACCTCTGAAATCCAGGACACTTTTTTCTTCCCACAAATGTTTCCCTAAATTCTTGTTAACAAAACATATAATATTTATAATAATATTTATCGATTTCAGTCATCCTCTATATCTTTTAAAGTTTACTTCTGTGCTGTGTAGAACCATCATCAATCATACCTCAAAAAAAGAGTTTACTGATCCATACCTCAGTTTAATGCAAGAATTCACAGTCTTGGAGAAAATCCTTTATAGAAATGTGAAACCGGTTTTACATACACCAGTTTTTCTGAGGGATAGGGAAGTGGTATTTGGTCAACATTGTCCTGCCCTACTTTCTGATTGTTTTTTTAGGAATTTGAATTGAAAAGTTGGATGGATAGTTGTGATGATCCAGGATATTGAAGGTTATTCAGGGACCTTTATTAACATTTATAGACATTGGTCATCCCATCCCCTATGGACCAATGGCTGTGTTTGTCTTTATTGCACTTCCTGCATTTAAACTGTTTGGTGTTTTGTTAAGTCCTTCGAGACGACTGCTGTTGTAATTTTGGGCTAAAAATTAGCCCAAAAAAATAAATTAAATGGAAGTGCAATGTGCTTGAAATTGCATCTTTACCCCATTTCTTAAGTGGCTGTGGTTGTCCTCTGACCCCAGTGGCTGCGGTTTGGTCTGATGACAAGCAGAACCTTGTTTTTTTGTGAGTGCCCCAGTTAAAGTGTCCTGTTTGCCATATAACACAATTTTCCCTGGAACTATAAATGTGTTTAAGGTGCCAAAGCCTGAGCACAAACCAGCCACATGATCTGAGTCATGTTGATCTGTGCAAACACGCTCCCTTTCTTCTTTGTGCTGAAGTAGTAGTGGTCGGGTGTGATGTCTCATTACACACAGTAGTATCACTTTTGTTCCATTTCTTTGTTTGTATCAGTCAGAGGCAGTAAGACAACATTGCTTTGAGTTTGGAGCAAGATTTTGCACTGTTCTGTACTGTGCGAGCCAAGGATAGACTGTATTTTAGGAGTGCTGACCCATAGTGTTAGCCTTAATACAGAAGATGCCAATTTAGAGTTTGAACTGGCCATTTTAATGGGAGTTTTGAGCCAAAGGTAAAAATGTTGTTAAAAACAAAAAGTTACAAACAACTTTATACACACTACAAAAATGATAAAATATGAGGTAATAACTGCTTGAAACTAGTGGTTTTTATCTTAATTTGAGCACATTCTGATAATATTTGTAAATGGGACAAGACACTTTCTGGGCGGAGTTTGCATGTTCTCCTCTTGTCTCCGTAGGTTTCCTCCGGGTGCTACGGTTTGGTAAATCTTGTTTTAAAGTAGTCAAAATGTGATCAAATTAAGATACATTTTGCCAAATTTTAGAAATCTTGTACTTATTTTTTATAACTTCTTTCATTGCAAAATGGATCCGGGCCTTCATAAAAGGATGTGAACCCTTTTATGTTCTTATGTTAAATAAATATATATTATGTGATGTAGAAATAGAAAGGATTTTTTTGTCCTGTGGGGCCTATGCTAGTTTGTTTTGGATAGTCTGAATGACCTCTTGTGCTGAAGTGAATACATGCAGCTGGATCTCTATTAGAGCGTCAATGTTATCTTTGTACGGAATTTCTCCATTGGCATCACATCGTTGCACTGCACATGATAAAACACTCTTTTATAAGCAATTGCAGGTCATCGCTATATTCTCTAGCACATCTCTCTCTGTATTTGTCTGTTACTAAAAGCCATTGCGTTCTGTGGTATACGATTGCTAACAGTGGAGCTATGCACAGGAGAGTGCAGTCCTGGAGAGTGCGTTTGTGCCTGCCAGTCTGCCCCTGTTTAAAGATAGGACAGCAGATTACAAAATCATGTGCCCCGCTAAGTGTGTTTCACAAAAGTGCTTTCACTCATTACTCCGTGTTCAGTTTGATGCACGTCCCTCCATTCCCAGCATGCTTTGCTTTTAGAGACATTGAGCGTGTCAGAGACTAATGGTTGCCTTGGTTACTATTTCATCCATCTGCGTTTGTTGAATGAAAGTCTATATTTATAGTCAGGGATAAAAAAAAAAATAGAGACGCCTGTGATCATCCGCCCCAGCTCTCGTTCTTTGATTTACGTAAAGTCATCGGAAAGAGTGTCCATACGCTCTATAGTCGACGAGACCACATTTGCGTGAAAGTGAGGGAACTGTAAACGCATACTTTGGACACACACGTTCATATAGGATAGTGGACAAACGGTGACCTCCGGAGGGACAGTGACTGTTCGCCAAGTACGTTTCTCTGCCCAACGAGGCTTCTAAGCACCGTCCAGGGGGTAGGACTGGACAAGGATAAATGCATTTGGTTTTGTCAAGGCTGGATCTTTTGAAAGTAGGACAACAAAAATGCCCCATAGGGAACTTTAAGAGTCAGAAAATAGACAGGAATAAAGTGTTTAAATACATTGTGCCAAGGAAAGTATACATAACTATTTTCTTTGTCCTCCCCAGGCCAATTGTGCTAAATGTACTAATTGATTAGAGTTGCAGGATGTAATTGTATCAAACATTATCAGCATCACATTAAATATTTGTATCGTGTTAGATTTTTTCCCTCATGTCCAACCACAACTGTCATGTGATTGTTTCCAAACCAGGTCACGCAACCTTCCTGACCATTGCCTTGAAAGTGCTTTTGTGCTCTTCACAGGTCCTGCAGGATGCAGCCACAGCTGCCCAGTGTTGATGATGATCCTGTTTAAAGAAGCAAAGCAGAGAAGCAACTTGTGACTGTGGCTTGTTCCCCTCACCCCTCCCATCTCTATGTCTGCCCTGCTCCGGCAGGCGGGCTGCGATGTCATCCACCACACCCCCTGGGGCCCAACCCTCTAAGAAGGGCCGAAAGGCAGACAAATCAGAGGTGATGGCCGACCCCACTCCGGCCACCAATGAGGAGCTCAAGTCCAGGCTCTTGGATGAGCAGGTCGAACTGCAGCAAGAGCGGGCTAAGGTGAGCGCACAAGCACCTGAAAGATATACATCAAACATTTACATATTGTCGTTATACTAAAGACAGACACTCATTCATTTGAGTGTTAAACACCTGGAATGCCTTGTGGGGAGTAGTGAGAGTCTGTTCTCTCTGTACCTCAGGTCTCCAAGCTCCGGGAGCGTCTCCAGGAGCAGCGCCAGGCCCGCGAGCTCGAACAACATAAACACGTTGTGGCCATCACAGACCTGAGGGCCAAACTACATGAAGAGAAACTCAGAGAAGTCGCTGCAGCTCGAGAAGCTTTAGCTCGACAACATGAGGTGGAACTGGCCCGCTCCATAAAGATCCGAGACACTGAGGTCCAGAGGCTGCAGGCTCTGGTCAACGCGTTGAGGGACGGAGCAGCCGATAAACTCAAAAACGCACTGCTCGGAGAGGCACGGGAGGAGGCGAGGAGGGCCTTTGATGGGGAGAGACTCAAACTGCAGCAAGAGGCAAGTCTCAATTCACACAGTAAGGGGTGGTTAAGGATCATCTTTGTACAAACCTATGCACCCAGCGCAGACCTCTGCCTAGTAACACCATTCCAGTCCTTTAAAACAAATCCTGCAGACAGCGATGGTCGCCTGAATCTCTCCTTCTCTGAGCCATTGTGCGTATTTCCTGTTGTCTAAATCCTCCCATAACCTTTTATGTTGCTCGCAGACAAACAGATGACGGAGGTAAAAAGATAAAAGTGTGAGTATTCTAGATAAATAATTGCTTATATTTTCCTCTCCTTCTCTATACTGCTTAGTAAAGTCACAGATAAAATGAGCGTTCTTAGATGATGTCCTTCTAGACTTTTGGTTATTTTAAAGCGTCATTAAGTGTGTGTGTGTCTATATTTAGAAGTGTTTGGTATTAGGTCGAGTGCTGATAGGGGAGTATGCAAACTTTTTTTCTCTTCTGAAAAACAGGAAATGGTGGAAATGCCTCTTGCCAAGCAACTGTTTTCTTCTCAAATCCACACCATTCATGAGTCATGTAGTTGAACAATGTTTTTAGGGCCTGAAAAATAAATAATAATAAAAATGCAAAAATGTCACACAGTTTGGACACTCAAACCCCTTTACACAGCACTATCAAGTGCATTTACAAAGTATAAGAATACAGAGTACTTTTAAAAACCGTATGTCCAACCGTATGGGATTATCAAACTAATTTATTATTCATACTTTATTCTGTAAGATCTTTTGTTACATTGTACAGAAAAGTAGACAAAAATAAGAAACACATAGAGCATCCTTTAAGACATATGTAGATGAATGTAAAGTTTAAACTGTCAATAGTATTTATTTAATACTGAATACATAAATATTAAATCAATTACATTTTCATGCATGAGATCCATTCTCTATTTATTGCATTTGTCTCATTAGTCTCACTAAAAAGCTCAATCTTCCCATATTTTAGGTTTCTTGGATTAATTGAGAATGTGAGAACAGGAGCATCTTTACTTAACTATCAAACAGAGCTGTCTTTTTTATGGTGCCGTCCCCTGTGCGCCCGGCAGAGAAGCCCCCCAGGGCTCCAGACCTGTGGACCGTTTTCAAAGACATCTCTTAACTTTCTCTTTTTAATTGTCATTGTAACAATTGTTATTGTTAAGCTGATGGTTGGCAATTGTAATCACACATTGTGTTTACTTTGGACATTTGATTTTTATACACACTCAGCTGCATTAATCATTGTTTTCTTAAGATTAAGTCACCATTGTTCCTATTAAGTTTAGTTTTTGCTTTGCCGAACAAAACAAAACAACAAAAACATTCACCATGATACTGAACAACTTGAGTGAGTATCCTATATTCGTCCAATTACATGCATTTATTGTGCAAGTTTGGCTTTTCCCTGTGCTCCTAAATGCATCACTGCTTGTTTCCAATCTGATTGATTTCTATACAGAAAGTGCAGCTCAACTGCCTTAGAATCGGCACGTACCAGCTCCTCAGAATGAACTGGATTTTCACACCTCAATCGGTGCACACAAGTTTACATAAGTATTCTATCAATCGAAATAAATTGGAGAGGGCAGAGAATTTGGTTTTCACGAGTGCTATGCAAACACATGCACTCTTTCATTCCAGATCCATGAGCAGAAGATGGGCAGAAAGCAGGCTGAGGAGGCCTTGACTAACGCACTCCAGGCGGATAAAACCAAAGCTACAGATCTGCGCACAGCCTACCAGCAGCACCAAGACGAGGTGCACCGGCTCAAGCGGGACTGTGAGAGGGACATCCGGAGAGTGGTGAGGCCTTGTGCTTTACAGAGCGTACAGTATCTCATGCTTGTGTGACTTCCTGCTATTTTACACAAACATTCATGAACCGTTTTATACTAAAGAATTCAGGGGTCTGCAAATTTTGTATACATCCCTTATTATGAATAAATGTTTTTGTATGGAGGAAGATTTTCTGTGTTAAAACTAGTGCTGTCTGACACATTGAGCACAACATGGCTTTTCAGGAAATACCAGTGGTAAAAGAACAAAGCAAAATGTTGAGAGGAAGTTGAGGAGGAACTTGCTAGAAGTCTTAGGCCTGGTAGAAGAGGAGCAACGTTTTGTGTAATATCCAGGGTTTTCAAATAATATGTTTCAGTCCAAATCCTCCGTATATATTAAACACATTTCATAAATTACAGCATTTGGAAAAGGCAGCAAAAATAGTAAAACCAGTAAAACCAAATAAGATCAGTAAATAGCCAACAATAAATATAAAATAAAATGGATGAAAGAACCCAGAGGACCACACGCGAAAGACCTAAAACACTCAATTTCCCAGCAAATAAAAAAATAAACATGAGGCCAGTACAAAGAAAGTTAAATTGTTGAATTGTGCTCAAGTTGTTTGGGTTCCTGTTAAAAACCGTGTTGCGAAGTTTTGGACTATTTGTAAGTATGAATGTGTATTACAGTAGTCTAGACTTGACATAAAAGTATGATTTAACGGCTGTGCAGATTAAACTTTAAAATCATCACTGTGCATGGTGACGTCCTGGTTAGCAGCATTATGGCCCCAACTGGAGATCTTTGCGCCCTAACAAAACAATTTCAGTTTTTCCCTCATTCAAACACAGAACAATTTGGGCCCACCAAGCTTTGATGTTGCCAAGGCAGTCCTGCAGGTGCTTCAGGGGGCCCTTTTCTTGCTTTGAGATGGGCAAATAAAACTGGCAGTCGTACTGTACGTGTATAGTAAGCAGTACTATGCTTTCTAAACATGGTACACAGCGGGAGGAGGTACATTGAAAAGAAGAGTGGTCCAAGAATAGAACCTCGGGGGACTCCACAGTGCACCTCGAACTGAACTAAACTAATGCAGTCCCCCTCTCACTGTCGTTGAGGCAGTTTCGAAGATTCGCATGGTCGACTGTATCTAGTCAGGTCTGACATCACAAAATAAAAAACCCACCAACATGTTAATATGGTCATGAGTTTTCAGTGACCAGTATGTTATTGTATCGTGTTTGTGTTATTGGAATAGTATCACATCAGGTTTCATGACAGTTCATAGACATTAATATATCAAAAGTGTAAATGATGAGTATCAATCAATCAATCAATCAATCTTTATTTATAGGGCGCTTTTCCTGCACAGGGCAACACAAAGCGCCTCACAGTCCACACCACACAATGCACAAATCATCACCATTAAAATACAATTAAAAACACATATGTAATTAAAAAGCATTAAAATCACATAAGTAATTTAAAAACATAAAAATCACACAAGTAATTAAAAACAATAAAATAGTTAAAAACACAAAAAGTTACAACAATAAATAACAAGGTGTGTTAAAAAGATAAAATTCTCTAGTTGTATGCACGGGAAAAAAGAAAAGTCTTTAACATGGATTTGAACATTGACAGAGAGGCAGCCAGTCTCACATCCTCAGGAAGACCGTTCCAGACTTTATCTGCATAAATCTGAAAAGCAGCCTCCCCCTGTCTAGTCCTGACTCTGGGCACTAACAGGAGTCCCGTCCCTGCGCTCCTCAGAGTCCGGGCTGGTTCATATGGGACTAGCATATCATGGATGTACTTTGGTGCAAGGCCATGGAGAGACTTGTACACCAGGAGAGCTGCTTTAAAGTCTATCCTCTGGGCCACGGGAAGCCAGTGCAGAGACCTGAGGACCGGACTAATGTGGTCGTACTTCCTGGTTCTAGTCAGGACTCGGGCTGCAGCATTTTGAATATACTGCAACTGTCTTACTGCATGTTTGGAGATACCTGTGAGCAGGCCATTGCAGTAATCCAGCCTACTGGAAACAAAAGAATGGATAAGAATCTCCAAGTCTGCCCTGGACACAATATTTTTAATTTTGGCAATATTTTTCAGATGATAAAAAGCTGCTGATGTTACCGATCCAATGTGGCTATTGAAGTTTAAGTCAGAGTCCATTATTACTCCCAGATTTCTGACCTTATTTAAGGGCCTTAGGGAGAGAGACTGAAGGTGACAAATGACGGTCTCTCTTTGTTTCTCGGGACCAAAGACAATCATTTCGGTTTTGTCCGCATTTAGCTGGAGAAAATTGCATTGCATCCACTCACTGATCCGCTGGATACAGCGAAGGAGTGAGTCCACCGGCCCATGCTCTCCTGCAGTCAGTGAGACATAGATCTGAGTGTCATCAGCGTAATTGTGGTAGGACACTTTCATACTTTGAATTAACTGACCTAATGGCAGCATGTAAATATTGAACAGGAGAGGTCCCAGAATCGACCCCTGTGGCACTCCGCAGGTCAGGGCCATATTATCTGAGACATAGTTTCCAATCTCCACACAGTACTTCCTTTCTTCTAGATAGGACCTAAACCAGCTTAGGGCGGTACCAGCAACACCAACCCAGTCCTCCAGTCTCTGCATGAGAATCTCATGGTCAACGGTGTCGAAAGCGGCACTCAGATCTAACATGACTAAAACAGAGACTTTTCCTGCATCAGTGTTAAGCCGAATATCATTTGTTACCTTGACTAGAGCGGTCTCAGTACTGTGGTGTGGTCTAAAGCCAGACTGAAACATGTCAAATGAGTCATTAGATATTAAAAATTCAGTAAGTTGTTGGTAGGCAACTTTTTCAAGAATTTTTCCCATGAAAGGCAGATTTGAGATGGGACGGTAATTTTCAAGTACCGCAGCATCCAAACTGCTCTTTTTTAGGAGGGGCCTAATGACTGCCTTTTTCAGGGCCATTGGAAATGTTCCAGATAAAAAAGACATGTTTACTATTTGTGTCAATGAGGGTAATAGACTACACATAACAGACTTCAGAAATCTAGGAGGTAGTACATCCAGACTGCAGGTAGAGGAACTAAGACCTGTGATTATCTTTTTAACAGTTTCATCATTGACAGGTGCAAATTGAGCTAGCTCACAAAGCCTCACTGGATGTTGCATTGTTACTTGTGTTGTAGAGGTGATGGCATTTCTGATACCCTGAACCTTGTCTCTGAAGAACTGTGCAAACTCATTACACCTGGATTTGGAGTAGTGTTCTAATGGCAACTCAACAGGGGGGTTCGTTAATCTATTGATTGTTGAAAATAGAACACGCAGATTGTTGCTGCAGCCTTCAATAGTTTCAGAAAAGTATAATTCTCTTGTTCTACGTAGTACTCTGTTAAACTCACACAACTTCTCTTTTAAGAGTCTATAATCACCCTGGAGGTTGGACTTTCTCCACTTTCTCTCTGCTCTCCGGCACTCTTGCTTCTGTGCCCTGACCGGGCCTGCTTTTATCCATGGGGCTTTTTGCTTATTTGTGACCATTTTTACCTTCACAGGGGCAATGGCGTCCAGAACATTCAACACACTAGAGGTGACAGAGTTAAGCAGTTCATCTACAGTAGAACATGATGTGTTCTCAAAATGGATCATTCCCATAAATAGTTCACCCGTGTTTTCATTTAAGTGTCTACTTCTAACAATTTCATATTTAGCGGGTGGTCTGGTAGCAAAACACATGTTAAAAAATACACAGAAATGATCCGACAGAGCAACATCAACTACATTAACTTTTGAAATATTCACCCCTTTCGTGATAAGCAGGTCCAAGGTGTGTCCTCTGCTATGGGTGGGGCCACTCACATGCTGAGTGAGGCCAAAGGATTCAAGTATGGAACTCAGCTCTTTTGCGTATCTGTCATTAACATTATCCACATGAATATTAAAATCGCCTATAATGACTAAACCATCAAAATCTGTGCACACAACTGAAAGCAACTCAGTGAAATGATCAGTGAAACTATGGCATGACTGTGGCGGCTTGTACACAACAATAATAAGAATGGAAGAAGATTTCTTTTGTTCTATTTTAAAAGAAACATACTCAAATGATGAAAATTTCCCAAGAGACACCCTATGGGAGACAATACGATCTTTAAAAACTGCTGCTATGCCCCCCCCCCCTTTTATTTTCTCGTGTTTCATATTCAAATTTGAAATTTGGTGGTGAGGCTTCTATTAAAACTGCATCTCCTGTATTATGGTCAAGCCATGTTTCAGTCATAAACATAAAATCAAGATCATACGAACAGATAAAATTATTAATTAAAAATGATTTGTTGCATAGTGATCTGACATTAAGTAGAGCAAGGTTAAAATTAATATCAGTGTCAGTGGGTTTAGTTGATTGATTACAAAGAACTGGAATTAGATTTCCAGAGTTGGACCGTCTAACTGCTGTCCTTCTTTTAAATTTGTGTTTATCCAACTGTTCTCTTTGTAGATGGATGAGCTGAAAGCCAAGGACCGTGTGGTGTGTGCCTTGGAGAGGGAGCTAGGGCTGCAGGCTGGATATGCCCAAAAACTGCAGCTTCAGAAAGAGGCTTTGGACGAGCAGCTGGGGCAGGTGCGAGAGGCTGAGAAGTTCAACCATGGTAGCCCCAAAAGAGAAGTGGTGCCTGGGCTTGGCGATAACCAGGAACTGCAGTACAACCAGGTACTTTCTCTCATTTACTTGGGCTGGTATATAAACCTCTGTTGATTTGTTATGAATGTTTTGTCATTCTATATTGTGATTAACATTCCGTAAATCTTCATGAATCTAAGTACAATCCATTCCTTAGCTTGTGTATAGGATTGCACAGTTAATACTTGTTTTTATAAAACGTTATATGTATTATTATAATATTAGGTGACGTGGACTTTGCTCAGAGTTTTTCTGTGCTGAACCATAATTTTGGATCATTCTATTCCATTGGGAAATTAACAATTAATATTGTATTAGAAAAGCTTGTGATTGCTAATTACTGGTCATAAAAAAAAAAAAAATAGTTATTTGTTTAAGTTTACGTATGTGTATAGCACATTGTATACTCCAAATTTTGCACAATGTGGTTAAAAGTGTCATATTGCAACTTTGTGAACCTTTTGATCACAGTTATGTCTTCAGCGTTCCAGGGTCAATTGTTTTTCAGGTTTTCTGGTGAGAGAATTGACAATCGATCCAAATGTATCCTAGAGACCACTGTGGCGGAAAGTAAAGATGCCAAGCTGACCACTCTTATGGTCACCAGGTTATTATTGGTCAATAGGAAAAAATATAAACTTTTTTCATAAAATAATACCCCTTTAACACAACAACATAGGGAGTGGAGTGTTGCAGTCAGTACATTGGATACCAGTCTTCCAGTATGAACGTAAGCTTCATTAGTTATGTCAATAGGGCTGTAACAATTTAACTGATTATGAGATGAGATATATTCTATATTGACATTGATTTATTGATTAATAGGAAGTACTCGGTTTTTCCAATAATTGCTAAATTATTTCAGTAAATCAGTAATTGTTAAATGCCCTATACACAGAGTCCTTAACATAGAGACATGGACTCGTCTCTAAGCAACTACATATAAAACTGAACAGGAAATGTTAAGACCTTTCGTGAATGATAAAGCAGCCTGAGCCGGAAATGTATAATTTATGGTATTAGAATGTCCTCAAGTGGCTTCACATTGAGCCACAAAGGTCCATCAAACTCAATGGTCAGCTTGGATTGAATCAATGACTTAACCACATGTGTTCGTTTATTGTAAATTAGCCGGAGAGTGTCGTCCATGAAATATTTAATGCCATTTTAGTTTTTTTAGACTAAAATAATACAAAAGCAGCGGCAAATGTAAAACAGTGAATGAATACTCTTACATTGTTTAACCAGTGTGTCTCCCCATCTCTGCCGGACAAACACTGGTAGAAACAAAGTAACTATGAGAGGCCAACACTTTCCTAGGCGGTGCTCGTGGAAAGTTTGAACACGTCTATTTGAATGCCAGAGAATAGTATTTGCATCTTTTTCATTCACCCGCTTTCACCTCATCTTTTCCGTCCACTGTAAACCTGCATGTGTGCCTGCATGACAGCCCCCCTCTCAGTTTGTGCCCTGCTCTTCTCCTCTGCCCCCTGCTGTTCAGGAACTGGACGAGCGGGACATGAGGAGATTCCAGCTGAAGATCGCAGAACTTCACGGTATTATCCGAAAACTGGAAGATAGAAACTCGCTGCTGGCCGACGAGCGGAATGAGCTGGTGAGAAGAAGTACACAATCACTGCGAAGAATTTGGATTGGACAACGGTTGATTTGTTGTGGTTGTGGGCGTAGGTGAAACGGGTGAGAGAGGCAGAGAGCCAAATGAAGCCCATGTTTGAGAAGAACAAGCGCCTGTCCAAGAAAAATGACGACCTTCTACAGACTCTACAGCGAATGGAAGAAAAGCTTAAAAACCTGAGCCGCGACAACGCTGAAATGGTGAGGTTTTTATTGTTATTTTATCATGAGCAGGGCTGGGCAATACGGCAATACATACAAGCTTGTTTAATACATTATTTTAGGGTTGGAGCTCTACACCAAATCTGAATCATAGAGACAAGGGCTTCTCGGTTACAATGCTCCCTGTGTGGAATTTGGATGTTCTCCCTGTGTCTGCGCAGGTGTCCTCCGGGTGCTCCGGTTTCCCCTACCACAAAAAAACCATTTTGATATGTTTTGTAAAGTCCTCTGAGATAACTACTGTTGTGATTTAGGGCTATACAAGAATAAATGTAATGTAATGAGAGAATGTATTGTGACGGTTGAGGCTTCGGTCTCGCTTCTTTCATTACTGTGTGGAGTGATTGGAAAATATTGGTTCAACAAAAATGCGTTTTGTATGACCTTGAATGTGCTAGATGTTTACAATAGGGAACAGTATTAAAACTCTTGTGTGATGTCATTTGCAGAAGGAGAAGGCGGCCTCCTCTCGGCCCCCCTCGCAGCCGCCTCATCAGTCCCAGTTGAAGAGGCCGAGCTCGCTGTCCGACCTGAGCCACGCCCACGAGGAGCAGGAGCTGGAGTTCCTCAAACTGCAGGTGGTCGAGCAGCGCGGGATAATCGATGAGCTCACACAGGTCTCCCTTTCACTTTCACTTTCACATGATTGATGGATATTTGGAAGAATACTTTACTATATGAAGAGAGCTGAAAAAAGTAATGTATTTATTTTTCCCACAACAGTTAATGTGCATTAAATATGTTAAAGAAAAAATATTATGTTTTGTCTTTGGCCATTCCAAACTACAATAAGACTATTTCCTCATTGTCAATTAATGTTTTAGAAGTGATGTGAAATAATGTCTTTATTATTCTATATCACTGACTAAATTATGTGGTATATTAACTATCAAGGACCCTTCCTATCTATATGTAACCACCAGAGGGAGATGTAGAATTAGTTTTGTGTGCCTGTGTGTTGTCTGTAATACTTTGGCCTTTTTTGTTGATGAAAGAATAAAAAACAATTAATAAAACCTAATTAAAAATTATTTTGAAACCATAATTTGCTGGATAATTATTTGGTGAAATGTAAAACAGATTTTTGTTTTTTTTCTGTAGGAACGTGACAGACTGGCGATGACAATGAAGACCAAACGAAGACAAGTGAAGATGCCTAAAGTGAGTGTGAATTGCTGATAATAAACTGCAGTCGTGTACAAGCAGACACAGGGTCTCGTGTGCGTTTGTGTGTGTGTGCATGTGTGTGTCTGCGCGTGTGTCTGCGCATGTGTGTGTCTATGTCTGTGTGTGTGTGTGTGCGCGTGTGTGTGTGCGCGCGTGTGTGTGTGCATGTGTGTGTCTGCGCGTGCGTGTTGATGCAGTGTGCTGTATTCTAATATAATTGGTCTTTAGGGACAGTAATGACAGAACACTGCACAACAACATACATCTCACTGTCCAAACACCTCGTCTGCTGTGCCAGTCCCACTCTGTGAATGAATATTTCTTTTATGAATCTGGCTCTTTAAAGTATTCAAGATTATTTCTGTCAGTTTGAGTTGAGCTGTCTGGGAGAAAAGAAATTGACGCAACCAAGATGCAATAAAGTCTGGCTTTTTCATGGGATCAAGAGACAC
This sequence comes from Knipowitschia caucasica, assembly GCA_964034765.1. Taxonomy (NCBI): domain Eukaryota; kingdom Metazoa; phylum Chordata; class Actinopteri; order Gobiiformes; family Gobiidae; genus Knipowitschia; species Knipowitschia caucasica. The sequence continues at coordinate 17,545,162 of OZ035830.1, forward strand.
TGATGGCTGTGGGGCTGAGTTCTCTCGGGCTCCTTTTCATCACTGTATTCAAATTTGATGAAGTGATTTGAATCGACTGAAAGCTCATCGACCAGTTTGAGGTGTTTTTAGGAACCTGATTTTTCAACACAAATGATGGTGTTTTTAATTGAGATTGATGCAACAAAGCTCTTGGGTGCATTGTACTAGAAAGTTTACAGTGAATTGCAAAAATATTCCTTTGTAGATGCATTTATTGAAATTTAATGTGAATGATACACATTAATGGGCACACAATCATGAAGCATAATGAAAAGTATAGATGACTTTGAACTTTTTTCATGAATAATATATGGGCTGTGCAAAAGTATCTACCCCCTTGCTGTAAATACAAGTCTGTTGGGGTCTGTCTCTACCAGCCTTGCACATCTTGAGACTGAAAGTTTTCCGATTCTTCTTTGCAAAACTGCTTAAGCTCAGTTAGAGACAGACCTTTCCTCAGATTCTCTGATTGGATTTAGGTCTGGACTTTGACTTGGCCCCTAGAACAAGTTTATGTTTGTGGTCCTTGCATGGCAAAATGTCAAAAAGTTGAAGGGGTGCCGATACTCGTACAACTCGCTGTAAATCAGGTTTACACCGTGAAAGCTTTTAATCCAGAGGAAGTGTTAAATCTGGCCCTTGTCTATGTCTTTATTATTTGATTATGCTTAGAATGAAAATTTACTCTTTTTGTAGCCCAGTTGAATGTTTACCCGGAAAATGTTATCCAACTGAGTGAAGATTGTCGTGTTGGAGTATGTATAAATGCCGTTGTTAGCCCATGCAGAGATGAATTCACTGGAGGCCACTGCGTTGCTAAGGGTGGAGTTAGTCGAGCGTCGTCGTCACTTTACCTCTGTGTTTGTGGAGGGCACAGCAGTTTTAGATTCCTTTTCCCTGGATTACATATTCCAACATTATACAAGACACTGGCATCATGACGGAGTATTTTCATTTGATCCTCTATTTTTCGGCCTTCATCTGCTTGTGCGCCCTGGTCTGTCTGTACTTTTCTGGTTGTCAGGAGATGACTTACAAACATGATGGTAAGAGTAGTTTCCTGAAGAAAGAAAATTAACTAGGATATTAACTAGCAATTGTTTTAGTCAGTCTTTGTGTCTTCAGAGAGAAAAATTACATATTTATATTCCAGGAGACACTGCGGCTTTTTACGGGCTGATATAAATCCATTACTCCTCTTCAAATTTGTCAATCTCTAAAAGTGAAAAAGTTGTAGTCCTCTAGTTACAACATGTTTTGTGGGTGACTTTATTTTTATTGTTCTTAAATACATCTGGCTTTTCAAATATTGCGTGGTAAAAAATACGCATTTTAAGATTGTGACAGTGGCAAATAAGGATAACCGCACGCAAAATGTAGGGCTGCAAAGATAATAGATTAATACAAAATCAAAATCTAGTGTAATAATAGAAACAAGGAACCAAACGGGGACGTGGACAAGAACGAGACAAGACATGGGAATAAAAATGATGGAATTCGGAGAGAAGGAATACACTAGGTTTAAATACACAAGACAATAATAATAATAATCAGACAAACAGGAAGTAGATCTACATAAGGCACAGGGGTAAGTTTCAAAATAAAACAGGAAATATACCTAAACCATGACACCTTCCATATATTTTTATGCATTTATCTGTTTTTGTGAGTTATTTCTCCAGCTGGTGTGTGTGATTTTTAATCATTAAATAACACAATTGGATCATGTAATAGGTTAGTTGTGAGCCATTGATAGCATTACATATGGACTTTTGCACAAGTATACAAACCTTATAGCAAAAGGGACACTTTAGTTCCCCAGATTTGTCCAGCGGCCGACAACGGATATTGTAAAACGTGTTCAACTGTGTTCTGACTGTTCTAAGCTTCAGTTTCCATATGAATTCACATCTGAAGTTGGCTGAATAGCAAATGATAACTTTTCTCACGTGCTACATTTGTGCCATAAAGGCTCATAAACAAATGCCTGTGTTGTCAAAGATGTCCTGGGCTTTACAATGATCAGGCCTATGTTGAGGGAGCAGAAGTTGGCTGGATGACACTGTGACTGTGAGCTTGTGTTTATGATTGAGATGGTGTCTTCGTGTTAAAAAGCAGAGGACCACATAAAATGCCACTGAGGGCCACAAGGGCCTGACTTTGGGCAGTTTAAGGTTATACAGGGATCAAGAGTTCCGAGCTTCCGGCTCGACCGCACGGCATTGTGGGTAGTATTCTCAAAAAAGTGGACATAAACTCACGCGCTCTTATTAGATTACCTGTTGCGAGCGTGATCTGTCTCTCTTATTTCCAGCCCATCGATTGTTTTAATCGCTACAAAAATCACCAATTTCAGAAATTTTGAAGATAGGGTAAAGATTTTTTCATTTAACAAAAAAGCAATGCATTTATGTTCTTGTGGTTTTGGATGTAAACACAACCAACTGATGATAGAGCTACTCGCAGCTTATGCTACTTACGAGGATCGAATGCTTACATGCAAGCTTTATAAACTTGCCCAAAGCTGTACTTTGGACATATTTGTCTGGTGTGGAGCTTCTGAATGTAGAGAAGGCCAAATACCTGGGGCACGTAATCAGGAGTGACCTCAGTGATGACGATGACATTCAGAGGCCGCACTGTAAGCTTTATGGACAGGCTAACACTTAAACACAGAGATTTCACATGTGTACAGACAAAGTGAAAATAACTTTCTTCAAAGCCTACTGCACACCTTTGCTTTGGGCAAGTTTATAAAGCTCGCGTGTAAGCATTCGATCCTCGTAAGTAGCATAAGCTGCGTGTAGCTCTATCATCAGTTGGTTGTGTTTACATCTAAAACCACAAGAAAAAAAATGCATTGCTTTTTTGTTACATGAAAAAATGTTTACCTTACCTTCTAAATGTCTGAAATTGGTGATTTTTGTAGCGATTAAAACAATCGATGGGCTGGAAATAAGAGAGACAGATCACGCTCGCAACAGGTAATCTAATAGGAGAGCGTGATTTCATGCCCACTTTTTTGAGAACACTACCCACAATGCCGTGCGGACGAGCCGGAAGCTCGGAACTCTTGATCCCTGTATTCACTAGTGTTTTTTAACAATCATCCTGGAATTTTTATTCTATTTTATTTTTCTGCAGAGGCATGTTGTGGAGACATATTTTGGATTTGATGAAGAATCGATTGATTCCGAAACCTCGTCGCTGGTTTCATACAACACTGACCTGACCGACCGCACACCTGCCACTCCCGAAGAAGACTTGGAAGAGGTAAGAGGTCCTTATACATGAGTTGTGTTTCTCATCTCTTGGTTTGACTGTATTATATTATTATTATTTTTTTTTAGAATATTTCTCGTGAAGAGTCCGAGCTACGTTTTCGGCAGCTGACCAGAGAGTACCAGGCGCTGCAGCGAGCCTATGCCCTTCTGCAGGAACAGACTGGGGGGACGCTGGACGCTGAGAGGGAGGCCAGGGTTTGTACATTTACATCATCTATCAATCAATCAATTTCAAAAACTGTAAAACACATATTTACAGAATTTAAAAAAAACAGAATTACAATACCATTTTTAAAAGGGGTTGTATGAAGCAATACAACTCGTAGTGTGCCTCTTTGTTTCAATTTTGGCCTTTGAACATGATTTTGTGAGTGTATCTGGTTTCGAATCCACCTTTAGACATGACTTTTCTGTGTGGAGTTTGCATGTTCTTCCCATGTCTATGTAGGTTTTCTCTGGCTGCTCCAGTTACCCCTACCTCAAACACATGTACAATAGGTCCTGTATGGCGTCCCCGCTTCCATCACTGTGTGGAGTGAGACGAAACATGCCCACAACAATTTTAAAGCTCGTTGGCATATAAATAAAGATTACTTACTCACTTACTTACTATTTATTTTTACCATTGCAGTCTAAACAATATGAATGATGTATCTTATGGAGAGAGATGGTGAGGAACAATTAACACCCCCATCTAGTGGTGAAAGTGTATATGTTATTATTGGAATAATAATGTTTGCTTCATCCAATCCCTTTTCAAACCATGTACATGAATTTTCTTCCTCTAAATAATAGTTTCTTCAAGTGCGCTGGTTTGAAATAAATGAATCCAGTAAAAAAAAAAATCGTATCGATAAAAATGTTATTACAAATTGATTTTGTTAGTGTTTGTCTTGCAAGCACAATTTAATCTAGTTGTGAATTGTTTGATATTTTGGAGTCAATACTTTTCTCTACATCATATCGTCTGAATATTTTGTTATAGAAAACCTTGATAAAGATGGAGATTGTAAATGTGTTGGGACAGAGGTTCCTGATATTAGCGCGGATGGAGATAAAACTACAGCAGGTCATCTCCAACCTATAAATCGGGAGCTTGTTCTAATTACAATTTAATTTGTATCCGAACCAAAAAATTATGATAGATGGTTCATGGGCTTACGACTGTATCCTATTTCAGGCCACACACACAATAAGATGAAATAAATAATTGCTTAAATGATAAAATTATCAGTTATAATTTTACTGATAACTTTACTGATCATATTGTCCCTTTTCAATCACAGGAACATTTTAGAGTAATTCTTAGTGACACATTTCTCTTCCCATATCAACTTTCTATTTAAAATAAAACATGCACTTCATTCCTTTATTTATATTAGCGTGGAAGCGTACTGTTATATGAAAAAAAGTTAATTACGTCTTCTTCTATTTTATAGGTAATTAAGCTGCTCAAGCTTCTTTACACTTTTGTCTTATTAAAATATCCTTCTAAGCCTCAAGCATAGAACTATATTATGTTTGTTTTTTACAACTGCGGTAGAATGTAGCTCTCTGGAAGGAAAAGGTTGGAGTCCCTTTAACTACAGGGATTGTTGAAGCTATTTTTCCTTGAAAGCAGCAGAATGTACATTGTGTTAAAAAAGATTTGAGATTTCAGAAAGAAAAAAAAATCAGGAAAGTCCCTGGCCCCAGAGAGAGGGGAGATATTGAACATGTTTTTAGTACATGACTCACTCAAATGTTTAGAGTGTAAGTGAGATGAGAAAACAAGATTGATTGTTGCACAATATAAAATGTAGCTTAGGAATGTTCGAGTGTTTGTGTAAAGTTCGGACTAAAACTTGATTGTTGTTACTTCTAATTAGATAGATAGATAGATACTTGATTGATCCCGAAAGAAAATTGTGCACATTTTCTCACATTTGCACAAACATGACAAATTCTGGACTTGCATAATATTAAATGTAGCTTCACAAACTTTTTTTTGTGTCCTCAGTGTGCTTGTGTTGTTGTGTCGTGCTCCACAGGGCCGAGAACAGATGCAGCAGGAGCTCAGCAGCTGCCAGGCCAAGATCCTGGACCTGGAGAAGGCCCTGTCGGAGCGGGGGCAGGTAACGCGCATGAGGGAGGGGGACAGGAGCTCGCACTGGGTCTTGCTCTCGCTGGCCGTCCTGCATGTTTTTCTGGCTCTGTTCTTGGGCTGGCGCTATGCCGAATACGTCCACGTCTTTCTGTGATGTCACTTCCTGCCCTGCATGCGCTGCGCCTTGCTCTATGCCACAAAGACCGATCTGCCTGGTGCCGTACGCTGCTTTGGGACTTTGTGTCAGGGACCATTCTGAAATCCAAACTTTTGTTTCAGTTATGTGTTATATACGTAGTCATATTTTTCAAATCCATGTATGGTAATATTTGCAAAAAATTGTATAGTATCTTTAAAGAGGCACTATTTAGGTTTTTCTCGTGGCGGGTGTATCACCTGCTTGTGGCATGATTTAAACTCAATTCAATTCATTTTTGTATAGCCCTAAATCACAACAACAGCTGTCTCGGGAGGTCGTCGATTTGCCAACAAGAGATCAGAGAATCAAACACATAAAATGCAATAATAACAAACAAAAGGTGGCATTCGTCCATAGGGGGAAGGATGACCAATGTCCATAAAAGTCCTAAAAGTCCCAGATTTTCACTATTGTTAGACCCTCCTGCATTTTCAAGGTAAAACTTAAAAACATATATATATACAATAAAATAAAAACATGAGAGAGGTTTCCACTCCCACAGACAGGCATCAAAATTGTATTGCCTGTTTGGGATTGACTTTTTACTATAACCTTGCTTATTTCCTTTTTGTCAACATTCTAAGCACCGCAATATCATCTCCATTGTGAATATGTTTGACAAACCTACACAGTGCCTTTTATGTAGCTGCATATTTTACATTTCGGTGTAGATTGGATCATCAGCATGTTTTCTGTGTCTTGGCTCTCACAATATGTTCTTCACCAAAAGCTTTTTTTCCAACACAAACATTTGATTTCAGTTGAACGTGTGTCTCGTCTCCGGTGATGGCTTGTTCTTGTGTTTCTCCTGAGTGTTCACTTTCTTCCAAATCAATAAAGCTGTTCGTCTCACCTTTTTTCTCGTCCTCGTCTTCTATTTGTGCCTGCACCGCATCAGCATGTTTATTTCACTTGTGCATGAGCGTATCGAGTGTTTGAGGAAAGTTGGGACCAAAACATGATATTTTTACTTCTAATTCTGGACTTGGTTGCTATGACAGGATTCAAAATGGGTTGAAGAGAAGCAGTACTTGCTCAGGACCAATCAGGAGCTGCACGAAAAGGTAAGTACCCTGTTCACATGTAAACAAATAAGCCGACAATACCATAGCGATGTATAAAACCGAAAATTTGTCTTGTGTCTTAGATGTGTGCACTGCAGCAGGCGGAAAAGCGACTTGAAGCTGAGGTTCAGGACGCTCGGGACCAAAATGAGCTGCTGGAGTTCCGAGTGCTGGAACTAGAAGTAAGAGACTGCAATGCCATCATAATGTCACCAGGAGGCGACAACAACAACCTCAGCTCCAGAATCAAGACTTATTTACAGTGACGCATAGACTGCCTGGAACTCCACTGTGTCCATATGATTGTCTTTTATGGTTTTGCATGGCAGCTGTCGGCCCCATCCATGAACTGGAATCTTTTTTTTTAACGCATGAATGTAGATGTATTTTACTTGAATAAACCATATTTAATTACTGCACCCACGTTCACCTTTGCTCATTTTGTATCCCATTTGCACGCATGTTTTTCTTACTTTATTTGTATTGTGTAAATCATCAGTGTTGTATATTACTGAGGTATAATATTTATCATGTGAATAAATGATTGTTGTTATTATATCTGAGCACATATCTTCACTGATGTTTTCAATTGGAACAAGGTGTCGCTCGCTGGCGATTGGTTCGATTTGATTTTGTCCACGTGAATTTTTGCACCCCATTATATATATTTTTTCACCTTTGTTTTAGCAGATCCTGGTCATGTTATCTGTCTTTAAGTAAGTACCATCCCAATAGTTTCCTTTATCACTCTATGTACACTGTATTCTGTATGATGTATTTATTACCTGACAAACGAGTAGACTTCATCCATATTAATTGCGCTGATGGTGTTTTTCTGCATTAGTTTAATTGCTGTTCTTCCAGGAAAGGGAGCGGAGATCTCCTGCCTTGAATCTTCACATGTCGGCCTTCCCTGAAAACAGCAGCAGTGCCCTACAGAGCTACTGCCACCAGCAGGGCGTGAAGGTCAGAATAAATGCATTATCAATTATCAAAACTTCATTCAATAAAGTCAAATTAATGGCTTTGTCCACAGGATGTGGTTATCCCTGAGCTCATGAAAAAGCTGGATATACTTGGAGATAATGGGGTGAGTGTGAAATGTTTTGTGTTGTTATACCTGTAGCTCATGCTGTGTATATTAAACCTAATTCTTTGCTTCAAATCCGCTTGTCACATTACTATTATGCTATTATTATCACGACATTATTACTTATTTCATATTCTACTTTTATATTTCGATTCCACATCTAGCCTTTTCTGTGTGGAGTTTGCATGTTCTCCTTGTGTCTACTCTGGTTTCCTCCGGGAGTTCCGGTTTCAATTCAGGGTGAATGAGTGAGTGTGACAGTGGGACGACGAATGCAAATTAGCACAAGGCTACAACCTGGACAGATGTGTTCATTAAAATGCACTGTCCCAACCAAATAAACAATAAACACCTACATAAATAAATGATAGATCCTGTTTGAGTTGTGTATAACTTAAGTGCTCTTATTTTTATCTTTTTATTATGCTGTAATGTGCACTATGAAATTGAAAATTCCCCACTGATGGACAAATTCATTTTTCTTATCTTATCTTAAATGACCAGAATTTGAGAAATGAGGAGCAAGTGGCTGTGATCCAAGCAGGGACAGTCATCTCCCTCTGTGAAAAGGTAAGTGGTCTCCCCCTAGTGGACAGTTACTGCTGCTGCAACTGCGCGTAACCTGCCGTGTGCTTTTCCAGTGGCTGAAGCAAATTGACAACACTGAAGCAGCTCTCACTCAGAAAATGATTGATTTGGAAAATGACAAGGTAACAATCCTGGATGCTACACTACAGATAATGCTCCATGATGTTAATGGTGATAATGTTTGTGACAGGAGTTGTTCAGTAAACAGAAGGGTTTTCTTGAGGAGGAGTTGGACTACAGGAAACAGGCTCTGGACCAGGCCCACATGGTATGACACAATAGTTCTTCAAAAAGTGTATAAGTGTAGATCTTCAAGTAAATTATTTCCAAAATGTTGCCAGTAAAGCAGAACATTATGCATGACATCTTGGGCTTCATGAACATTCCCATAAAGGTACTTGACATTTCGTTGGGATACTGCATCTTTAACACCTGTGAAATTAACCCAATTGATGAGCTTTGGAAAAAAGATTTGATTTTCACATTTAATGAATCCACAAACAAGTATTGAGCTTGAATATTTAAGTTTGTGCCATGTTTTGTTTTCTTCATCTCAACCTGTTGTAGGCGTCACTTCATGACTTTAATAATGTAGTTTTAGGTACATAGTCTTACCTGCACATTTGGTCAGTTTGTTTCCTTAGTAATGTCACTGTAGATTATGGTGTTAAGTGATTTATTGATACAGGACAAAAGTGAACCTGTTTTAGCAAAACCTGCACTGCCAGAAAAATGTAATATTTTTATTTTTTTATTTTATTTGAGTACATTCTGACTTCTTTCAAACAAGATTTGGCTATGGGATAAAGCCATGTATTCTTATTTCAAGAACTATTGCTTTATTTTCTCATTCCAAGGGAGACATTTCTGATATATTTTTAAAACCACAGCATTTTGCTTGTCTCATTGGCAAATCTTGTTTTAAGGCAATCAAAATATGCTCAAATTATGATACATTTTGCCAAATTTAGACATTTTCAATCACTTTTTGAAGTGTGATAATGGTTAGTGCTGTATGTGAATGACCCCCTAGGCTCATGTGACCTGGGCAGTGACATTTGGACAGTCCCACAGTATTCTGTAGATTTCCTGCTCTCAGTGGTGTCTGTGTGTCTCTGCTTGACGTGCATGTGTCCTGCATGTGCATGTGCCTGTGCTCTGTGGCTGCGTGTGTAGAGGATCCAGGAGCTGGAGGCCACTCTGTACAGCGCTCTGCAGCGGGAGGAGGAGGTGGGCCGCACAGAGTCCCTGAGCGAGCGGCAGAGGGACGAGCTGCAGATGGCTGTGGAGAAGCACCGCAGGCACGTCCTCAGACAGAGCCGGCAGTTTGACTCTCAGATCCTCCAGGAGCGCATGGAGCTCCTACAGCAGGCCCAGCAGGTAAGGCCCACACCCCCACAGCATAATGTCTCATGATCCTTCCTCTGAACCTGGTCTGAACTAAACCTCGATGAAAAAGATGCAGTATCCCTCTGTGTGCCTCTTGTGCCTTTTACCTGTGACAGAATGAGCTGTAGAATGAGTCTCCATTGTGATTACCTCACTCTCCTGCCCGCACTCGACTTTACTCCCATTAATTTCATTATTATCATATCTCCATATTAACTTACCATATGGTTTCTGTTGTAGGAGCTATTCTCTTTCTGTGTGTGATCTGTAAACATGAAGATAGGTTCAAGTTATTAAGTCCTGATCTTAACAATAACAATGTTGATGAGTTTGCAGCTCTGTGAATCTATTTTGCAGTTGACATGGAAGACTTCCTAAATTCCTAAAGACTATGACTGAAGCAGATACACATCCTCTAGAGTAGTGTTTCCCAACTGGGGGTACGCAGGAGACATTATTTTCAGAACTTGCAAGCACTGGTAGTGAGACGGTAATAGAGGCTACTATGGCATGTTACTTAACCACACCAATTATTCTATTCTAAACATAGAACCGAAAACACAATAATAATACATTCTATATCAGTGTGAAAAAAACATCCGTTCTTTCCTTTGGTCCAGTTTTGCTCAGAAAAAATGAAAACTGATCCAGAATAAGATTCCTTCCTGATATAATATAGTAAACAAAAGAAAACAATGGAGATATTGGGAAAACGGTAAAACCTTAAACAGGTGGTATACCAGGGTGTAGCCCTGTGTTCCCCATCACCAGGGTAAACAGAAAATTCATTCACATGCTCAGAAGTGCTCATTTGGTTGCAAATTTTTTTTAGGCCGCTGTTTTTTCTTTAGTGTGAGTTTACTTTGAACTGCTTTTTGGACGCGATTATCTAATTTTAATTTAAACGAATGATGCCGAATGTAGTTTACCTTTTATTTGACCTTAGATTTGTATGAACTAAGTGAGTAAAATGCTTAGACAAAAGCACAAAACTGGACCAAAAGGCTTGTTATTGTTCTCCAACTTGACCAACTGTGTCCTGCATTCAACGTTTAGAACAACATTTATGAAGTGATTGTTTTACTCAGAGAATTTGACTTAAAATGATGTACCGCTATCCATCGTAGCTCATATAAACCTCTTACTATCAATGTTAGTTTTGAAAATCATTTCAAGTACCGCCTGTAATACCGTAGGGGACCGTGTTCCCCCAGTTGGAAAACACTGCTCAAGAGTTGATTGTATTAATGCTCTGAACTCTTCCCTTTCACTATTTTGTTCACTGAAGTGTTTCTCTTTCTTCTTTGCAGCGTATTAGAGAGTTGGAAGACAGGATTGACTTGCAAAAGAGACTAATAAAAGACATAGAGGAAAAGGTAGTTTTAAGACCTTGAGTATGAATACAAACAGCAACGTATTATCTTTGAGCAGGTTTTTATATTAACTCTGTCTCTCTTTTCTCTCCTTTTACTCATTGAAACAACTCCTTGTTTCTTTAGTTTTTGTTCCTATTTCTATTTTTCTCTTTAGCGTTCATACTTTGGCCTTAACAAGATTGTACAAGAGGGGCCAAGATCAGGTTTGAACTGTCCTTTTACAGTAGAAGTATCATTATCAGAAAAAAACCTAAATGATGTTTGTTCTTATTTGTGTAGGTTTTGAAGAACTCTCAAAACACAAGGACAAAATACCAGTTTTTATGCCTTTGTTGAATCTTGAAAACCCAATGGCCTTTCCGATACATGTGAAATTGAGATTTTATAAATACATCTTTTTATGAACTACTAGGAAATATGTAGGGTTTTTATATACAGCTATTGAATGAATAGACTTTGGTAAAAAAATAAATAAATATGTGAATCAGTGGATAGTAATAACATAGACAAACCACTGCCACTATTACACAGCGAGAGAATAGACCAGTGAAAGTGAAGGACAGAGCCAAAATGAGAGTTGTCGACTGGATCAGGAGGAATTTGGCAAAACGCCTGCAGTGTTTCTAAGGATACACAGACCACACAGACCACCAATGCTCGGGGAAAAGGCTACTCACTCTTAAAAAGCAAGGAAAAACTCTGAAACTGCACAGAATGGTAAGAGCACATATATGTACATACTTCCTTGTGTATGGTTGTATAGCTGTGTGAGAAAGTGGCTATTTGGGGGGAATAAGCAAAAGCAACTCTGTCTTACATATTAAATTGGTGAAACGCAGTACTGTAGGAGGTCGGAAAAGAGAGAGATGATTAGGAGGCGTGGAAACCTGAGATATGTCAAGCTGTTGACGTGGTTAATAATAGATGATTACATTTTCTTCACTTTTTAGCTTGTGCCATTTGCAGCCGTGTAATTGCTTAACGCCATATTATTCTTCCCTTTTTGCAGAGTGTTCACTGTAAACGATCAGGCTGTTTCACGATCGAATGACTGAGCCAGACCTGATGAATTCTTTTGTTTCATTGATGGAGGAGAGGATAGGAGCTAATCCAGGCTCTTGAGTCCAGACCGGAGAGCCGGCTTCACGGAGAGACCTTTCTCTGACAAACGGGTGAGTGAGTTGGCTGCAGAGGATCTAGTGACACTCCTACTGCTGCTACCGTATCCTCACTTTTGGCCCAGGTGGTGTCACGTAACCCACACACCTCGCACAGGTGCTCTCTCCGCTCTGAACCAGTCCACATGTCTCCTGCAGAGCTCGGCTACAAAAGGCTATTCTACACGCATGCGTATTTTTTGTTTTCGTTGTGAGTGGTGTTTTAGACGAGAATTTGAATTTTAATTGTTTTTTGTGCATTCTTCTGTTTTCATTCATATATATTTACTTTGTTTGTGTGTGTGTGTGTGTTTAAGGACCAGGCAGTTGTAGCAGTTGCAACCTCTGCTTCAGCTCCAGCAGCTCGTGGTTACATCTCCCCACTATGCAGCACTCACAGAGACTGGACCAAAAGCTTCACGTTCTCAGGGAGGAGGTCAGGACCATGGTATGAACTTTACATCCTGTGTGAAATTGCACATTTATTTTTTAATTCATAGAAAAGAGGGGAGGTTTATCAGGTGTTCAGATCTATCCGTGCCATTGTTTTCTTATGTACAGACCAGTTGTAAACTAAATGTTGTAATGTATTTTGGATTAACTCAAACACAGAGATACTTTTTACAATGAATACAATACAAAACCATAGACCGTGTATTTTAGAGTGGACTGACCGAGTGCTGATGTCACCATAATGTTTGCCAAACGTGGAAGAAGCTGATTTGAACAAAAGCTAGAAATAGCCAAATTCCTTGTATGAGCGTTTGTTCTGACGGCATTAGCTTTGGGGTATAACAGGGGCAGGAAATTGATTTCTTATATTCTCGGGCAGACCTGTTGCTTGGATGGTTGCTAAGGCACCTTGAGTTTCCCCTGCGAAGGAAGGCATCTGTCTGTTTAGTTCATCCTTATATAGCTCCTAAAACACAAAATGTGGTCATTCTGCAGTCATTTAGATCTTATTCCCATACAACAGCTTTACACAATGACTATGGTTGATCTTTCTCTGTTATAATTGGAGTAAATGAGTAATCAAAAACCAAAACGACAGGGCCCCAGCTTCACAAACCATGTGTGTGTAAGCACACATGTGTGCGTGTGTGTGTCTGTGTGCACACTCCAAAGGTTTCTCAGACAGACAGAATTTCTTATTAATTATTATTAATAATTATTATTTGTTTAATTATAATTTCTCATACAGAAAAGGAGTTGCTGTAGTTAGATTCTCACTTGTAATTAATGTTCTTGTTTGCTTGTCCCATTGGACACTCTTTTTCTAAGAGTCCAAACTTACATCCAGTGTGGATCTTATAATGTTCTGTACATCAGCAATCCATGTTTGGAAATATATATATTCTGGTGTAGGTGTTTGCCTCTCAGCCATGCTCCCTGCTCCAGAGATTCTACACCGGAAACATAATATAAATGAATAAATATGAATGCATTGCTTTTCTTCTGTCTTGTTCTAGAGTCGAGAGAAAGAGCAGGTGGAGAAGGTTTGGAGGGAGCGGCTGCAGCGCTGTCAAAGGCAGTTACAGGTGAAAGAAGATGAAATGATCCGTCAGTCGCAGTACTTCGAGAGCTTCAAGAGCCAACTCCAATATAAACTCGCACAGGGCCGGGACAGGGAGGCGGCGCTGCAAAACCGAATCTACACTTTAGAGAAGCAACTCCTGGATATGACGGTGACCGCGGCCACCGGGTTAGCCACGATGGGACCAGTGCGCATAACTGCTGGTTCTGTTACGAACTGGGAGGTTCAGGACAAGCTGCCTCCACTGAGAGGCGAGGGGGAGGGAGAGGAGGAGAAGAAAGAAGATCGCAAGAAGCAATGGCCTAAAAATTTGGAAGTGGAACGGGACAAGGACTCGGATCAGAGCAGGCTGCAGGGCTTCATTCTGAGTCTGCAGGAGGACCTCAGGGTGCTGCTGGAGCGCGAGGAGCAGGTCATGACCGAACAGAGGGCACTGATGGAGCAGCTGCACGAGGCCCAGGAGAGCAGCCATTTTCTGGGCTGCAAAGTGGAAGAGATGAAGTCTGAAGTGGAATACGTAAATCTGTCCAAGGTCTCGCTCGACGAGGAAGTGGAGGAGTTACGAGAGGAGAACCAAAGACTACAGCAAATCCTTAGAGAGGCGGAGGACCTGCCAAACGCTGATGTGTGCACTCAGAAGGTGCGTGGCGTATTCTATGAAGGAATGAGAGGGATTGAGTTTATGTGACACAGAGCAGAGTGAAAGAGATATGATAACATAAGATTCAAAATGGTTGAGTTTTGCATGTCTTTTTTTTTTTTGGCAAAACACAAGCAAAACTAGTATAGAAACTTGCACAGGCATTCGCATAGAAGTTTACTTTACTAGCAGTCTCCAACCTGTAGCTCACCACCCGATTCCAAGTACTGTAGTTCCCCAAAGGTTAAAAAATAATGAATTATCATAATGAATAACGTTGATGATGATGATGATGATAATATCACACATAATCGTCGGACAATTTGAAATGGTATGACTCATATCCTAAAACCATTTTAAATCCATTTTTCTTTGGTGCAATAAGACATGGATAATGGATTAGAATGGTTTTCTGTTTTATGGCTATGTAATAGTACCCCATCTTTGGCTGCTATTTCAATACTTTATTGATCCAATTTTTTACCAGCTCCTGAGAACAAGGTTAAAAACCCCAGTGCTGTACTAAAAGTATGAAGTAATATGTTCAATATTTCAATGAGGTGTGTGTAAATGTATTTTAGTCTCTAGCCCCAATATCCACATACTGTCTCATTGTCCACCACTTTTTTATGTTGCAATTTATTTTAATCACTATCGTTCACCATAAATATTTTTTCAAATTTTCAATAAGATCCAATGAACATCTCTCCATGATATGTATATTGGTGTGAAGTGTGGAAATAGTTTGTCTATATCATGCCCTCTGTTTTTGTTTTTAGGCGGACATCAGTGATGAACAACCTGCTGTAGTTGCACCACATCACCACCAGGCTGAAGCAGAGCCATCCCAAACAGACCCAGTGGAGTCGTCCTCAGCTGCCAAATCTGAACCCTCATTTATAACAGTGAACGAACCACAAACTGCATTCGACAGCTCTGAATCCAAGTCCAACGCAGGCTTCCATTCGCTCGCACTGACCACAGAGACAATAGACGAACTGAGGATGGGAGCGTGGTGCTACAACGGCGTTTTGAACTTGGAGGAGAGCCCCGGGGAGGACTCGGATGCCCTGAGGGAAGCCTACCACAGCTTGGGCCTCGGAGGCGATCTCGACTTTATAAAAGAACAGCGCGATCGCTTTGAGGAGGCCCTGCAGCAAACACACCAGCAGCTGAAGATGGCTGTGCTGGAAAACCAAACTTTGAGATCACAAATGAAACAGCAGGAAGAGGAAGCGGAAGAATCAAGGGAGGATTCTTCAAACGCTTTAGATGACAGTGCTAGGTTCAGTATCGGGTCAGACGATCTAGTCCAGGCTTTGAATGAAGAGAACAGAGCTTTAGCAGAGAGGATACAGGAGCTTAGAGAGCATATTGAACTCAGGGAGGAGGGAATCATGAAGGACAAGAGGGAAGTTGAGGAGCAAATCTGTAGATTGGAAATAGACGGAGCGAGACAGCAACAAGAAATCAATGAACAAGCCTGTTTGGTGACAGAGCTGACCAGAAAGACAGAAGACGACTTGAACACCATCATGGAACTGAGGCAAAAGTTGCAGGAGCATGAGGAGCTGAGAAAGGAGACGAGACGGAAAAAGCTGTTTGGGTTTCAATCCAAACACACACAGACTGTTTTTAGGAAAGACAACATAGACGAATGCGTTGACATAGTGGTCAACTGTGTCATTGAAAGTGATGCAGAGCCCCAGTTTCTGTCAAAGCAAGAGAATTTAAAAGATGTGTCACAGGTAAAAGTCAAGTCTTCTGACAATCCTGAAGTGAGTTTGATGAATGAAGAGGTAGACCGGTTATCAAAGCTGGTGCAAAGTCTTAAAGCAGAGCACGAGGACCTCACAGGGAGAATGAAAAGCCAAACGCTGCAGCAGAAGGATGTATCTCAGTCGATTCGTACGCAGACAGAAGAGAAGCAACGTTTGACCCGGGAAGTCTGGGGACTGAAGGAGGAGAAAGATCGTATTTTTAAATCCTTGTCCGGGCTGAAACAGGAGCGTGACATGCTGGCAAGAGCGGTGTGTGGCTTCAAAGATGAAAAACAGCAAT
Source organism: Knipowitschia caucasica (assembly GCA_964034765.1). NCBI lineage: Eukaryota > Metazoa > Chordata > Actinopteri > Gobiiformes > Gobiidae > Knipowitschia > Knipowitschia caucasica. Next base: position 17,561,651 of record OZ035830.1, read on the forward strand.
TTCAGAGATCCATGACAGGTCTCCATCAACAAAAAGAGCAACTTTCCCAAGCTTTGCCTACGCTTAAACAGGAGAAAGAAGGCATTTTGGAATCGATTACAAGTGGGATCCAAGAAAGGGACAAACTCATGCAATCGATAAAAGCGTTGCAAAAGGAAAGTCAACAGTTAAACCAAGCGGTGATGAAGTTAAAAATGACAAAAGATGAACTCTCAGGTGAGCTGAAAAGTTTGGAAGACGCCAGAGATCAGCAACATCTGTATAATAACCTGGAAGCGGAACGGGCCGAGCTGCAACAGTCTGTGTCAAGTTTGAAGGAAGAGGAGAGGAGAATTACCTTTTCAGTGTCTCGCTTAAAACAAGAGGAGAATCAGATGGTTATTTTAAAGCAACAGTTGCATGAAGAACACAGCAGACTCCAAGCTACGATCCCGAGGCAAACGAAAACCTGCGATACGCCACAACAAGCCAATTACGAAGAGCAACATGATGATCAAAGGGACTTGGAGGTGTGGATTAGTCTGCACCATAAAGTCATTTTTAAGTAATACATATTGTGTGATTTTTTTTTGGGGTTTCTTTTTTCACCACAGGATCAAGAGGATTTGCAGATCCGCATTCAAACATTGTCAGCAGAACTCCAAAAAACACAGGCTGATTTGGAAGAGACTACAGCAGAGGTAAAATGATTTATTTAAAATCTGCACAATACCATTTTTCATTTAATATCATACTCACCAGTGTTGGGCAAAATACTTCAAAAACCTGATATATTTTATAATACTTGTTCCTGTTATTTCAAAGTAATGTGTTACTCTGCAATATTTTTGTCTCTGAATTACTGCTGCTGCATTACTTTTAAGTTACTTACACTTAGCTTATAATGCTATTGCGAGACGTTGATAGAGCTTTTGTTTCGGCAGGTAAAGTGTGCTTATCTGTTATGTTTTGCACATCTTTGTCTCTTTGTAATCTTTGTAGTATAAAAAACAAAACAGTTTATTATTATCCTTTTTATTGGAATGCCTTACATTACCACAATACAGCAAAAAGTCATACTTTGCAGTAATTACTTTACTTATGTGCCGCAATACTCCCAAGACTGTTCATGGTTTGAAAAATGGGTTGAATTAAGAAGATACACGTATTCTCATCCTCTCTCCCATTCACGACAAAACAACACAAACACATTATCACGATCAAAATAATGTATTACAATATAGTATGTAATATGTACTCTATGTTAGCTTGGGTAACAGTGCATGTACTTTTGAACCATGCAATATACAATCATATAACTCACATGCATGTACAGTATTTTTGCCTTTGCTACATCTTAAGATTTTTCAGGCAGAAAATTGAAAAATAGAGGACAACCCTCACGCAGACAATCAGCTCTCAGCCCAAAGAGTCCAATCGTGTCATGTTTTCTAATAAGATGAAGAGAGCAAGTTATATCAGATCTTATTCTGCAGAGACAAAGAACATGCATTATTTACGTAAAAAGCGTGTTCCAGCTTTTATGTTTCACCTTTTTAATTGGGATGTATGAGGTAATTGTTTTTAAAATATATGTGTTCCTCGATGCAGGGGCAAAGACTGCAAAGCGAACTGGTCCAGTCTGAAAGCAGAGGGGACGAGGTGGAGAGGAGAACATCTCATTTAGCCAAAATGCTTTTCAAAGTCTCTGATGAATCGTCTCAGCTCCAGGAGACGAGGAAGGAGTGTGACGCTCTGAAGGCGCATGTGAACACATCCTCAACACACTGTCTTCCTCTGCTTATACTTTCATAATCACACTGTAATGTTCTCATTGATGCAGGTGAAGGATTTGCAGAACAAAGCAACACTTGTGGTCAGAGAGAAAACGGAAGCGCTGGTTCTAAAGGCTCGACTGGAGGAACAGTACAACATCCTGACTGCGCAGCTCAAAGCTAAGGTAAGAATCTGCTCTAAACATCTGCCAGATTTATTGCAGTCGAAATCGCTCTGCAGTTTTAGTTGTCATTGTTATTACATCTCTAAAGGCTGCATTTATTTTGAAACATTACCACTGCACAAACATAATTTAAGAAGTGTTCGGGGTTTGTCTTTTTTGAAGATTTGACAGTGGAGTATGTGTAGCTTCATTTACTTCAGCACAGTAGAATTGCTCTGCAGACATCCAATGTTTTTTTTTCATTGGCACTACACTGCAGTAAATCAAATGTTCAGCTTTTTGCATCCTGAAGAAGGCCAAGCTCGGCTGAAACGCGCTGGTGCGTATTTTAAATTTACAGCCATGAGAAAATAAAAGCTTTTTAAACTCTCTAAACTACGGACCACGAGTGCCTTGGACTTTATTGATTTTCTAAGATCTTCATAATTTGCCTTTATCTGGAAAGTCAAAACTCAATTTTCTGTTACTAAAAGTACCTAGTCAATGTTCAGTCATTTTTTTATATTTTTTAAATCTTGTTTGTCTGAAAACATTATTTGCCAATGAGACAGGAAAAAATATCTTATCTCATGGGAGTTGTCTCTTATCATTTGTTTGATTGTTGCTTGTCCTATTTGCAAATCTTGTTTTAAGATTGTTTTAAGATCAGGTCTTAAACTCAATTTAGCTGGGGGTTGCATGACGTTGATTCTGGGTGAGGCTTGGCTGCATTCAGGGGTATATTTATACCTCTGAATATTTTAAATATTTTAATATGTTTTGTGTGTGTGCAAAGTATATGAATATTGGATCAAACTGATCTAAGCCCATGCAATTATAGAAATCGTTGAAAGTATATCCTCAATTGACTTACTGACCTACTTTGGGCGTGGCTACACACCAGTACACAATGACAATAAATGGCTCTCTGCTCACACACCTGTATAGACACATGCAGGACAAACTGAACCTATGTCTCTTCGTTAATGTATTCCTCTGTTATTCTAGTATTACGCGATGGCTGTGCCAACAGAAATAAATAACTAAATCTAAATCAAGGTTCTGTTTACTCAACTGCACCTGCAATTTAGCTCCTGGAATGATTAATATGCCCTTGTTTTTCAAACTGTTCCATTTTCTCATTCTTTAAAAATAACAGTAGGAAAGTGAACATTTGTACCTTTCGAACAAAGAGAGAGTCAAAAACAAGGGAAACCGGAATCAAGCGTTTGTGGAAATTTGTATATCTCATCATTTGCATCATGATGGTATTTTGCCAAAATAGTGGCATTGAGTTTGTAGAGTCTCTGAGGCCACATACTCCCACTGAAGTTGTGCAAGACACTGAAAGATCAAGAGCAGCCATTCTCCTGTGGACTCACAACCTGCAGTGAGGGGCAGGTGCTCTGGGATATGAGTGGCAGCTCTATTTGCCACCCCCCGACCCAGAAATCGATTAAGGCCATGAAATATTCAATGCTACATATTGAGAAGCTAATTCCAATGTCCAAAATGCATATAGAGATATCCTTTTCTGTGTACCGGTAATCAAACAGACAAATGCTTGTTGTCATTCTGCATTTTGAGTTGCCTTGTGTATGAACTGTGCTATACATGCCATGTCTTGTCACTGTTTAACACATAGTTTCTGTTGCTTCCTGCAGACTGTGGCTCTCCAGGAGCTGAACTCGGAGTACATCAGTTTGAAGCGAGGCCAGGCCAACAAAGAGGATCTTAACACCGTTCTAGTCTCCGTACAAACCCGTTACCATGACGTCAGAGCCAAGGTGAGCCTCTGCTGATGTTAAAGAATGTCTTCTTTTGTGACTTTTAACATTAACAATACTTTGTATGCAGTATGATGCTTTACTACATTCCAAAAGTCAGGCTGATATGGATGTAGCGCCTCTAAAGGTACGAACAAAACACTGCACTAACAGCTACAGCCTGTACGAATGCACACTTCTTCTGTTACTCTGTAAAGTACATATGGCCTATTGCAATCATTCTTTTTTTGTATATGATTGTCTTTATTTGCATAATTTTAAGGTCTGACAACTCATGGAAGATGGCAAGGACAATTCAAAACAAGAAAAAAAGATGCCCCAACTACAGCCAATAATAATAATAATGTTCTCTGCAACCAACAAAAATCATACAGGCATCAGTCAATTATTCATGTGACATAATAACTGATATCAAACATTTAATTCAATGATTACATTCAATGTTACTGGGATACATTATTAATATGGATACAAACGCATTCAAAAAGATACTAATGTGATACAATGTAATGTGTTTTTTAACCATTGTATGGTGTTCGGGTCTGTGGAACCCGTTTATTAAAAGAAAAATGATACAATTAATTATTTTTTCTAACTGAGACTCACATATATCAGAATTCATATTTAATGGCCACACACCATACACCCCCCCTACACATTTCTATTACATATAAGATGTTTGGGTCCACTGGACCCGGGGCAAATAGAAGTGTCGAAGTTGACAAGAATGTGGTACTCAATGAGTACACTGCATGGGGATGGAAGAATGTGTAACCAGGAACATCACAAACCAGAGATCATCATGACAACATGGACAAGTATTAACCATGTATATTGTTTATACTGCTTGTAATTGGGATAAGGTAATCATCTGCTCAGTATTTTAACATAAATGTGTGATTGTGATGCACTAAAATCCACAAAATGCAACGAGTCCATTAGACCCACGAACACTGGCTGAGTAACAACAATATGAACACTACACAAGGGTTAATACAATGTTTGTGCTCGTCTTTGGGAAGTCTAATGACATACTGACTTTTTTGAGGCACCTTGAAACATTTACAAGTAGTCCACTATAGATACATTCAACAGTAAAACGGCAAATTGGCCCAGGTTCAATTTAAAATTTTTATACAAATTCTTCTCTCCTTTATTTTTTGATTACTGCAATGTCAGTATATTTGTTGTATTCTACTGTTGTTAAGAATAAGAGATCTTTTATTCGTCCCACAGTGGGGAAATGTCTGTTGCATCATACGTTATAGACAGTAGGAATGAGGAGAACACAACACAAGATAAATGAATAATAACTCTATATTAAAATAAAATATTACCTTTAACTCTAGCATGCAAAGAAGCTATATATAATCTTGTTTTTTGTTTTGTGTTTTTTTGTTTAGGCCAAGCTGTCGTGCTTGGTGCTGAAATGTCAGGAGAGGAACAACATTTTGGTTCAAATGACAAAACTCCTGCAGAAACACGGCGGCCTGGACTACATCCTCAAGCAGCAAGTGGAACAGTTGCTGTCAGACCCGGCTCTCCACAGCTACGCCTCCGCTTTCCCCACCGCCTTCACCCCAGAAATAAGAGTCACATTTGAGGAAACCAAACGGCTCACTCAAGATCAGCGCAGTTCCCCGATAAGCACAGTCAGTCCTCACCATAACAGGTACGGGGGCAGTCCAAGTCCAAGCAGCTTTGCAAATTCGCCCAGAGACTGCATAAGTAAGGCGAGCCATGAGTCTGGTTCAAGACACAAAGCCTCCTCCCCAAGGTACATTTCTCCACTGCCAGAGCATAGAGAAGAGGGGTCTGCTGTCAAAGATAACACTCAGGTAAATATTATGAAGTGGCGTCACCGGCACATGAAAGCAATGTGTTTTTAAGATGTACTTCTTGAACCGGTTTTATATGTACCAAAACAATATTATTTCAAGAATATAATCGCAATGTCCAAAAAAAAACACAGTAAGATATTTCCTTTTCATTGTACCGGTAATCAAACAAACAAATGGGCCTGGTTTATAATAATGCATCTGTTTGATATTATATTTTTGGACAGTCAAAGACGCTTCACATGGTTTATTCCTACACTCCATACCAGATTTGTTGCCTCTCTTCTGTCAGTCTATGCCAAGGCAGTTGTGGCTACAGTATTAGTTTGTGTTATTGTGGTCCAAGGAGGGACAGAGGAATGATCATATGAGGCTGTGGTGGTATGTGGATGATGATGATATTTTTATTTGGGTGTGCCCTACTTTCTTGTTTTGGGGATGGTTCCACTTGCATTTTGAAGATGTTTTTGGTGTGAGGTACCTAATATTTACCACCATTGTGTACGAATAATGTAATGTGAAGTGTCATTAAGCACTAAATGAATATGCCTTTTTATTATATACGATTCTACTATTCACTTTTTTAGTTAATTGGCCATACTTGGATGCAAAAGCCAGAACCCATCAGACGTCTAAAGCTGTGCAAGGCAGGGCCTGCATAGTACTGTGATGGGAGACCTCTGGGAACACCAAGGGCCACAGTGGGGCACAACTTGATCCATATGCTGCTTAGAATGAGTGGTGTGTGTGTGTGAGTGGTTGGTGGTGGTCGTCAGAGGGGTAGATGGCACATACCGGTTGCATCTCTTTTGTCAGGGTGCTCCACGGCAGCTGTGGCTATTGTAGTGGTTTATCACCACTGTGTATGGAGAGAAAGAATAATGACATGTGAAGCATGTTTGAGTGTCCAAAACAGTGCTATACAAAACCAATGCATTATTCTCATTATTTATATTATTATTATTATTATTAATGTATGTATTGTCTACATTAATAATCTCTGCTATAGCTTCTTCTATCTCCTACAAACCAAAGAAGACAACAACTCTATAATGCTAGTACCTTGGTGGAAAAGAAAGCTCTTTCACCAAATGCAGTCTCACCCATTCAACAAAAGAGAGAAATGCTGGGCTCCACATCCCCGGCGGCATCACAGAAAAACAATTCAAATTCAACAGTGGTGCAGGTGATTATAACAAAAGAATGTGCATATATCATCACATTTGAATGATTGTAAACATGCTCTTGAGACAGGCCTCCTCTCTGACAATGTTTAAAACCAGGTTAAAGACAGTTCTGTTTAACTGTGCATACAACTGAGGGAATTTATATTTTTATCTTTCTTTTTAATGTTCTGTGATAATTTATGATTTTAATGCTTTCTTGTTTTGTTCAGCACTTTGAATTGCCTTGTGTATGAATTGTGCTATATAAATAAACTTGCCTTGCCTTGCCTCTTCCTTGTATCTGCAGCATCACTTTCCCCCAAGATCTCGCAGAGGATTCGGGCAGAAGGCCATCGGATTTCATCAGTTAAACATGAAAGCCAAGTCCTCCCCAGACCTGAGCCGGTCTGAGTACAGCGGCTTCTGCTCCAGCACCGGCTCTTCCTCCTCCCTCATCTTTGGTTCCAACACCAGGCTGAGCAGTCCAGAAAAGATCATGAGCCTCCAGGAGCAACTGCAGAAGACTTTAATCAGCAGCTTCCAGGTACATGCCTATCTGAAGATGTACGACACGATACCATAAACATCTAGATAGAGGGTACTTTAAAATCGATGCAATGAACTTCTAAACGACACAAAGCTATTACTAGGCTTGTGGACCCTTCTCTAACAAAAACACAACACTATTGATGCATTTGTATTTCATTTATTGAAGATGAATTGTTATTTAAGACAAAATATTGATGCATATTATGTATTACATTATATATATCTTTTAGATCCGATAATAAAAAACTTTTAGAAAAAATCTAAACAGAAAATCTTAGTCAATTGAGTTTATACTATAGTCCTGAATCACAACAGTAGTTATCTCTGAAGACTTTACGAAACTGTCAAATTTTTATTGATATTGACATTTCCAGATTATTTGTGTTGCATGTAATCCTGGTAATTCATGCTCCCTTCTTCCTCCTCTGCGTCTTTAGGCTCCAGCCGCTGGAGGAAGAGGAGCCCAGCCTAGAAAATCTCTGTCGTTCTCAGCTTTAGCCTTCCCTACAACCTCACAGAGGCTGAAATCAAACAACTCAACTGCCAATATCACATCACCGCCATCAAATAATACGCTTTTTAATGCGGTTGTCTCTAGATCCGCTACTGTAACTTTCAGTCCAGTAGCCCAGACATTCAAACAATCCAAAATCTCCCACGTGTCTCAGAGAACAGTTTTACAAATGCCGAACATTGGTGCTGTTAAACCTGCAACGCAAACGAGTCGACCTACTGTTGACTCCCACGGAAAAGAACTTAAATCTTCAAAGCAAAACAACACCACAATTGCAAATATCTCGACTACTGCAGACCACGATGCGTCGAACTCTCCTGAGAGCTCTCCTGAAGGCCCGAGCAGGAGCACTAGTTTTAACGCCATTTCTCAAACGGAAGGTCCTGTATCTCCGCCTCCTACCTCCACCTTTGCCAAAAAGTCTCCCAGCTGTGCAGAGAAAGCCAGAACTCCAACCAGAATAAAGCAAGGTAATTCCCATGTAAATAAGACGTTATTATTATAATAAGTGGTTTTCAAATAGTCGCGGTGCACACATGTAATGGGGAGGCTGATGGAGTTTCATTATTCAGCTTAAGTGAAGCATAAATGCAGTTTTAATTGCATAAAACTGTAAAAGTGGCTGGAATTCTATTAGGATGATGTAAAATTGTTCTTTAAAAAGCAACCGATTCATTAAAATGTTGCTTTTAAGAAAAACGCCTGGCATTAAACTTGGACTTATTGTGAGCCCAGTTGAGAATCACTAATGTAAAAAGTATTAAGTTCTTTGTTTTGTTCATTGGGTCCTTCATTTTTGGAGTGAGTTGGAAATTGTTTGTGCGTATAATTTAAGTTAATAAAGCAGCCCACACATGGAGCTTTTAGCATTGCTTTTTAATGCATAAATTGTTATACACCCACTAAAATCGATCAGGGGCTGCTAAAGATGCATATATTTAGCCGTTAACACAATCATTAACTGGCTTTTATTGTGCTGGCTGTTTCCGGGGCCACTTAGAGGGAAACGAATCGGTACAATTTAACTGTAAACCAGCTTGGAGACTTCAAATGAATTGAGTGTGTGTGTGTGATTGTGTGTGTGCGTGTGTGTGTGTGTGTGTGTGTGTGTGTGTGTGTGTGTGTGCAGAAGCTCCTGCCGAGGTGCGATCCATGGAGGTCATTAAAACAGTGGGTGTGAGTGGACTTATGATCGGCTGGGAGAGGCCTCCACTGGACGAGCTGGGCTGCAGCAACGGCACCTTTGTTTATGGGTACAGGGTGAGCTGCGCAGCCACACGTTAAGCTGTAACATCCACTTCCATCACTCACAAGACCTTTGATTTTTTTAAATATTGTTTTACACGTCAAAGCAAAGGGCCTTCCAATTTTCTTTATTTTATTTTCCTGACGCAACAGGATTAAAGTTGAGGTCAGAAAGTCCCGATATCATCTGATTGATCTCATAATATTTCAAGTTTAATCTCATAATACTATGAGAATAAACAAATTATAAGAAACACCCCCCTTTCTCGTGGCATATACACTCACCGTAAGATTGGCTGCAAGAACATTAGAACATTTGAGTTTGTTTTGTCAAATGGAAGCTATGGTGGTGAGGTTTGGCAGGTTGATCCTTCAAAAAAAAAATTTTTCTCAATTTTAAACTTTCAATCCATCTCATTCAATTTGTTTTTGATCTTCATACACCACTAACTTTACAGCATACGGTTGGTGCACCTTCATATACTGTACAGGGACAAGAGGTTTTTCAAAAGTCTAGTAACTTCTGGACTGTGAAACTAGTGTGAAACTAATGTAGAATTCAGACATATCAAGCCTTTTATTCAATATATATATATATTGGCTTACAGCTTGTAAAAGTCCCCCAAATTCCACCTCATGGCTTTTCTGCATGTTCTTCCTGTGCATAAGGCTTCCTCTGGTGCTTTTACCGCTAAAAACATGTGGAATGGGTATGAATGTTCTAAGTGAGTGGATGGTAATGGTTTCCAGTTCTTCTGCGTTTTGCTTCTGACATCACTGTGTGTGTTTTATGATCTTGGTCTGTGAAATGCACTGTATAAATAAAAACTTCTTCCTTACAGAAATAAATTCAGTTTTGAACAATTTTCTTAGGTTCAGAGTTTCACCTGTAATTATACCGTATTTAGACAATTCAATCTGGAGAGTTGAACACACAAAACAGGGTTAGAATTGCATATTGGTTGGTAAGTAATCTGACACTACATAAATTACACATGACTCTGAGGACCATATTTTCAAGATCACATTTATTGTTGCTGGACTGAAATGTGGTTAAGATTTGGCGCTTAGATCCCGGCAGAGGGGAAAGAGATTATGAGATGAAACCCCTCAGGGCCTAGACCCTGGTGGTGGTAGCTTAGGAGAAGGATGAAAGAGCTGGCCTGGAACGAGGCGGAGCTGGTGAGGAGGAGGGTTGCGGTGTGAATGAAGCTGCTGCTTGGATGGAGCTTCTGTGTGATATGAAGCTAATGCGGGGCAGAGCTAATTGCTGCAGGTGAGGATTTGCTGCAGCTGAGTTTGATGGACAGATGCTGTTGCCGTTAGCGACAGTGGGGGGACTTTGAGCGCTGTGATCTTAGTTAATTCTGTCTTCCATTTGAATATCCGTTGTAACTTCATATGACATGTTCCCTCAGGTGCTTGTTGACGGAGTGTTTCACAAGTCTGTCATGAGCTCAGCCTGCACCAAGGTAGTCAATATTGTTTTCTTGTTAGTTTTTTTGTGCAAATAACCAACTACTAATTTGTTGTCCGCAGTGTATACTTGAGAACGTGAACCTGAGCGTTCCCATTCAAATCAGCGTCCAAACCCTGGGATCCAATGGTCTCAGCTCTAACTGTATCCATATAATGTACGTCCAAGAAACCTGACAGCAAAACCTCACACCTTTTAGTGGTAAGACTTTTACAGCTTTTTATGTAGTGACATTTTTTTCATATTCAACCTTGTGACTAGGGGTGTGACGATATATCGATTTTTTGAGATACTTTCTCCCGCGATTCGATTATCGATATGCATTTGCCAAGTATCGATATCCATCCATCCATCCATTTTCTACCCTTTAATCCATTTCTGGGTCAGGGGGGTGACAGTCAGAGATGCCACCCAAGTCTCATAGCACCAGCCCCGTATCGATATCGATTTTGAAAAAAAAATATATATATATATTTTTTTTTTTTACATTTTTTTTTTAAATTGGTATCAATACTTAATATATGGCTACATTACGCATCTCCATTCTATTTGTCATGAAATAAAGAGTATTTTTTCTTTTATTTATGCCATAAATTGGCGTATTGTATATTTCTAACCAATATATCAATAATCGTCATATCGTGATAAAATTGTTATCGTGATATTGTTATCGTGAGCTTTGTATCGTGTATTGTATCGTATCGTGAGGTACCCTTAGGTTCCCACCCTTACTTGTGACCCAATGGTTCTATGAGTGGTCAGCATGGCTGCTTTATAAAACTGTCTGTAGTGATTTGTGTGACCTTGGTCTGTCAAATGTGCTATACAATTAACTTGACTTTACACAGTGGTGTTTTCTGTGCTGAGGAATTCTGGAGGACTGTAGACACAAGCCATGATCAAAAGTTGCTTTTAGAGCCGCTGGGTCACAAAAAATAAAAATACATTATTTATACTTTAACTGGATACTTCAAATACTTTATTACAATATTTTAAGATTTTATTTCACCTAAAATACATGTAAGCATTTTAAATATATGGCTTCTTTTTAATGCTTTTTGTGTGTGCTGTGTCCTGCTTTTTTCTCTGCCCTGTATTGTTCAGCCATCTATAGCTGCAGCTCTCTGTGGGATTTTATAACCTCCATCAAGAACAAGTGCGACACCGTCACGCCGCAGGGACTCGCCTTCTTTAAGGGCATCAGGACATAAAATGAACACATATTGTCAACTTTTGCCCAGTGATCACGGTCGGGCTGCGGTTCCAATCAGAGCAACATCCTGCGTCACACAATGGCTTTATCTGGAGATGGCATTCCTCTTTTGGACAATACATCTTTGTCGGCTGCCACGAAATGGACTTTGTCATACAATGAGGCCAAGAACACTTTTTGAAGATGTCTTTATTGTAAATATATAAAATCTCAAAATACCAGAGCGATGTCGACTACTGCAAGGTTACACTGTGTTCAAAGAGACTGATTTTGTATTTACCTATTGTCAGAGAATGTGGCTGAAAATGTGAAGAACAAGAAAGCTGTACCATCATACTTAGTTCATGCATTTCAAGCCAAATATGAGAAAATTCTCCAAAGACATAATTTCCTTTTTTATCCCATATGGATTTGCACACAATCCTAAGAAACTAAATTATTGTTGCTATTTTGAGTATCATGTAGATGGAAAGACTATATGCCAATGGTGTACTTAATGCAGTACTTTTTTATAAATGTTATGCCTGTAAATATTATGCACACTCATATAATTTTATACACCAATTATAACTCATGTTATGCTAATTATTATGTATGTTTCTTGTTTAGGGCAAACATTTTGCCGTAAAACAATATTTTTCTATCAACAGCTATTTCAAATGAAGTTTAAGAGAATAAATCTTTTTATTATAAATTCTACGTGTGTGATTGGGGAATTTGTCATTACAGTAAAGAACACAGAAAATGTACATGAAAATGTACTAGTAATAGGGAAATGTATATATATAGTTATATTCTGTTTTGGTTGTTATAACAAGTTTCAACCACTAGATGACAGCCATTCGTTACAGCCAGTGGATCTAATGGTTGTGTTTTCAGCTGTCTGCCTTGCCTTCTTTCTAGACCAGAAGAGAAATGGTTTTCACCTAAGTAGGAGATCAACATGCCATTCAGTGTACACGCAGAGCAGTATCAGCTGACCTCTCCTCAGTCACGTGCTGCTGCGCTCTGCATCTTTTCTCTGTTCGCTGAGGACTTCATCAGTCGTGGTCAGCAGAAAGGTCCAGTCTCTCTGCAGGTCCAGGCAGAACAAGCTGCAGGCAAAATGAAAACATTCTCTCACCTTTGTTCTTTCAAATGTCCAGAACCTGCAGGCTGCCCATGTGTCACAGTCAATAGGGGACATGGCCTATAATGTGTTCTGGCGTGAAGACTTTTCCACAGTATAGACCTGTAGCACTTATTTAAAGCTGGGCTACCTAACATTGTTGTTTTATCAATGATACATTTGTTTGCCCCAATAGAGAGAGTTTTGTAAGGTGATCATTTGTATACAGATCTCCTTACAAAGCACAATAACTTTGCATACTTACATATAGAGCCATCTGAGTAACTGTTTACATGCACGTGAAAAAAATATTACATATTTGGATTTCCATTCTTCCTAAGATGTAAGGACATTGTTGTTCTCAAGGTTCTTATTAAGTATAAATTAGGTTTTAAGGATTCCTGACAGTGAACTGGTGTCCATATCTGTTTGATGTTGTCTTTTTAAGTTTTGACCATCCAACTCTGGTGATTCTTTTATATTATATACATTTGTTATGTGTATTGTACTGCAACAGTCTGTGTGTGTGTCTGTATTCAAGATTGCGATTTCTGGACGGATTTCAAGACAATCCATGATGTTGGTGGCGTATGCGCTCCACATGGCCATTTTATTATATTCATGTACATACCGTGGTGTACAAATATCTTTGGAATCATGCAGGTAACGTGCCACCGGCCAAAGTTACATGATAATCACATTGGCTTTCTTACAGAGTTCAAAATATAATGCATTAGAATTATGGTTATTGAGTTTGGTTTGTATGCTTGTTTCTGCCTGATTAGCCTGGAGCAGGCGGTATACAATGATTTTGTTGTTTGACATGACTTTTAAACCCAAGGATATTATGATTTATGCAGGAATATAGTTTGAAGATTAGGAAAGTGAAATGTTCCACTATTGATGTGGTCATGGGGCGGAGGCGGTTTGCTGCATGAGTTTATTCGCGGCAGGTGAAATCTTGATTAGCAGCAACTCTCATGCGCAACAATTACAACCTAACAGTAAGTAAATACAGACAAATTATATACATATTTACATCCACAAAACTGTTCATTACCCAAAAAATTGCAATATTATCAAAGTCTTATCTGCCATGGTGTTTGAACAGAAGACGTTATGCGGAAAAAAGTACACAACGCTTTATTGCGTCTTGTCTTTTTGATATAGTATGCCTGTCAGAGTCAAGTATTATATGAAAAATGGTTCTATCAGATTGCTGTACCATATAGGGGAGCCCCAGTTTTACAGCATTTCTATAAGCCTGACCAGTTGGACTCCAGTTACGCTCTCCTGGGATTGGCCGCCTTCATTATTAACACACACGTTCTCATGACACACTGCCCTGCTGGGCCCTGTTTACAGAAGATAATGGGCTCACTTACGTTTCTATGCTGCTTGTTAATGATGTGAGCTGTGATGAACATTATAGAACAGGTTCAGAGAGAAAATCCTGAAAGCAGGGGTACCTACCTAACCCTTACACCCCAAAATAAATAAATAAATACAATGTAATGTAATCCCTCTAATGAGTCCCTTTAGTTCTTTAGCCCCATTTCCACCAGCCCGACTTGGACCTACCCTACTCCACTCTACTTGGCTTTACTCTGTCTGGTTCTGTATTTATTATGCTTTAATATAGTATGGTATAGTATCCTAGCAACCGTCCCATAACAAACCACTATCCATGGAAATTCTGGAAACGAGACTGTTTAGTTCTGCGGCCACATGTTGTTTTACCAGTGAGATGAGCTAGATGTGATGAGTTCTGGCAACCCGGATCACAGACTTTCTGATTGGTAAAACAATGGAGGGCGTGATATCGAAATGAAAAAAATTGCAAGATTTACGGGCTGGAAAACTAATTTTGAAATCCAAATATCTCGGCTGAACTCCTGTTATCAGTCAAAGAAGTATTTGAAAAGAGCATGACATATTAGGGCCATTTAATGATGACTTGACATGAAAATCTTACATATTGTTACTCTAACAAAACAGTTGAAATCGACAACGCAGATCACATAATCAAACAGTTCAATCACAAAAAATATTGTTCTGTCAGTATTTTGTCCTCTGTCACATCTTTAAATTTTTTTTTTCAGACAGAAAAGTGAAAAAGAGAGGACCAGTTCTCCTTCTTTTATGTTCACGTTTTCTATGAATATGAAGAGCGCATGTTATGGTCTAAATGTTCCCAACATTTGACTTGAAAAACTCTTTCTCTTACTTAGTTAGGTAGCTTTGTGGGGAGAGATGTTTTATATGTCAAAATGCTTTATTACAAAACATTGTCTATTTGCTGCAACTTACAGTATAAATGTACAATTTGATAAATTCTTTATTAGTAAGGCTAACTCTAAAGCCACCTTAGGCTTTATTAGTTTATGTCTCTTTCAGAATGATAATGATAATGTATTAATCTCTGTTATCAATCAAACTGTAAGTTCAGAGTAGTAATTATAACCAATATAGGAACAGTAAAAAAGTAAAGTCGAGCTTGCCTCATATGATGTAAACTTACTGACCATCTGCAGTCATTCAGGTTTTATGTTTGGGGTCTGCTTTCAGGTCAGGCCAGGGGTCAGCTTTTTACATGTCATGGTTAAGGTTAGGTTAAATGGCCTGAGGATGCATTAAGCCGATGAGAAACACTGGTCTATTGTAAGAGCTGGTGACAGTGTGTGTGCATATCAGTGCTCCACAGGGGACAGTCTTCATTCAAAGGTCTGTCAGTGGAAAAGAGCCTGGAAATGACAGTTGTAGTCAGTTGTCATCAGTTGAGTGTCTTGAGGGGAGTTTTCTGTAAAAAGCCACAATAGAAAGCGGATACATAGAGTGAAGGCTTGGTGCGTGCGTTGGGTCTTTCATTTCAGCCTGAAGGGACGTTGTCAATTTGTCACTGACTTTACCCAAGTCTGGAGTCAACTTCCACACCTTCAGGGAGACACTTGTTGTTCATACCCAGATATCAGCTCCATAAGTGGGCTCAGCAGCTGTATAGCAATTGGCCAGATGGTCTGAAGAGCTGGGAGCCCTTTATTGTTTTACCTAAGTGTTGGTGTGATGATTAGCAAAAGCACAACAACAAAAACAAGATATATTTATATTTTTAAATTACAGCTGTGGGTATATGAATAACTGCAGATTGTTATGGAGAAAATACGCATTAGAAAACCAGCATCCAATAAATCCAGTTAATTCAACTCTCAGCCAATACCAGATTTCTCCCCTACAATCACTTGTCCAATTTCAGAGACACAGAGTACAAACATAAAGTTATTGGATGTGGTATTGGCCGGACATCAGACAGCTCGAGAGACATGCTAATACACTGTTTTTTGCAAAAGACAGGTGGTCATAATCTCCACCAAGCCTTTCATATGTATCCCCTCCATACTTTGATCTGGTTCATTCACAAAGGCTGTATATTCTGTAAAGGGCCTTTTGTGAGTGCGCCCATTTTGCGTCTTTCCCCTCTTTTCCTCTTTCAAGATTCGGTGGCCCTTTTATTCCCTGTCTGTCTCTTGTTGTGGCCATATCAGTCCATCTCAGACCCAGTTATATTTAGAGGCACAGCACTATCAGGGTTTACAGCTGGCTGCCAGTGATTCACTTCTGACTGATCCACAACGTTCAAAGCAATCTCTCTCTTTATTTTGCCTGTACAGCCCATTTTTCTCTCCCAACCGCCTCCCCCACTCTTAACAATCTTTGTCTTGTACCCATGCTTATATTCCTTTGCACCGTCTCTCATCCTCAATTTGTGCCATTTGTATCGTCTTAGTCCGACTAAATCTCCTCTCAATTCAAATCCATAATAATTTCCCACTTTCTTTCTCAGCCAAGTGTCCATACAATACCTCTGTACGTTGTCAAACAGGTTTAATCATCCTACAGCTTGTGCAACCTATTTCTCCTATTAGCAATACAGCAGCAGAGCATGCAAGCCAATCACGTCAGCTATAGGTTAACACAAACATCAAACAACTGCAACTTATAATTTTATGGATGAGACAAGCAATTAAGCAGCTATTACATCCCTGAATACACGTTGGGTGATCTCATTAATCAGAAACAACAGCAGCGGTAATGGAGAAGCGTGTTTATGCAAATTCTAGGGTGCGCTATAATCTCCTTCGTGCTTAATAGCCAAAACAGTGGTGGCATCTTTGCAAACAAATCCTCCCTCTTTTGCTCTCCCTCATCGACAATCATTTGACTCATTTGACATCTTTACTTTCAAGATCGACGTGATGAAACGAGGGAAAGGCAAAAGCACTATTGACTTTATGTCTTTGCCAAAACCTTTCGCTCACAAATAAGCCTTAATACTGTGGAGCGTCGCGTTTGCACCTCAGCTATTCTTCCCTGTAGCTATCAAGTGGTGTTTTTAATGCCTTGTATTAGCATTTTTATTGTTTCGTTGCTTATTTGCCTCTTCCTTTCTCAGCAATGTGTCGGCTTGCATCTGTTCTGCCATTACTTTCCCCCCATAACTTGGCTTATTAGTGTTTTTTTTTGTGTGCCTGCCATCGGTCCAGCCGCCCCCCATGCGATCCAAGCACTAAATATAGCCACACGGGACTTTATAAGATTATTGTTCTCCTTCGCCAACGCTTTTATGTATGTTTCTCCTCTGAGTTATACGTTATTAGAGGATCTTGAGGTGGCCAGTAATGTACGCGATTGTTTAAAATCAACCATATATCACTAAACAACATTAACTCTATCCAGCATAGATGTAGGTCTAAAGCAACTATAGAGTAAATAGTATTGCCGATGTTTTGGTGATGAAGTGGAAGGATTGTCATAAGAGATGCGTGTGAACACCAGACCCTGAATTACTAAAAGTGTTCCCAAATTTCTCTTGCGTACAGATCCATTAATCTCTCTTTTCCTCTCACAGAACAGGCACTGCGTAACTTTTCTGGTGGAGTGCCAGCAGCCATATTGTCTCGATTATAAACCAAGGCTTGAGTCCTGGATCTATAGCAAATCCTTCTCTCAGCGTGGGCCTCTTCAAAGTTTCTCACTTTTTTCCACCCAATGCGTTTTTTGAGTTTTTCCTTGCCGATTCAGGAGAGTCCAAGTATGGTCGGGGTCATTAAAGGACAGAGGTCATCCTTCTCCCATGGACCAACGGCTCCTGTGTGTTATCGCATTTTTTCTGTTCAAATGGTTTGATTCCCAGATCTGTTGAGGAATTAACAACTTGGTCCTCTGAAATGACTGCTGTCCTGATTTTGGGCTATTCTTAAGTAAAATGATTGCATTTTTTTACCATTTGCAGTTTATATTGTTCCTCACTCTGCCTCTGTGGGTCAAGATTGGTCTGTTCACCACTTCTCTGCCAGATAACTGTCTTTATTCTAATACAATTCTTAATAAGAGGAACTTATTTTAATTTGCATAATGGGTAGGATTCAAAAGGATTACAATTCTCTCTCATTACTAATGACTGTAGAAAAGTCAGCAAAAGATTATGCAAGCACAAGAACAAAGCAGAGATCCAGCATGTTTTGTCCACTTGTAATATGTCTATCCAGCGTGTTCTGTTGTGAAATGTGTGTATATGCTCTCTCTGCTTTCTGTAAATCATCATAAAGGAGCGCAGACAAGGTCCCCACTGTGAGACTAAAGGCTTCATTTTTTCATTCATAAACACAAACTCACAATATCCAACTTCAGCTCCGCTAACACAACATGCCATACATCATATTAAAGCCTAGAGCATCTAGCATTCAGTAAAATAAGCAACTCTTCACCAAAATGTTACGCCTCTGTGTCAGAGACGCATTGTTGTTTGCATCTTTGCCTCGTAATCTTACGTTATGAATTTTCTTTTAACTTGATATAATGTACATGATCATTTATGGGGTAAAATCATCAGGGGATAGATTCATGTCGTTCCCAAAAATCCTCTTATTTTTCATAAGAAGGAAAAGATTTAGAATGGAATATTGTACTTTTAGACACTTTAAGCTCCGCCCCCCTTCACAGCATGGATTCTGAAGACATGAAGGGGCTAACTGGCAAATTGTTAATATTGTCTACCCAAAACTCACAATGAAGCTTAACATTCTGTTTCCATTACTCTGCAATTTTACTTTCTTACTAACTTTTTCTACATGCAAATATAAATGTAGGACTGCTCCTCAGAACAAGTTTTCAATGTGCTTTCCTTTGAGGGCATTTCAAAAAAAAAAATGAGAAAAGTGTCATTGTGATATTTATTTTTTGCTCAGGAGAGCAGAAATGAAAAAAAAGACCACTCAAACAGCACAAGGATGTCTAACAGCAAACAATATTAACTCTCTGTGCCTTTCATTCATCAACATCCACTTGCACAGTTAAACCAAGATACAGTCATAAAATCCATTCAATATGTTGAAAGCACAATTACTTCAACTGTTTGAGAGTTTAACATATATTTATCAATCAATGTTTAAACTATAATCCATTCCAGACACATAATCTACAAATCCTGTCTTTCTCTTTTGTTTATTGTTGCTTTAATAATCGTTTACATGCAGCCAAATATCTCAGGCTGTTGTTTGGACCGTATCTCCGGCTGTGGGAGGAGTCCGAGGAGGAGGTGTGCCTTTCTTCTCTGTGGAGGCAGTAAGCAGCTCTTAGTGGGGAGCTGTCCACTGTCACTGGTGCTGAAAGTAGATTACTGGTGGGATCAGAAGGAGAGTAATGGTGGGGGGTCTACTGTAGCTGATAACACAAGCAGAGGAGCGAATTAAAAGAGTTCATCACTGCAACCCCTGAGGCTCTGCACACACTGTACGGAAGTTTTAGCGGTGAGTTCCCCCCCCCACACACACTTTTCTGTTCTTTTGCTTTCCCTCCTCCTCTTCCTATGTGTCTATATGCAATATACCTAATTTAGATACATTGAGCGAAAGAGAAAGAGTGAGGTAACTCAGTGGGGAATGGAGAGAGGAAAAAGAAGGGGCATCACTGTGTGTTTTTTCTCTTTCTCCTATAGCTCATCGAGACGTATAAGGCAACACACTGGAGTTCTTTCTTCTGGACATACAGCCTTCAACCACCACTTCTCCCTATCTAGAGAAAGTTGGAACGTGCTTTTTGTTTTTATTACTTTGAGTGGCACTCATAGAAACTTTTGCCCTGGCCCCTCCTCGCCCTGTCCTGTCCCGGGTCGCTGTCAGGATGGCGGGATGTGCCAAGCGCTGCAAACAGGGATTGGTCAAGTTTGCAGTTTCGCTGCACAAGCTGGTCACCGGGACGCTCAGCAAAGGTAGAGGCACGTTTGGTTTGTTACTGCTGTATCTATTTTCTTATTACACTCATGAATGCCAAACTTTCTGTGGTTTTGCACTTGACTTCTTGCTGATGAAGTGGAGAAAGCGAGAGGGGTTGGATCCCAATAAGCATAAGCTTAACCCTTTTTTCAAACTGTATTTTTAAATATTAGATGGATAGATAGACTGATCTATCTGTTAATGTATGTATCATGTTTGTTTTTTGTTAAAATCTAAGTTTGAAAAAAATTCTTACTTACAAATTAGGACTAACATTTTAATGAGTTTCAATGATACATTTATGGTTTCTTTTTAGTGATTTTTTTCTATTACTTTATAATAATGGCTTGATTACATGACTGCATATATGAAACTGTTTATGTGATATAATGTAATATATGTAACTCAGTGCATATAGATTACTTATTTGTCCCACACTGGGGAAATGTGAGTAATGTTGCTAACTGTAAAATGTGATAGAGCACTCAAACAATAGAAATGTAGACAGCTTTAAAATCTTCTAGAATCTTTAGCTTGATTATAAACCTATGATTCACAATCGGAACTACATATATATATAAAGTAATCTATTAGAAAACAGCAGGGATTGATGACTTATCTCAAGGGAATAGGACTGTCTTTTTCACTGAAGTCCCAAAAACTTCAGCAATTCAGTTGTACAAGTCGGAACTTTTCTGTTTCATGTCTTGACCTCATTCTGTTCTGCGCGTTCACCTGAGGGCAAAGAGAAAAGTGGAAGAGAAGAACTTGAGCAGCTAATATCGGAGTGATAAAGTTGATTTAGTGCACATGTGTAGTGATAGATGTGAGCAATAAAAGATATCGGTGTGGCTGCATGCTTACGCACGTACACACGCACGCACACACACACACACACACACACACACCCACACACCCTGCCCCCACGCAGATAAAGGAGCTAAAGTTGTTAGGCTCTTCAATGGTGAACAGTGTGCTGGTCCATACTGTATCTCACACATTTCATGCACTATGTTTGTGAGCTATTCCTGGACATACAAAGAGAAAGCCTGTAGCCACAGACGTACACACACATGCTTTTAATAGTCTTGAAATATAACAGACAGTTGGCATTTTGTCCAGAGGGTTGAGAAACATCAAATAGAGCGTTGCAAAAGAAAAGAAAAACAGAGAATGTACAACGACAAAGCAAAATATGAAGGCTATTTTGCTCATTCACATGTGGACGGATGGACACAGTAAATCTGCCCTTAAGGTCCAAAGTCACTGCTGGGGTGAGTTGCATAACAGTTTAGTGTATTCTTTGGAAACAAATTCAATGCATAAAAGTCCTGAATACATCAAGACACAACCAATGTTTTTACCAATGTAATTACCGTACGCTAATTTTATTCATAAAAAGACAAAAAAAAGGACAAAATCAAATTTGAGCGTACAGCCTTTTTTGTATTGTTATAAGTAACACAAAATACTAAACATTAATACTTGAATACACTTTGCTTGATGCTTTGTTTAAAAAATTATCTAAAATGGGAAATGCAAAAAAATTAACTATGTGTACTTGGCTGAGTGGATAGCACTCTTGCTTCTCTGCAAGAAGGTCCTGGGTTCGAATCCCGGTCGGAACAGGGCATAAGCTTATTTTAGCTTATGCTCAAAAAGTTAGATTTTTTGAAAACAACTCAATGTCTAGTCTTTGTTTAAGAAGACCGAAGTCACTTGGCATGGTGGCGCAGAAATTTAAGTCCTGGTTCGATTCCAAGTCCAAATCCTTTCCCTGTGGATTTTGCATGTATCTCGTAGATTTCCTCCAGGTGCTCCTGTTTCCCCTACCACTAAAAACATGTACAACAGAGTGATGAATGGATGGTGATGGTCAGAGTCTCGGAGGCTTCCGTCTCCACCATGAGTTGAATGAAGTCGATGGAAAGATATCGGTACTGCAAAACATATATATGCATCATAAGAAAAAAAACACTTTATTTATATAGCACATATTATTAAACAAGTTTCCAAATTGCTGCACATGCATTCTGGGTATGTCCAAGATGCTGCTGCTGCTGCTGCTCCAAGCTCTAAGGGAATTTCAAGCAACACCACCTTATGGCACTACTATAAAAACAAATGGTCCGAGCAAAGACGTACACACTTCCATAAAAGCATGTTTTATTATGCATTTATGACTCCTCATTTTTCACATGGTCATCGTGAAATACATTTTGGATTATTTATGTATAAGTCATGCAAGGGGAGGCTTTCACAATATGCAGTTCTTCAGATTTCCAGAAGTAATTATTGTGTTCTGGACAGTTTTAACTTGATTTATTCATTCGATAGGAACAGAAAGCATTGCGGGTCAGTCATATAACACCATTACAGCAAGAATGCATAATCTAATATACATTTGAGAGCAAAAAGGATCTTCTAATGGTGTTCTCGTTTTTGTTTTTCTGTGTGTGAAATCCCCCCATGGCTTTTACAGCACGATTTGGCCTTAATTGTGTTGTGGAGGAGCATTTTGTATAATTATAGTTTACTGTATAGTGCGTGTAATGTTTCTTTTCCCCAGTCTTTGTTCTCATCTTTTTCTCTAAATCCAAACAACTGCTCTCTTGAGTTCATTGCTAAAAGCGGGTGAATGATTTTGGGATATTTTTACTGTGAACTCTTTGGAGGTTGACCTTTTACAGTGATCGTCCAGGGACAAATCTGTAGCGAGAAACTGCAGAAAAGCTTTCCTGTGAACAACATAGATTTTCAGGGCAATTAATATTGTGTTTAAAAAGTGTCCAAAACGTAATGAAAAATATATTTGTGTCTAAATTGTGGCTCCACATTGATGCTCGTTTATCTGTATCACTGTCAGAGCAGCACTGACCTCTGCTGATATCCATGGGGTATTACAGGACCCGTCAATTCTTTATGGTGTTCTTTGCTGTGGCATAATCAATTTTTAAGTGATGTATTTAAAGGGGTTTTGTGTTGTCTTCACACACTGGGTTTATTTTAAACATTTAACATACTTGTATGTAATAAGGTATCAGAGTTCACTTTTATATGCGTTCAAAAAGCTGTTTTAAATGTAATGTGATTGCTTTTTTCAGTCCAGCCAGCTTTATTTACCAGTTTCATCTTTTACACATTTTAAGCACAATTTTTCAATGTTTTTCTCACATTGAACTGGCCTGTGAGTTGTGTTGTCCCACAGAACCCTACATAGTTGTTAATTTTCATAATGGCATCAGAAAAAATATTTCCAATGCTTACAATTTGCCCTTTACGTAGTGTTTTTTGAAAAGCCAGATCTATCTTAGTGCCATACAAATAAAGTTACACCCCTTCGGTTTTGAAGATTGTAAACTTTGAAATTTGAGGAGATATGTTTTTTTAATTATTTTTTTATGACAATGACATTTTATGACATTTAACTGACAAAACTAAAAATTCACAATTTTATATGTGTATATAATATACACATGCATGAATATATACTTATATACTTACATACAGTATACATAGGCAGGAAGCAGGACCAAGAAGGTAAATAATTCATTAATTTCATCATTCAAAATATATAGTATATATTTTTTTGTAACTCTTAAAGACAGCAGTCTCAATTGTATGTTCTGAAACCAATAGTTATTTGAATTATGACCTTTATGCTTGTATACATTGTTATGAAATGTTTTCCTTAGGCCTAAACTATGATCCCCTATGGTCCTTATTGCTCTGTTCAATCCTTTTATCCCCCTCTGTCATGAGTGGTGCCAGCCAGGCATGCATTCACTTATCCAGCCTGTGCAGCCGGGCCTCAGGTGGATCCTGCTGGACAAGGAAACGCTTCTCTGCAGGGATCTGGATCTGTGTCATGGCACCTTCAGCTCCCACACCACACTCACCGGAGCTCGCAGCCAAAAACCTGGGCAGAAATATGCTAATGACGTGGGGCGGGTTACAAGACAAACTATTTGCATTTTTTAGAATTATTGTATTGAAACAACTGTATAAACATGAAAGTAGGGCTGCTAGATGAAACAATACAGAAACAAAATACAAAACAAAAACATATTAATTATTAATCAACCCTGTAAAATAATTGCTATTTGAGATTTTGCCCAAATGGAGCAGGCCCAGTGCAGGAAGTGTTCTGAATGGCACACTGTGAATAGATATTTTGCCAACAGAGATCAAATTCTAATAGTTACAGGTGAGGGATTGTACATTTTCACACAACAAAAAACATGTTTTGAACGGAAACCCATTTCACTTGTCTCTAATGTATTTTCTTTCAGTATTTTCCCTCAGCTCGGTGAATACAGCCTAGGATAACAACCTTGCCATCACCAGCACGGTGGCTGAGTGGATAGCACTCTCGCTTCTCAGCAAGAAGGTCCTGGGTTCGAATCCCGGACAGAACAGGGCCTTTCTGAGTGGAGTTTGTATGTTCTCCCCGTGTCTGCATAGGTTTCCTCCGGGTGCTCCGGTTTCCCCTACCTCTAAAAACATGCACAATAGGTATGAATGTAAATGAGAGAGTGAATGGATGGTGTTGATTGGGGCTGATGTACCAGTGTGTTTGGCGACTCGCTTCTGTCATCACCGAGTATGGAATGATTGGAACAATATCTGACTCTGAACATAGTGAAGCGCTTTGGGTGACCTTGGTCTGTAAAATGTGCTATATAAATAAACATTACTTACTTACCAGTATTTTGACCTCGTGGAAATAATGAAAAAATGTTGCCCTACTGTGATTCCTTTCAGGCAACATGAGTTCAGATGTGCTCATTTACACTCCTTGAATGGCAGAGTACATTTCTCACATTTGGGAGTGGATATACCCCTGTCTCAATATCGACATGGCTAAAAATACAAGTCTTTGTATTCTCTGTCTCTGGGGATTGACTTGTGATCAGTGAGAAGTTTCCTGAAGGAAGAGTAACTTTAAACATGCTGAATGTTTCAAATCTTCAAAGCATCTTCCGAAGGGAACAAGGAAGAAATGCATTGTTAATCACCCACCTCCTGCTTCCTGTGTGTTTACCCTTCAACAAATCACATACTCACAAAACAAAATCCACTCATTTTCTACCACCTTCCGTTACCGCAGACGTGGCCTGGGGTCTGGGGAAACAATTTGCCAAAAACTGGGCCTTCTGAACTTTTGCTTATGGTTCAATTCAAGCAAAAACAAAAAAGAATATTGAAACTCATAATACATTTGCTCAAAATACTGTCATAATGTAAAACCAAAAGCATTAGCCACAGATGCTAAAGATGAGCTATCAATAAACACAAAGAGACACAGACATCCATATTTTCATCTCCTAATTGTATAACTGAAGTATAGCGTTCACATAAAATAGCAAATACACTGTATGCACTGTTGCCAAATTGAATTAAGAGGTAAAAAAGCAAAACAAAAGAACTGAGAAACTGGGTCAGGCCATGCAGATTAAGATGATAAGCCAATGTGGTCGTAAAGGTACACAAGGCAATTCTGATGCAATCTTCTTTCACAAAAGTTGTGAAATGTGCTATATATAAAAAGTGGATTGGATTGGAAAAGTTAACCAAAAGACACACAGATACACATATAACCTAGCATAATGTAATCAGATGTTACAAACAAAAATGATAAAATAGGATCCATCCATCCATTTTCTTTCCCTTAATCCATTTCCGTGTCGGGGGGGTGGCAGTCAGAGCTGCACCCAGTACACAGAGCACCAGCCCCTCACTGATCCTCCTGCAGGTGGTGAGTCCACAGGAGCTGAGATCTTTCAGTTGGGGGCTAAAATATAAAATAGTGATAAAATAGTAGTAAGGCATTAAACCTTACATTATATATTGAATTTCCATAATGTATTTATTCAAAGTCATGCATTACAGTCTTTAAACAATTGTGTAGAACAGCCATTCCCAAACTCAGTAACACCGAGGCCCCCTTAAAAATCTGACGGGTCTGCGTGGCCCCCCCAAAATAATAACCAAGAAGACAACATTAAGAATAGGCTCTTCTGGTTATTTTATTTTGGGGAAATAGCCTCTGCTACAAACATCGTAATACAAAAATGATTACAGTGGATTATTCAAGTCAAATAATGAACACAAATATTTTAATATTACAAAAAAACATTATAAATTTAACATTAAATAATTTTATTATTTTTTTTTATGACCTCCCGCGGCCCCCCTGCAGTACCCTCGCGGCCCACCAGGGGGCCGCGGACCCCACTTTGGGAGACACTGGTGTAGAAGATAATACAGTCATTCTGAAATTACTTTACAGTACTTTATCAATATACTGTATGCAACTGAAAGTCCTGTAAAAGAATGACCGTAAGAGGCCAAATGACAACACTGTTTTAGAGCGAGGAGCTATAGGAAGAGTTCAATTGTTTGTCGTTTGAAAGTTATGCGTCCCAGCTTTACTGTTTTGTATTGAATGGCCTTTAAAGCACTTATCATGTCAGTGTTTTTCAACCAGTGGGCCGTGACACTTTTGGGTGCCTTTGGAAATGATCCAATAATTACCTAATTGGTCAAAATAATGTGAGATGATTAGAAAGACTTTTTTTGCTCTTGTTTGTGATTTTTTTCTATAAAACAGTTTGATGACTTAGCGTTGTTGATATTGATGAGTGATATTAAATGATGATATTAAATTATGAGTGATATTGTATTTTCTCATGCTTTTCCTCCACTTTCCTCCAGAGGGTGATAAATCCTACAGTTTATGTGCTGCTCGAGCAATGTATCAGTGACGGAGCAAATCCTCACAAACCTTAAGTAAAGTGTCTACAATTAAAACCGCTCTTGTGAATCTGCCCTTGACTTGATTGCGGCTCAGTCTGTCTGACACTGAAGTGGACTTAATACAACCAGGGTTCATCCAAATTCACACCAGAAGACCTAAGTGCTACATGAAATATTCAAAAGGCGCATTTTTCATTAGATATTCGCTCCAGGTGCAACTAGACATACAATAAGTGAGGACTCTTCTCTTGAGAGGATGAAATACGTGTGTCTTTGATGTGACTGTGTTGTTTACCTTAGCTACAAAAGGCTGTTGTTTCATTTTTATTGAGCCAAAGGGGACAGAGGGAATATTTAATCTGAAAACAAAAATAATGCATGGTAATAATTTATATGGAGCGTTCTCTCGGGGGACATGGCAGCCCTCACACTGTAATCAATCTCCCGGCTTAATTGAGTTGGTATTACCCATCACCATCACGTTGCACAGAGAGGAGCACGTGGCTACCATGGTTACTGATGGAGGGGAAAGCAAGTTTAATTTGACCACATTAAAATGCAAGAGGAGCAGCAATTTGATGTGTTTCTCCTCACATGACAGTGCTGTATCCGGCTTGTTTATGTTTTGACAATAGCTCTGATTTGGCTGTTTTTTCTGGTCTTGCATCAGGGACCATTGCTATCGGCAAAATTAATCTTGAATAGTTCATGATTTCTCTAATAACAACCAGTTTAAAGTAATGTTATGTGTAATGTAGTCACTGAGACATATTAATTATGTTTATTTTACACTCACTGTATCTGATTCAAAGAGCTATAATTGAGCAATTATGACACAATGTGTTTGGACTAATGCATTCATTTTAAACCCATTTACGAACCAAACTAAAATACAGCACAAAACACACATGCGCACACTTCCGCCACAAGCATGTGATATCTTGTCAGATCTCAGAAGTTAAGTAGGGCAGGGCCTGGTCAATTCAGTGATGAGACACCTTTGGGACTGTTCTGATGAAAAAATACATCAATTTTCTGGTAGGGTTTCGAAAATTCTCACAATTCTATCAGCGCTCCAGGTCAAATCCAAATGCACAGGACACATTTACCAATGAAAACTGTTCAATTTGAACATTCATTGTAATTATAGTTTCTGTATCTTATTTGTTTGTGTAATTGCTAGAGCGCATCACTATTATTTTGTCTATCTTTGGAGCCATGTAAGTGTGTTAAACCTAAAAGAGACGCATATACATATTGGCCTTTGTAAACTGTAAATGTACAAGGAGGCTCATTTATCTCCTGGGAACAGGGGTTTTGTGTTTCTCCCAGATATTGTGAAAAGCACAAATTAATGACAATTCATAAGACATAGAGAAAAAAATGCAGATCCTACATAATATTTCCAACGTGTCCCGGACTAAGAATATACAAATATCAACAAAAATGTCAGATATATAAGCCTTATAATTATAAGTGGATCGCATGCTCTTGGCTGTCTCCATGGAGATGCCAATACTGTGAGGATTTTGTTTGAGCCAGGCCAATTCTCAGGTCACATCTGTGGAAAAGCAACCCCACTCAAAATAAGTGAAGAAATGCAGGATAACTGTGGGACATAGTGGGACCAATACTGTAGGTACTGTTGGACCATCATATATATTTAATATTACATAATTTATATATTTTATTTATATAAGAAGTATTAGCTGGAGTGGTTGTGATCATTAGTGTATGCAGGGTAATATTAGTACAGTTTATTGTAATTTCCAGAAGTGCCATGTTCTCATCACACACAGTATATATCTATTTATTGCTTTCTTTGAGCAATAAGTTGCCAGGTTTTGGATCATTTTCTTTTACTTGTATTAAATAAACTTGCAGCTGTGCCCACAGGCATTGTAACCTCTGTTAAACAACCGTTGCAAAAATAAATGTTCTACCCGAGTTGCAAATAAAACCAAGATAAACAGATTTTATTTGATGCCATTTCTATGCCCAGCAGCAGCTCGGAAGCTTCAGAAAAGACGAGAGAAGTGTGTCATCGCTGCTTATTGACTGAGGAAAGCAGGTCAGGCGGATTCACAGCGGAGTTTCTCACCATGCGACAGGTGACATGAAATATATGGGCAGATTACAGTGATTCTTTCCAATAGATTCACCCAAGGGTAGAAGCAGACGCTGAAGCCTTGAGAAGATGTATGTACACGGAGATAGTGAAGACAGGGCAACCAATCAAAAGACTATAGCAGTTTAAATGGGTTTAGATCCTGATGTAAAAATTTGGCCGTGGTTTAAGCAATGGTGCTGTTGTAGCTCTGTTGAGAGGTTCAAATGGCGGCAGTGAGTACACATTCTGAGTCTGGTGAGCCAGCCCCTCCAACGCAAGGGTCTGATCACATCTTTTCACTGTCTTATCTTTAGTGACAACCAATTACTAGCGTTTATCCGCAACTAATAATTAATTAATAGTAATGCATTGGTTTTATATAGCGCAGTCCAGGACACTGAAAGACGCTTTACGTGTCATTATTCGTTCACTCCATACACAGTGGTGATAAACTACTACTGTAGCCACAGCTGCCCTGGGGCACACTGACAGAGGCCAGGCAACTGGCATGGGCCATTGGCCCCTCCGACCACGGCTAAATATACATATTTTTTGTATCAATTATCTCTAGTTCTTTTAAGATTCAGCAAACTGATGCAGAGATCCACAAACCAGCAGAACATTTAAAGGAATTCATGTCACCATGTCATTGTCTTCCCTTTTATTAATCCATTTCTGGGTCGGGGGGCTGCAATCAGAGCTGCCACCCAAGTTTCATAGCACCGGTCCCTCACTGATCCTCCTGCAGGTGGTGAGTCCACAGGATGATGGCTTCTCCTTCATCGACAAGATGGCCTTGGTCTTTCAGCGGGGGCTTCAGGCAATGTGGGGTGTCTTGCCCAGGGACACAGCGACAGCAGACATCAGTGGGAGCAGGTGGCATGAATCGTAGTGGGCTCGAACCCACGACCATTGGTCATCCTGCTCCCTATGAACCAATGGCTCCTATGTGTTTGTTATCTCCTTTCATGTGTTTGAACATCTATGTGTTTTAAATGAACCTTTCATTTGCAACAGAGACAAAATAAATCCTGATTGTTTTTGTTTTCATTCACATTTTGTTATTTATTCAAGGAGTAACATTCATACATTCATCAGCTTACACATGCATGGATACAGTGGTATGACAAGGTTAGGGCACACCTAACAACTTTATAAAGGTTTATAAATCAAACGATAGTGCTGTTGTGGCTCTGTTGTGAGGCTCAAATAGCGGCAGTGAGGACAAATTGGGAGCCTGGTGAGCCAGCCCCTCCAGGGGGTCGTCTGATCACATCTTTTCACTGTCTCGACTTAAGTGATAACCAACTACTGGTGTTTACTAGTAAAATCTTTTAGATTCTTTGATTTGTGTTGGCTATAGAAAACAGAATTGAACTGACTTGAATTTCTAATATCAGAATGAACTAACGTTATACCAGAAGTAGAAGAGCAGATATGATGTAAACAGTTGAAGTATAACGGGATAAAGGACAATGAAATCCATCATCTAAAATAATATAAAATATATATTATATACATCTCCCGGACTGGAACCACCACACAGTTCAGTAACAGGCGATTTGCAGTGGCATTGCATCGCTGTGAGGGGAAGAGAGAAGGGAACAAAGCCTTTTACACACTGCTGGGTCGCTGTGCGATTGGAGTATCTTGTATTTTGATGGAATACCTATTTTCACTTTCAGACTTGTGCAGTCAGTGAGAGGGAAGACTCTGCAGTAGGTGACAGGTGCATGAGAGAATGTGCAGTCACATTTTCCACCTACTGGACTGTAATAACAAACACAACATACGTACTAAAATGTTGTGTTTTTATTGTTTGTGGCTTATTTAAACAACCACGCTGAGCCACATGTGAAAGGTTTCTCACACTGAAGACCAGTGAAGTGAAGTTAGGGTTGCCAACTTGAGAACAAAAAAATAAGGGACGCCATTTGGATGGATTGGGTTTAGCACTTTTTATTCCTAAGTTCAATCTACACAGTAATCATGGAATTTCATAATCACCGTTTTTAGAATGTAATTTATTGACTACATATAAAAAAAATAAAAATAATCAAAGTCAATCATCATAGTCAAAAATGAACTCTTTGGCTGGTTAAAGCTGCACTAACTGACTTTATTTTTGTATTCATTACGAAAATGCTATCCATGTCCGTGTAGGGCATTGGGATATACGTCCTTTTGACGAAAAAGTAGCGCAGATTTGTGCTGGCGTGACATTATATTTTGGATCGAGTTTTGATGAAACAAGGAAGAAAATGTGTTTCGGGTCGCGGATTGTGACCAATCACCGCGGACCACTGGCCCCCACTTTTGTGAGAAATCTACAGGTCCCTGTTAGCATAGACGGCTGAGTTAGCACAACAAGACGAGGAGCTAACCTGAAGCTTCGTCTCTTCATCACCGGTTACTGCTTACACAGCAAGACAGCCATCCAAAAGAAAGTCTCATTCCTCCGCGCTTCCCGGTTCTATCGTTTTATGGTCACGCCATCCACGTGCAATTCCATGTCCATGTATTATCCATATTGGGAGACGCTAGCTTCGTCCCAACAGTGGGTGTGTGTGGGGGGCGATAGCTTTGTGGGTGCGGGGAGGGGAGCAGAAAGAGAGAGGCCAGCGAGTCTGCTGCTTCAAAATCCCAAAGTCAGTTAGTGCAGCTTTAAGGACTTAATGCATTCTAATTAGTAATACAACATATTATAAAAAAAAAAACTCACAAATGCTGGAATCAAAGTCTGTAGCAGACAGATATGGTCATTATTTATATTGTCTGAGAGCTGAGAGCGTGTACATGTATTCAGTAAAAGCTATTGTTCGTTGACAAAGCTGGTCTGGACATTTGTTGACGCTCCCTAAGCGCTTTTCTCGGCGCTTGCAGTGTACTGGATTCAATTTCTCTCGTTTCTCTCGTTAATATAATATATCCATGATTTCTCTACATTAAAACAGTGCATTGGATTTGAAAAATCAACATAGAGATGATAATTTTAGCACAATTAATTTTTTCATGAGCTATTTTGTAGCTTTTGTGAGCTATTGACCGCGGAAGTCCGAATCTGGGAATATGACGCTACTTTACCAAACTTCTGTCATGATGATTCTGCGGGCACGGCCCATGCTGGCAATTGTCAACATTAAACCAATGTATGTGATCAAGCCAACGCCCCTTTGACACTGATTGGCCGAAAGGTAGACGTTTAAACTGTGATTACTGTGTGTGTGCGTGTGTCGCACGTGTGACATGCAGTGAGTGAGTGATACATTTGAGGTGGCTCTGAAAATACGGGACAAAAGCCGTTCCGTATTGATTCAATACGGGATGCACCTAGTTTTTCTAAAATACGGGACAATTCCGTATTTCAATGGACGGTTGGCAACCCTAAGTGAAGTGAATCCAGTGAAGTCTATGTGTTAGACAAAAACTAAAAATGAACATAACCGTCTCTTTCAGGTGGAAAATCTGTATTCTCACACACCTGAACTCAACTCAAAACTGCTGACATCACTGGTGTCTAAATAGTGGGTTAAAGGAATAGGCCACCGTTTTTACATACTGACATATGTTCTTACCTTACCTTAGACTAGTTGATATGTACCTGTGTGATCTTTGTCCGTGCGCTCTGTCATGCGAATGGAGCACAAACACAGCCTCTTCCACATTCTGTATAGTAACAAATCAGCTCCCGTTAGAAGCTACCAAACTCCTCCACGTGTTCCCTATTTAAATACATTTACGTGACGTGTTACTCTACAAAGTATAGTAACACAGAAATGTAACATGTCGATTTTTTCAGCGGATAACAAGGGGTACTATATTGTAGAGCCCTGCACGGGCCTATTATCTGGGCCCGAGCCCGGCCCTGGCCCGAAGGGGTGGAGCCCCAGCCCGGCCCGGCCCGATATGGTTTCTGAATTTTCAGGCCCGAAACCCGCATCAAGCCCGACTTTTTTTTTTTTTTGGTAACATCCCATAACAATGTTTTAGCGTAGTATATAGTGCCGCGCACTGATATGAACGCAGACTTAGCTAGAGGGCGGAGTAATACATTGTAGTGATGTGTTGCAATGAGTTCTGTGTGTGCGGAGTGGTGCAGAGTGAACGGCCGCATCTGTATGATGCCCAGATGCTGCAACACACCTGTAAGTAACGCTATGTGCCGTCAATGACAACACTACACAGAACAACAAACACTACAGCGTGATAGAACGCCATATTCAGTGGGTGCGTTCGTAAATGTATTCTGCCGCTCTGAAAATGAAGAGCCCGAGCCCGGCCCGTGTCCGAGGTCATTATGCGGTCATCGGCCCGAAGCCCGGCCCTCGGGTTGTCAGGCCGTCGGGGCCCTCGGGCCAAGGGCTCAAGTGCAGGGCTCTACTATTTTGTGAGGCGTAATAATACGAGGAGCGCTATGTCCGCGCACTAACTCCAACAAGTCACGCTGCTTCTATTGACGGAAGTGAGCGGGAGTGAAGTCTATGGGAGTTAGTGCGCGGACGAAGCGCTCCTCGTATTATTACGCCTCACAATATAGTGCCCCTTTTTATCCACTGAGAAAATCGATATGTTACATTTCTGTGTTACTATACTCTGTAGAGTAACACGTCACGTAACTGTATTTAAATAGGGAACACGTGGAAGAGTTTGGTAGAATACAATTTTTTCTTGTATAGC
Organism: Knipowitschia caucasica; assembly: GCA_964034765.1. Classification (NCBI taxonomy): domain Eukaryota; kingdom Metazoa; phylum Chordata; class Actinopteri; order Gobiiformes; family Gobiidae; genus Knipowitschia; species Knipowitschia caucasica. The sequence goes on from OZ035830.1 coordinate 17,595,283, forward strand.
CCTGAATCACAACAGAAGTCTTCTCAGAGGACCTAACAGAACCATTGAAATCACCAACACAGATCAGAGAATCAACAGTTAAAACACATGAGAAATATAAAGCACACAGAAAATGTCCATACATATTGTGGAATGGTAAAGTGTCCTGGATCATCACCAATCCTTTCTGCTGGACACTAACTGCCCAACAAGACCTGATTTATTTTCTAATGAGTATTGTAATGAATTAGTAAAAATGCTTATTACTAATACTACATACAAGTTGTATTAGACTTAGCGTGACGCAAGCTCTCCTCCACAAACAGAACGAGGAGCAGGGCTGTTACGAACAGGCTGCGTCCTCTAGCGTCTCCAGCGCAAGTAGCCACAGTAGCATGTTAGTAGAAAGTGGCTATAACTCCTCTGGCTAAAACTGCATACGCAGCAAAACAGCCCAAATGATGCAACAGAGAAGAGGAGAAGAGGGAACTAAAGCGGAAAAATGATCAAAGAAGAAATCAAGCCCGGGTGAACATAGCTAGCTTACATCGTATCCTCTGGAGAGACTTGCAGGTGCGGGACCGCCTCTGACTACTTTGGATGCAAAACTAGCGGTAATCTTTCAGTTATATTTTGTTTGCAGTGCGTTGCTTTTGTACCATTTCATCAGTGATTGCTGTACAGCTTACAAGAAGTTGCGCTAATGGTAATGTTTGCATACATATCAGATCGCAAATAAAACTAGATAGCTTTGTGGGAGGAGAGCGTAGGGGAAATGAGAAGCCTGTGAGCGAGTTGGGGGCCAGTGCTAAACATTCAACCTAAAAAAAAACCTTGCGGAAACGGGTATAGCTCCTTTAAACACGGTATGGAATTTTAACTGCTTGGGCTCTCACATATGAATGAAAAAATTAACTTGTTGTATTGAGGTTACAGTGCGTTGATGTCATTTTCTCAAGTCTTTGTGGAAGGCCAATATATTGTTGGGCCAGACCATTGTGGATTTCTAATAAAATACAGGTGCAGTGCCCGTAATGGCCGTAAAGTGTGTTGGTTGACACGTAAGACTCAATAAATCACAGAACTGCTGAAGAAATAAAATGCAGAAGATAAGATGGTAAGATAAGAGAACCTTTTTTCATCCCACAGTAGGAAAATTTTTATGCTGCAGCGCACAGGCAGGACAGTAGTGAGAGCAGACAGGGAGACCACAAAATATACAATATAAGTAGCTGCTATAGTTCTTAGCTAGCTGTAAATGCTTCATAAGAGCAGCAAGTAAAAAATAAAAGATTGTGCCATTGTGCCATCTGCAAGACGTATCCAAATGGGATGTGTTGTTTAGTCTTTACAGGAAATGGTCTATGAATTGAATAAAAGGTAAATCCCCTTCCAAAATTATCAACAGAATGTTAAAGTCTGTAGGGGGTCCTTTTTATATTATTCATTACATCAGGGGCATCGAAAATTTAGAAGGTGGTGAAAAAGTGTATTTCTTGTATTATAAATGATTTTGGCTAGAGTGACATATTTTCTAAACGTCTCTGCGATAATCTATTTACTCATATTTTTGTATATTTTTTCACAATTTTCATTATACCATTCAATTATTATTACTATTCGTAAACAGTAAAACTGCGTTTATTTCCTATTTATCTCAAGCCCTGTGTCTCAGGAGCCTCCACTGGTAAAAAAAAATAAAAAAGGTTCCCTACTCCATGTGCTCCGCACCTCACAAGATTCATGAGAACTGAAGAAACAGACTTTTGTTAAAAAACCTGTTTGGTGACTTTTGAAAGAGTCCTGCAGGTCCATGAGCACGTGCTCTGACATGCTTTCAATCTCATTCCAGCCGGTGGGGGTGTACCCGGAAAGATAATTACCCAATGCTTTTGTATGGCGTCTTCTTTCCTCTCAAAAACAGCTTTACAGGATGGTCCAAATGTCGTCCAAGTATTTTTTTTTGGGCCAGCCTAGTTTAGCCGCTGTGGATTTTTGAATGCACTCGTTACATGAATGGGGCTCATGCCACCTAACACATGCACAAATGTGTTTTTTCACATTTTCCTGCCTCGTGGCAATTTTGAAAACCCCACAGAAGGAAAAAGTGGTGACACATTAGTTTCAACAGCTGAGATAGGCTTGACTACGTCCGTTAATATTTACAATCTACCAAAGTAGGATTATCAAGCTTTGGATCCATTTAAACATAATAATAACAACAACAAAAAACAAACACACACCTTTCGCTGTCCGCGGGCGGTAATCCCTCTCTAAGCTCGGGTCCTCTACGAGAGTTCTGGGAGCTTGAGCATTCTGCACAGTATCTTTGCTGTTCCTAGTGTCAGGGATGAAGCAGACAGAGACGGATCGTGGTGCGCCAAACTCTGGAAGTTTATTTAAGTTTCTCTCAAGTTCCACTGGTTTACTTTGTTTCTTTCTCTCAGACAGAATAAAGGCAGTACACAGTTTATATAGTCATTGTCACGTCACACATCGAAAGACATACGTGTCACAAAGAGACAGTCACATCATAGTCATAACATGGAGTCCTTGTAGAGTCCTTGTAGAGTCCTGCACGTAGGCCATATTGCTATCTAATACTAATACCCTCCCCTTTGATCACATAATCACATGTGATCACTCAATTTGATCAATCAATAAAGTGAGAAAAGAAAAAAAAAAATCTAAAAAAAACTTTTAAAAATTATTAAAACTCATAATCATCCAAATAAATATCAGTGGAATTTATCCTCTATCCTGGGGAAAAATAAACAAACAAAAATAAAGTAAATAAACAAACAATAAACAAAAACAAACAAAAACAATCAAAAATAAAAAACAAACAAACACTATTGGACACACAAGAACTCAGCAGATTCAGTCAAAACACAGACAAAAAACGAGCTGAGTCTCAAATTAGAAGCTAATTTCACTTTTCTTACTCTATACTTTTATTCTAATGCTAATTGTTTACACTACACTCAATCTTATTTCACTGTATTATTTTCACTATTTCTTACACTGTGTACTTTACTTTTACTATTCACTATAGTTTAAAACTATTCTAATTTATTTACAAATATGTTTGCATATTTGCTTCTATTGAGCCATATTGTTAAACATACATTTTAATCTAATACATCTCTCTGTGGTATTACACTCTCATTATCAGTGGCTTTGTGTTAGTGGGATTTTGCTCTATGTCTATTTTACATTCTCAGGAATAAAACTGTGAACACAGTAAGGCAAATGGTCAACATTTACACTTCTATAGTGGTCAGTGATTTATTACTTTTTATTATCTAAAGATATTATTGTCAGGCATTTGGGATGAATGTACATCTTTAATCAAATTAGTATTATCCTTACAAGAGCTAATCTGTTTTAGCAGGTTTGGGGTTGGGGTCAGTTATTCTACAATGGTGTTTGTGCTGGAAACTTCTCAAAAATATCCAAATATCTACTATTCTGTTTTTGTGCTATACACAAATACATCAAAATGCTTTTGAATCTCTGTTGGTGCTAATCTATCTCATTGATCTAGGCATTAATCTAGGCTATACTCATGAACTTTTTGTATTGTCAACATTCACTCATGTGTGAACACAAGTGAATTTGGCAAGTATCTAATAAAACTGTACATAAAACTGTAAGTAACTTTATCTACTTTTGAAGTAAATGTTTGTGAAATGGTCCCTTTACCATTTGATATTAGCACTGGCTACAAATAATCTCTATTTTATGGTTGATGCATTTATCTATTCCTATTTCTACACTATTGTGGCTCCAAAGCTCGGTTGCAGCTTGAGCAAAGGCATATTTCTAGTTTGTGACTTCTGTCACTTTCAATGGCTGTAACATGATTCTGATTCTAATATTCTAGCTGCTCTATCAGAAGGATAACACTTTGAAGTTATGATTTTAACTCTTATGTGGAAATGTGTTTATGAACAACAAAGGAAGTCAAATTCTACTTTTTTACTACTATTTAACATCTATTAAAACGGTACAATAATCATACTTTATCATTTTAAAACATTTTAACAGTTGCTCAGTCTCCCAGACTAAAAAGTCAAAGTTTTTGTCTGTCAGATGTCTGAATACTTAACATGTATATTGCATTTGTCACAGTTGTGGTTCTGGTTGTAGCAAGAGCATCGGCAATAGACGATTTTTCATTGGCTGGTTCTTGTTCTGCAAATCGCTGTGTCCAATAGATCATCAGATGTCCAGAAGCGAGGGACAAACAAAAACAAAAGAAATAATCATGAGTATCTCTCTCATTTAGCACTCATCAATGTATGATTTCAAAAATATAAACATCACTCCCCAGTTTTTCTCTCTCAGATCCTCAGATCCCCAGGGTCCTCTGAGGGTGAGGTTAGGTCTCAGTCGTCATCAGGTCAGGTCATATTTCGAGAGATGTCATCTTGGACATCAGTAGGGTCCAAGCCATGGTTTTGGTCTCTCCAGATGCACATCAGGATCTCCAGATACAGTCTTTTCACTTGAAGCACATCAGGTCATTTGCGATGCACTTCTGGTCAATGGTGCAGTGTCTCAGTTCCTGTACACAGCTTGTTATGCAATAGTTACTTTCTATGGTTAGTCACTTTGATTCTAATGTAACACAATTTCTATTCATGCTGTTGCTAATGTCCCTCAGACAAAAGCAAGCGCAATGATTCAGTTTACTTCTCTAATTTGTGTTTTTATCAGATCTAATCCTCATCAATGTAATTACTTCACACAGTACAAAATCAACAAATCAAAAGTGTCAGGACAGAGGTCAATTATGTCCATGACAATATAGAATTCAAATGAACATTTCTGGTCTCAAAAATACTGATTCAAATAAAGATTCAAGTGATAGACAATTAAAAATATGTTTACATTGGAGTAAACTTTTAAAATGCTTTTTTCTCATGTTCTGCTTTTTCATGTATCTATATGTAAATGTGAATGTGTGAGTGTATGAGTGTATGTGTGTGTGTGTAGGGTGTGAATTTTGGGGTTGTGTCTCCAGACTCCTCGAACCACCTGTAGGTCTCAAAGGTCACACTGTGGTGATGTAACCACGTGGACACACTTTCAACTGCCTCTAGGTCTCTACCTGAGGCCTCCACCCATCACTGCCTCCAGATACCTCTCTCTACCCCGGTCTCTCTCACACCCACTCAGCTCTGGAGTGGCGTGGGGAGGGGCAAGGAGGTGGCATTTCCCTTTGCTCTTTGATCTGTGACCTGTGGCTGGGTGGGCTTTGCTGTCCAGCGTCCACTCCCGCAGTCCAGTGACCCTGTACAGTGTGTGCCCTTGGTCCTGGAACACAACCTTATAGTCAAAATCAAAACAGCAGATAATAGTATGTGAATGAGATTGTTTTTCTCTCTAAAGTCTAAACTATTTTGGAGCGCTCTCGGCTTTTCAACATGCGCTATGTAAATAAAGATGACTTATTATCTTACTAATGTGAAACTTTTTAAAACCAGAAACTCTTTCTTAATAAAAAATAAGACTCAAATCTCTTGAACCTTCAACCTTTAAAATATGTATTATGTACTTTTGCACTGTGTGATTAATTATCTATGCGTCCTTGGGTTTCACTTTATGGACTTTCCCCTTTACACTTGAACATTTATCTCAGCATATATTCTACTAATTTAAAATAATTGCAGCATTTTCAAATTAAGTCAATATGAATTGGAGCACATTTTAGAGCCAGTCTCCTCTGCTGTGTGCATCAGCAGCAGCAAGGTCAGGTGCATAGTCAAAACAAAAAAGTCAGCGCTTGAATGTGAATTGGGTAGCACTCAATATAATACTTTTGCAGCTAATCCTAATTCCCTCTTTCTTTTTAGACGAAGTCTATAATCAATAATCACTTTTAACACAGATTCTAATTTAAATGTTTGAAAAACGGCTTTTGTAACTAAAATAAAAACATAAAAACAAACACAACTCACAAAAAGTTAAGAAATAAGCAGCAGATTTAAAAAGAAAAGCGAAGCTTTTTGTACTAATCTTTGGGTTTCAAAAACATACTAATTCAAAACTTCTATTCCCTAATAGTGTTTAAAAACGTTTAACTGTGTCATAACACAATGTTCAATGGCAAATTTCGCAAATTTAAAAACTTAATAAAAGCCAAAATCCTAAAAGCAGTAGCTCTGATTCAGAGCCAGAGCAGCAAAGGAGGGGGCCGTTTCCCTGACAACGGCAGCAAGATAGAGCTGTGCACACACACAGGCAGAAAGTAGTGTTTTAGCAAAAATGCAAAAACAGAAAGAAGAATAACTTTCAAGATTACTTTTTAAAGCGAATATAACTGATGTTGTTCTTTATACTTTTGTCATCCAAGTCTAGAAGTGATCACTTTCCACAAACAAAAGGCACTCTTTACTCTTTAATTTCCCTTACGCTTCTATTTTATTGAGGTAGCAAACTAGTTTAAACTCAAAATCTCTTTCTAAAAAACAAAAACAACTGTTGGATACAACCCTCTCATAACTTAACTGTAGATATAACTCGGCAAAAAATGTAAATAACTCACGAAAGCTCTCATAGCTCAACTTTAGATAAAACTCTGCATTCTCCGGTGAACTCTGTTCACGCCGAAAACAAACTAAAAAACAAAAACTCCCTTATTCTGTATGTAATTTAAACCGTGATCACTGAAATATTGTTGCTTCTTTACTTTTGTCATTTATTAGCCTGAAATTCGTCAATTTCAAAGCTTTTGTAACAAAGGCCTCTTTAACACATTTCCCTTTTTATTGCTTTTATGTTTACACCATGGTTTCACTTTTTGGATCCTACACTTTTATGGCCTTTACACTTTATGGATCCTATACACTTTATGGCCTACACTTTATGGATCCTATACACTTTATGGCCTTTACACTTATGGATCCTATATACTTTATGGATCCTCACTTATGGCCAATACACTTTATGGATCCTCACTTATTTGAACACAATTTAGAGAGTTCGACAGACCTCAAAAACAGACCAAAATTTAGCTAGTATCCAATTATGCAGACTTTACATTTAAAAAGGTGTCTTATTCTTGTCAAACAGGTGCATGCACGGACTGTCCGAGAGGTCTGCCAACTCTTTTCCGCGTCGGAATATTCAATTTAAAAAACAAAAGTGACAGAAGCGACAAGAAGCATCCAGGAACAGCTCTTCCAGTCTGCTGGAATCTCCGCTCCCAGACACAGCATGCCGGTCTCTCACGCCGAAAACAAAGAAACAAAGAAACAAAGAAAACTCCCTCAAAACAATCCAGAGAATGGCACACACTGAGCCGCACATCCTCCACCAAATCTGTCAGGGATGAAGCAGACAGAGACGGATCGTGGTGCGCCAAACTCTGGAAGTTTATTTAAGTTTCTCTAAAGTTCCACTGGTTTACTTTGTTTCTTTCTCTCAGACAGAATAAAGGCAGTACACAGTTTAAATAGTCATTGTCACGTCACACATCGAAAGACATACGTGTCACAAAGAGACAGTCACATCATAGTCATAACATGGAGTCCTTGTACAGTCCTGCACGTAGGCCATATTGCTATCTAATACTAACACTAGCATTCCACATTTCTGAACTGAAAATGTTGAGGTTGTTCCAGAGATCTGCTGTAACCACTGCTCCAGCTTTGGGGTCACTGCCCCGAGTGCACCGATCACCACAGGCAATACTGTCACCTTTACCCTCCAGGACCTCTCCAGCTCCTCTCTGAGACCTTAATATTTCTTAAGCTGTCCGTATTCTTTTTTCCTGATGTTACTATCGCTTTCTTCTGCCCTTTGTCTACCACCACAATGTCAGGTTGGTTTGCCATTACCATTCGGTCAGTCTGTATCTGGAAGTCCCACAGGATCTTTCCACACTCATTCTCCACCACCCTTGGAGGAATATATATAATTTTAAATAAGGATTACATTAATAGTGTCAGAATTAACTGTATTGAGTCACATGACAATTATTTGACTCTCCACATGCAAATAAAACACACACACATAGTTTTTGTTACGTGTACACATGATTTTGTTCACACATATTATTCAGCTAGTTGTGGTTCCATCAAGAAGATGTGATTGATCATGAACAGCAGGTACACTGGCCAAAAGCAGGCTATTTCTCTGTCAGGATGTTTGAGCTCGTCTGCTCTGCTCCTGTGAGGAGATAAATCAATCTGTTTGTCCTGATGACTCAGACAACACTCTGTAGCTAGAGATGGTGGAGTGCTTGAGGTAGAGTACTGCATCACAGGCTGTCTGACAAATCAGGCTCAATGAGAGAATGAGTTGTGGAACAAGATATGGATGTGGAACAAAACATAATTATAGTGTGGTGTTGTATATTGGAAATAGCTTTTCAGTCTGTTGCCATGTTGTTGTTTGAACTCAAAGCCTTGATAGGAGCAGTTCCATATTCCTGTCAGATATCTCTATTATTACAAGACAGTTTAACTACAGGTTGTGTAAAAACCAAGCACAAATAAATACAAATACAAGTTTTTATTGAAGTCTGCTGGGAATTTTAATGGGAAATCTAAATTGCTTATTTTGATGTTTTGATGTTCTTTGATTATAGTAGCTAAATTTAACATATTGGCATCTTATCTATCGATACAATCAATCTTTTATCCCTACTAACCACAGAGAAGTGTTGTACTGCAACAGTGTCAGGGGCTCCTGTATTACGGCGGGCGCTGCCCTCAGGCAGACGGTCCATACAGGCTCAAACAGCCAGACAGTACAACAGCATGTATCCTCAAGCTATACGACTTCTGAACGCTACCCCCTCTCATGGACAATAACCACACCCACCAACTCTCTCTGAACTGTTCTCTGTACTGCCTAAATGTGTACCCTGGGTTAATTACTTATGGAGTAAGTAAGTAGACCATTGGTATTAGTTTTATAATCATACAGTATACTACAACATAATCTGAAAGTTATTGAAAATGACTTCTGCAATAGTTTTCTTATAAACCACCAGTACATTAAAACCACTTAATATCCACTAAGTCGCTAACAAGTCAATACCCAATCAAGCTTGGCTACTTAATATGTTCAATAATTGAGATAATTTATTCAAAATACCTCCATAATATAAACAAATGTAAAACAAGATGAAAAAAACCTTTCACTAATAAAACACTGGATATCTTGGTGTGTTTACCTTTCCTACTTCGATCTGAGCCTTTTCTCAATAACCAGCAAGGCATTATGTCAATCATGTAAACGATAATGTATATTTCACTTTCCTCTTCATTAAATTCTCACCATACATCTGCTTCCCCCTAAGTTCTTGCTTCCACGCCTTAACCTCAACATCTATCTCGTTCGGCAGATCTCTTCTCATTCTTTCTCCTCACCTGTCTGCGTTATTGCTCCGACTCTCATTCACTCCCATCTCCGCTCCCTCTGGCCCCATCTTCTCCCCCATGAGCAGTTCTTGCTCTATGACAGATTCCATCCCATCTTTGTCTGATTAGATCAGACAGCCACTAACTAATCAATTTATTATTCACAGCCTGCTGACCACATTGCCCAACCCCTGTCAACACTTTTCCTTTGCTCCGGCTAATGCGTCTTGCTGTGTTTTGCTGTCTGCCATATTTCTTTTCTATGCATTTTGCCAAGCCATCTAAATCTAGTAAAAGGTGTGTTGTGTCATAATTAATAAAAGATGAGATGAAATCCTGCTGGCCAAAAGTGCCATGTCAAGGGTAATGCCCTGGAAGACTTTGGCCTCATGCCAAATGCAATGTTGCTTTGCAGTTTAAGTGCTGGTTCTGGTTCAAACATTTTAGAGTTAGTAATTGTTCTATTACTCTGATTGAAAGACACAGCGGGGTCGTTAGATTTAAAAAATAGTGTTGTAATCTTGGCCATTAACATAGATCTGATATTGTAACGCTTGATAAGAGATGCAAAGATTATGGTTCCAGAAGCTTGTACAACAAGCTCAAGTGAATGGTGACATATTTACCAAAAGTATAAACTATAATAGCTGTGTATCAACAGAATGGATTTCAAGTTAATTCCCTAAGATATGTTTAAATGTTGTGGAAAAAAAATGTGAACTGAATGTTCCATTTAAGATCAAATTTTACATTTGCATTGCACAGTCTTGTTGAGAGATTCTTTATTCGTCCCACACTGGGGAAATTTCAGTGTTGCACGACAAGTTACAGAACAGTCGTAACGAGGAGCACACTCAACAAGTGAATATTGAGTCTTTCATTATGTTATTAAAGGCAAGTTTATTTATATAGCACAATTCATACACAAGGCAATTCAAAGTTCTGAACAAAATAAGAAAGCATTTAAATCATAAAAAATCACAGAACATTAAAAAGAAAGATAAAAATATAAAAGCCCTCAGTTGTATGCACAGTTAAACAGAACTGTTTTTAACACTGTTTTAAACATTGTCAGAGAGGAGGCCTGTCTCACATCTTCAGGAAGACTGTTCCAGATTTTAGCAACATGAATCTGAAAAGCTGCCTCCCCATGTTTAGTTCTGACTCGGGGCACTAACAGGAGTCCAGTCCTTGTGCTCCTCAGAGTCCGGCTTGGAAAATAAGTAGTAGTAAGAAATGTAAACATAAAAGGTATAAACCTGCACATTGTAGTGCATATGATACTATACTGTACGTAAGCAGCAGGAGGCTCTGGGATAGTAAAGTTAAGTGACACATGCGGTCCAACACATTATTGCACAGATTCATGATACGATTAAGAGATTCTTTATCCGTCCCAAATTGGGGAAATTTCAGTGTTGCATCAAAATTTACAGAACAGTAGGAATGTGGAGCACACAGCACAAGATAAGTGAACAAGAGCTGTACTAATTAAAATAAAACAAAAACTCAAAGAACAAGTCCAAAATCTTTATTTTGAACAGAATGATATTAAAGAAGTATAAAAAAATTACATTTGGCAAAATAAGAGGCAAGTATAAAGTACTGTGTATTCTAGTGCAAGTAATATGTAGTTATATGTTAGCATCTGTACATGTTAGCAGCAATACGATTACATCTGCACATAACAGCAGCATGAGGCTCTGGGACACAGTGACCCAGTAAAGTGACAGTGACATGTGGTTATCGCACATTACGATATTTCACCGACGCATGACATGTAAGATCAGGTTGGCAGTGTTCATTAGTCCTCATTGTTTGTTGTATAGTCTGACAGCAGCAGGAAGAAAAGACCTGCCAAACCTCTCCTTCACACAGCGAGGGTGAATAAGTCTGTCACTGAAGCTACTCTCCAGAGCAGACAAAGTGTCCTGCAGGGTGTGACAGTCATGGTCCAGCATAGATGTTAGTTTGAGGTTAGGGCAGCAGTGTTCATCAGTCTTGTTTGTTTATTGTACTATTTGACATAAGCAGGGAGAAAAGACCTTCAGAACCTCTCCTTCACAGTGAGGGTGAATCAGTCTGTAACTAAAGCTGCTCTCCAGACATCAACATCCAGACAAAGAGTGTAAAGCCGCATTCACACCGGATCATGCGTTGCGCTGCCTTTCAATGCAAAGATAATGGTGACGCGCGTTCGAGCGTGGAACTGCATGTGTGTCTCGGCCCTATCGGGATGCACATGGTAGAGACGCACGGACGGTCTAGCGAGCAGACTGAAAATACTCCAGTGTGCACCAGGACTAAACCAGAGTTGACAATGGGGGGCTGCAGTGTTTAAGAACATAATGCGTTCTCATGCTCCCGTGACTGTATACAACTGCTTTGAGCGTGTTCGCCGATGCGGAAGTACCGTTTAACAATAAAATAAACTTATGGCGCACCTCCTTGAACACATACTACTGTTATATAAAGTGTCTGGAAAGTCTCCCAACACAGAGACGCTGCAGAGCTGCATTATTTGAGAAGAACTTTACACATAAAGCCGCTAGCTTAACTCCGTTAGCATCAAAGTCCGCCCGGCGCCCGCTACTTCCGCCACAAAAAATGTGTACTATTTAGGACAGCAGCGAAAAGGAGAAGGGATGAAGTAAACTGGCTACAGACAGTGAATGAACTCCAATAATAATAATAATAATAATAGATATATAATAATAATAACTGAGAGTAGCTCAGTTGGTAGAGCACTGGCCTTTAGGCCTGAAGGTCGTGGGTTCGAGCCCACCATAAGACCTACTTCACGACTCCCACAGATGACTGCTGTCGGTGTGTCCTTGGGCAAGACACTTAACCCCACTTTGCCTGAAGCCCCCGCTGAAAGATCTCAGCTCCTGTGGACTCACCACCTGCAGGAGGATCAGTGAGGGGCTGGTGCTCTGTGTACTGGGTGCAACCGTGCAGCTCTGACTGCCACCCACCGACCCAGAAATGGATTAAGGGGAAGAAAATGGATGGATGGATGGATAATAATAATGAATAAATGTTTAAAGTGTTGTTCTCTCATACCTCATATCTCATACGATTTTAATTTACTGCTTACCGTTATTCCCTATATATACAGTATACAGTCTGCTGTGTTTTTGTTGATAAATATATGTATAACAAAAACACAGCAGACTGTGACTTTCAGCTCCCTGAAAACCAAACAAATAAAATCTAAATCTGGGACTCCTTTTAGAGATTTGTGTTTAATGAGGATCTTGTTCTGTTTCTCCTATTCCTCATTTGCCTTGTTAGGATTTAGCAAGTGTCACTAAAAAGGCGCTGATCCTTATTTTTTGTATTGATTTGACGGGTTTGGAAACTGTTTAATCAAGCGCATGCCGATAAGTGTGGCTCCTCTGAAGTCTGCCAACACCTCTGCTGCAGATCTTTTCATATTTATTCAGCTTTTAGTGTTTATTCTGTCTGCTTGTGTTTATGATGCAGCTTCCCTAGGTAATATATGGCAGCTTCGAGGTTGTTTTCTTTGTGCGAATATGGGTTTGTATGGATTGGCCTAGAAATAAGGTGGGAATAAAATAGCATAATGCATTGCCATAAATTCATGAACTGTTGCAGATCATTACACCGGCACGCGCCCGCGGACTGTGCTACATCTTGCTTTTAATTATTTTTTTGTGCATTTCACTTCCATTTCTGTCTGTGTTATGCTTATTTCAACCTCCTATACTCTGCATTGATTCTCCGTGCTTGGGTCGCTGGCAGTTACGTTAAATGAATGCTGTGGCCTAATGACTTTATCATTGGCCCTTATACACTCATTTGAACCAAAGCTATAGTGTTGCTGTAAATTGTTTTCTTAACTAAAGTCCTGTGGAGAATTTCAATTTGGACCGAGTCAGTAGGTGCCACGTATCCTGCCAATCTGAGCTTTAGTGTGCTCGGCAGCATGGAGCCCTGAGGTTAACCCTGAGTGACAGACAAGTACATGCGTCAGGTGGTGCGACATTATTACTATCTTTGTTTTTGTCCCGTTGATTGATTTATCAGCGCCCGCCTGGCCACCTGATCCCCCTCGCTGATGGCTCTGCTGGCATATGGAGCAACATTTCAACTTACACGATGGTGTCAGATGCACCAGGTTTTGCCCCCTGACCCACCCGTGAGCTAAATGATCACACATGGACAGTAGCCCCACAACACCTGTCAGACAGCTGCATGTTAAGATAAGGCTGTAACACCGCGCAGGGATTTAAAGGGGACAGATAGCTTGGCTCTTTATCTTGTCTCACCTATTGCCCTCCTGATCTGATCCTCCTTTCTTCCAGTGAGCCACCTTTACTTCCCGTCTGCTGCTTGTGATTCCTGCTAATTTGTCTTTGTCAGGTCCTGCGTTTCTCTCTCACATGCCCCCCATCCTCTCACTTATTCCCTGCAAACCTTCGCCGCATGTGCAACAGTGTGCAATCTTTCCTCTTTTTCCTTTCGACAGACAGACAAAGAGACAGAACGACTCAAACGGATACGAGAGAGGGAGGAGCTGCAGATACATAAAGAGGCTCATAGGAATTGATGGGATGACAGTCTGGTCGCGGGGGACACGCACTAAAAGAGAGGAGGAGAGAGAGATAGTGGAGAGACGCAGACCCAGCCAGCTCCAGTGACAGAGTAGACAAAGGTAGCTTCCGTGCATGCACTCCCCCGATTTCATTCACGGCTCTATCTCTTCCACTCCTTTTTCCTACGCATACAGCTCAGAGCAGAGCGAGCGGACCTGCGTGCTTTGAGAAAGTACCATAATCTAGACTCCCAGCACATGGACTAACTTGCAGGAGGTTACTGTAAGACTTATACTACAACAGAGCAGCATACTTAACTCTTAACCACTCAACGTCAACATGGGTCTTGTCATGGGGACTTTCTCAATGCAATCCAAGCAGGTCAACTTTCGCAGAGGTAAGCATTATATTTTGCTATCGTGTAATACTTTTTTGAATTATTGCGTGACTTTTCTTTAACTACATGAATAAGGCTGACAAATGAGAGAAGCACCTGTCTTGGTGAGTGCATGCCTAAGCCACTGATGGTGTCATGTAAAGTATGTTTGCATCCTCAAGTCATGAATATTGCACTGGAAATGCATTATAGGAATGAGGAGATGAGATGTAAACAACGGTCAGAATATAAAGTTTAAAAAGGGAAGTCAGTGTGGTTCAATGATGCAATCTTGAGCCCACCAGTCCTCTGTTTGAACTGTGTTTTAGGGCTGTGTTTTCTGGCTGTGACATTGGGTTTGTCTATAAAAGGGGATGGTATTCACCCCTGCTGGCTCCTCAAACCAGCCTGCTCCCTGTCTGCCCAGCTACTGTTTGACAGGAGGGAAACGGCACTGACATTTGACTCACACATGCTAATGTCTTTGCTGTTTATATTCATGAAATACTGTGGGCGCTAGCATCTTCAGTCATTGGCATAGAGTCATGAGCGTAAGCATAAATAAGAATATGTAACAGCTGTGCAGTTATGTTGACGCAATTGACGCCATCAGTATCCGTTATTTGTGCGATTACAGCAAAACATTTTTCAGCACGTGACAGATTGGTAGATACTTGATTTATCTCAATTCTCTTTTGAAACAATTCTTCCTAGAAAGACAATCATTTTAACAAGTTGAGATGTATGGTCTTCTGTGAATAGATATTATGATTTTTTTCAGGGCCGACAACGATAACGAGGTAGACACGGAGGCCGGTAAACACTATTTAGAGCCAATATTAATTTGTCATAAAAGATATTAGTGTCAAATGGCTGAAAAAAATAAGAAGTCCAACAAATACCTTCCACTTTATAGAGTGGATGTTTTTCAAACAGCAGTGCTTTTTTAGGCACAGATACGCTGAGTGAGACTGTTACATGAGTAGTACATCCATCCATCCATTTTCTTCCCCTTAATCCATTTCTGGGTCGGGAGGTTGGCAGTAAGAGCTGCACCCAGTACACAGAGCACCAGCCCCTCACTGATCCTCCTGCAGGTGGTGAGTCCACAGGAGCTGAGATCTTTCAGCGGGGGCTTCTGGCAAAGTGGGGTTAAGTGTCTTGCCCAAGGACACAACAACAGCAGTCATCAGTGGGAGTATTAAGCCTAGGTCTTACAGTGGACTCGAACCCACAACCTTCAGGCCCAAAGGCCAATGCTCTACCAACTGAGCCACTGTCGCCTGTTTTACAGTACACTAATAAATATTTGTGTTTAGTTGTATCATGTTGTTTTGACTTGTAGGCAGGAGTAGACTAGGAAAAACATCTATATTAGTTTATGGAGGTGTTACCCAGACAATTATCGGTTTTGCCTTTTTTGATTAATGACATGTTGTTGTCATGTTGGATGTCCAAATTTGAAAATTAATTCCAATCTTTGAACTCCTCATTACATCTAAGTAATGGAATAATCTGGCGCAAGCCCCTGAAAGAAATAAGGAACTATAATGAAAACATTTTGCACCACTATTGAGTGTTCCAGGCTTTTCTGTGTGGAGTTTGCATGTTCTCTCCGTGTATGCGTAGGTTTCTTCCGGCTACTCCGGTTTCACCTACCACTAAGAACATGTTCATTCAACAGATATGAATGTTGGTTTATGGCTTTGATGTGGCAGTGTGTTCGGCGTCTTGCTTCCATCGTCACCGTGTGTGGAGTGAATGGAAAAATATCTGAACTCTGAAAATTGTAAAGCAATTTTGGTCTGTATAATGTGCTATTTAAATTAACATTACTTACTTACTTACAAGACAAACTTTAGAATCACAATGTTAAATATAAACGTAAACATTTATGATTTTTCAAATGTCAAAAATTGCTTAATAATGTTGTGCGCTGTTTCTATTCAAATAAGTCTTTGTTGATCAGTGCTCTGAGCCGTCTCACCCTACATTACACTCCAATGACACGTCCCACAACATGCTGCACCACCTGTCCCCTGTAACATCCTCCTAAATCATGATGGCTAATTGCGCTTCTAACCAATCAGTGATGAAGAGATCACCACAAACAGGCTGTGTGTCGCATATGTCGCGAAAACTGTGGAGGCGACGTGAGCAGAGATGGAGAGCTGTGAAATCCCAGAGACAAGTCGATAAAAAGAAAATATCCACTATACAGTAGCTCAAACACTGAAACATCACAGTTATCAATACTAAACGTGGAGAGGAGAATGTGAAAGAGTATAGTAAGCTGCACATTCAGTATAGGGTACAGAGCGTGGGTTGTTTATTTAAATCCCCAAGATTAGCCTCATTCAAAGGCATGCAGTGGCAATTGCTCCAAGATACTTTGGATCTCTGCTTGGCACATACTTGAGGCATATTCATGACACAAGCATCTGTGTGGCTTCTACCCCCGCTCAAAATGTTGGCAATCACACAAACAAGTATAAATAAAGGTGTATTTCATCACCTGTTTTCAAACCAAATTTAGTGACAGTATAAAGTGATTAATACAAGAGCTTAGAGACCAAAGCCACAAGTTGTCATCACATGAAAATAAAGCCATTGTTTCTTTTTCTATGAGTCAAATGTATTTAAAATTACCACAGCTCTCAAAGCAGTTTAAAAGGTTTGGCATGTCACTATAGCTTTTACAAATATAACACTTAGTACTACTTGTATTTTTTGACACACTGCAAAAGGTAGTTGTTTATGATCAAATGAATAATAATAATAATAATAATAATGAATACGTTTTATATAGTGCTTATTTGGACACTCAAAGACGCTTTACATGTCATTATTCTTTCTCTCCAAACACGGTGGTGATAAACTACTACTATAGCCACAGCTGCCCTGGGGCACACTGACAGAACTAAATGCTGCATGTCCGTTTTGACTCAAACATACAGCATTATTATTCAGCAATAAAGAAAATTTATTATTAATAAAACAAGCTTTTACAGATTGAAATAATAGTGAAAATCCTCTTTTGATTAATTAATTTACATATATCTCCAGGTGAGTAAAGTTGTCCTTCCTCAAGAGTAGTTCAGGTATTTTGGGGTCTTGTTCTCGAGTGATGGAAGGATGGAGAGTGAGATTGATTGACGGATTGGAGGAGTATCTGCAGACAAAGCTCACAAGTGACTAGTCTACTTTCCCACGCTCACTTATGGTCCTGATCTTTGGGTAATGGCCGAGGGGACAAGATCACAGATACAGTACAAGCAGATACAAGAGTTTTCTTGCTGGCTTGGCACTCTCATCTGGCTGGGCACCCTCATCCTTTAAAGAAAGGATCCTTCAAATCCTTTAAAGAAAGGATGATGAGAAGCTCGAAGTAGAGCTGCTGCTTCTCCACCTTGAGAAGAGCCAGTTGAGGTAGCTCTGTTATCTGTTTAGTATGTCTGTCAGCATGTCCTGCGAACGTCTCAGGATTCTCCTAAAGGAAGTGTGCATGGATACAGTAGGAAAGTCTGGGCATCTCCGTGTAGACGGCTGCCTGCACAATCTGTCAACGGATAAAGTGAAGGATGATTTACAATGACGGGTTTTGTATTTGTCTTTCCCCAAAAGTAAGAGTAAAGGTCTGTAAACTAATCAGACGACACCAAGCTGTCTTTGTCTTATTAGAATAACATAAATTTGCATACATGTAAGAACGAGCCCTCACTGAGTCACTCCTGCACCCTTTGGGCTTAGATTCATTCTCTCTCAGGATTGTTTCCCGTTAAAGACGACTTAACTTGCCAAATGTAATTTTCAAAGCCTTGAGCAGTGTTGTACTTTTCCCTTATCATTTACACACTCAATGTTTGACTTTAGATAAGTTCATTGAGTTATTTATTTTCTCTTATACCTGCTCCCTCTGGCTCCTCTAACTCTTTTTACGTTTATTGACCTTTCTTTAATGAGATTCCGAAAACAAAGACGCCACAGCTGTCAGAATATCAGCAAAGTAAAAGAATCATTATGAATTCTTTTACTTTGCTTTCATCACTGTGAAAGTTTATTTGCAAGAATGCTATAATCTATAACTATTACAGGTATTTTCAATCACATAAATTATGTTCAGATAATAATTCCAGTGCCAACAAATGTGAACAAAAATAATTAATTATATTTCCATCACTTGTATTTAGCCCAAAGAAGAGATCCCTGGAGACATTTACTATCAAAGTTGTAAAAAACAAACAAAAATTGCTCAACATTTGGCAACAATTTTGAAAAGATACAAGAAATGTCTCCCTTGAAATGAGAAAATAAAGCAACAGTTGTTGAAATAAGACTAAATGGCTTTGTCCCATTGGGAAATCTTGTTGTCGAAATATACTAAAATCAAGTTTAAAATCACTCAATTCAGGAAATCATTACCAAACATTTGATATTTTTTGAAGTGCATGAAGTCAAGGTCAGATACTAAATAGAATAACAACATTGTCTGGGTTGTAACTCATTTTTGGGACCGCAATGTGTATTCCCAGCTAAACTCGGCCATGTTGTCCTTCATTTGTGGCATAACCCATTTAGTCAGAGAGAGCAACAATGCTTAAACAGCAATTGATATACAAGTATTTTTAGCTTCCGAGGGCAAACACTGCGTAACCTTCCTGAGCTTGAAGTTTGTGAGATGAGAGGCTGTTTGAAGAATCCGGAAAGCTGTGAATGAAGAATAGAAATGTTGAGGAAAATTTGGGAGAGCGAGGAGGGGGCTCCGGAGGAGGATGTAGAGAGGGAGTTAGTTGCTGTGTATTTTCACCATCTGCTGCAGCATTATAAAAAGTGGCCAAACGAAAGCAGGGCAGGATTCGTTTTACATAGAAGGTTGGCATATCCTTGAGCCAGGTCCAACGCGGGAAACCAAGCAGCTGAGACTTTCCCAAAGTGATCCTCATCCAAGGACTTTTCAGGCTAAACCTATCCCTGCAAATAGACTTCTGAGTTATAGCAGCCAAACTGTGTCTCTGCAGCTTTCAAAATCTTTGATCATTTTATGGCTCACTATTTCTATGATGAAATCCTCCAGAGCTGGGAAGACTTAAAAAAACATTTAAACAAATGGTTTAGAATACTAAATACTTCATCGCTTATTGTTTTTTTCTGATGATGTCATTTATTAAATACCACTAAATACAAGAGTAACTGTACTGGGATACAGTGTTAATCTTCTGTATTCTGTGTAATTGCAATCAAATCAAATAAACAATAGTTGAAATGTTCAAGTGCTTTGTGTTATAATTGACTTTCTTCAATTAAGATTGGCCTAAAATCCATGCAATATAAGCCTCCTTTTCCCTGTTTTAGGTAAAACTTGCATGATTAAATGTGTGCGTATATTCACATACCGTAAATCAAAATGTCAAAAATCATCATTATGTATTTTTCCAAAAATGTTTGTAGTAACTTACTTCCCAACAAACAGGTCCACTGAAGAAGATAGATAGATAGATAGATAGATGGATAGGCTGACTCTGAGCTACTGCTGTCCTTCGCTGAAAATGTGAGAGTCAGGGAAAAGTGCTGAGAATAAATATAAGAGCTACGCAAACAACACCTGATTGAGCCAAAAGGCAGCGAGAGGAGCTGGGGCTGTTTTAAGAGAACAAAATCAATACGCAATCATGGCTGGATTAATACACTGAGACGGCGGCTTGAGAAGCAAAGTCAAATCAAACTTGTATTTCCTAAAACACCCCTGATGCTCCCTATTGTATGCACTATCATAAAACAGAAGCAAAATTACAACCCTTATGGTCAAACATTTAGAATATTAGGAAACTTGAACAGGATGTTTATTGCAGAAAAAGAGTTTTTCATGAATAATCAGATTGAAATTGATCTCAAGAATCAGAATTGGCAGTTTATCGCTTGTGTCTTTATAGCTTTGTTATTATTGGATCTAGCTACATAAGATAAATGCAAATAGAAATCAAAACATTTATGGTCGTATCTAAGCTTTTTTACTAACTTTACTTACTTTTTTGTTGGCCAAAAGTTGTGGCATCGTTCAAACATTACTAGTTCTCACTCATTGCAGTTCATAAATACTGTATGTGCTCAAGTGTTGCCTCAACACATTCACACTTGTACTTTCACCACAACAGAATTGTCAATGAACTCGGTTTGAACTTGAAACTAACCTCGGCTCAGCAAGGTCTTAAACCAGAACTAGTTTCAGATCAAATATCTAAAAAGCTTGAGTGAAGGGGTTGCAGGAGTGCTGCACTGGATCAAACAAAAGTAAAAACACTAACAGGTGCTCATCCGACTGGTACTGTATGCAAAAGAAAAAATGGAGAAGGAGGCACTCTGAAAACTGTGTTCTATTTAATGACCTAAAAAGCTTATTGAGAATATGACAATGCTTGGATCCCTTTCAGAGATACACTATCCTGTGCTATTCCACAGCCTCTTCTTTATTCTTTATACTGGTATTAGGCCCAGATCCAAGCTCCATCCAAGCACAACATTTTGCCCACTCCAAATCACTCATTTGACAAACCTAACACGGAAAGTGGCGTGTGTGACATTTTGCATTGCATTTTTGTTAGGAGCGTAATCTTCAAGTTGAGTGCATATTTTCTTAATCTCCTCTATAATGAAGCAGGTTAATGTCATCTCTCATTTAGACTTTTGCTCCGTAGTCTAGTCAAGTGCGTTCAGTAAAAAATAAACTTAAAAAAAGTCAGCTAATTTAGAACCGAGCATTCTGTACGTGATGCCCATTGAAGAACAGTGCGAGGGCCATGCATGAGAGGCTTTCATGGTTAACTGTAAAAAATAGATTGGTCTGCATGTTGTACGATTCTGTTCTGTAGGAGCATTTTTATTACAAAAGCCACCGGGTCTGTTTGCTCAGTTCTACGGCCATCTAGAGATAAGCAGCGTTTTAATACAAGGCACACACCTGCTTTTCCTTGCCGATGCAGGATGATGATCCAGGAAACTCAACATTCAACAACATTTATGGCCTTCATCAACGTTAGGGTCATTGGTCATCCACCTCAGTAGGACCAATGGTTCTATGTGTTTTTCATCATTGCATATCTTGTGTTTTGAACTATTTGATAATCTGTGTCGGCGAATTTGATGTTTTTGTACAGTCCTTCAAGATAACTACTGTTGTGATTTAGGGCTATACAAGAATAAATTGAATCAGGACCAATGCTTGGATAAGAACTCAGCTTTTGAGGTCAACCAATTAAAGATATGTGATTTTATTGCAATTTGAATGGTCGCATAGTGGGAATCTAATTAATAAAAAATGTGTCTTTCAGAATGAGTGTCAATCAGGGCATAACAGAGGCATGATTGCGGCGGTGTGTGGGCGCGCTCCCTCTCCTCCCCTCAGATCACATCTCATCAGATCCTTGTGTAAACTCCGTTCTCGTCCTTCGAACACATGTTGAAGTATGAAGCCACCTCTCATCTCTCATCTAAGTCACATGTGCTCAATATAAGCACGACCTTGTAAGTTTTTTCATTAACAAACCGTCTAAGGTAACTACAAGTCTGGCAGAGGACGGGAAGGGCGAACAGAAATTTTTGAATTGAAGATTACATATCTTGTGTTGGAACTCTTCGATTCTCTCATCTGTGTTGGCTCATTTGACAAGTTTCTGAAGTCCTCTGAGATTACTGATGCTATAATTTAGGGCTATACCCTAATAATTGGAATTGAATTGAATAGGTGATTTATGAAGCTTCAAAAATAGGCTACAAAATGACTTAATCCATATGCAAATTTAGCAAGAACACGCTTTCCCCTGATTATCTCCCAAAGGTACTTTACTTCAACTTTTGTACAATATAGTCTATAATATTAATGGAAAGACCAATTATAATAACTAGCTGCAGTTGTCTATTGCATATTTGAAAATCTTCAATGGGGCAAAGGACTCAAAGCAGTCCCACCCTAAAACCTGTTTGACCTTGCTTCCTTGACCTTCTTTTGTATGGTCAGTGTTTGTGCATTTATCGTCATATATCCTCCTCACCTGAGGCCCAAAAAATGAATTAAAAATCTGTCATGAAGCACAAACTGCCGCTCATGTGAAACATTTCCCCGTGGGCAAGTTGTAAACTACACAACCCGCTTCTCACCGGCCCATTTGTCTTTCTGTCCCGTTGTTTCATTTGTTTTTGCCTCGCTATCTCGCGCCGCCGTCATTCAGCCTATGGACTTTCAAGCCTCGTTCTACTTTTTCAATCCCTTTGTTTCCGTCACCTCGCTTCACCCCCTTTTATGTTTCCCATCAACTTCTCTTTCTCAGCTATTGATCTAAAAGCTGGTCATGCACTTCAAGGATTTCTAGGGCTTTATTTCTCTGTCTGCGGAAAATAAAATCTCATCTCATTTCAGTGTAATGACCTCAAGAATGACGGCGTTTGAAGTGAAGCTAATCCATAGGGTGGTTGTTTTTAACCAGCGGTATGAGAACATATATTTCTGTGTATGCACTGAGCCCATGTTGTGCAGGCCTTGAGTTCAGAACTATGCTGCCGGGCTGCATAGCATATCTTTAATAGGCTTTGGTAGTAAAATATCCAGTCCATGCCACTCTGTCATCCCTGCACATGAAAAGACGTGCACCAAAAGGCCCAATTAGCACAGCAAAAAGCTTTATTAGCAGCGTGCAACAAGAAAATGTGAGCGTTTTAATCTTCTCCTTAAAGGCACGCTGACTTGAATGAGATAAAAGCAATTCCATGTGACGCTACATGCAGAGCGTCCTTTATAGCTTATTCAAAATCCTGATATATATACATGCAATTGTGTTTGTTTGATCATCCCATGTTGCAAATGCATTTGTTTTGTCATGCAATGTTTCCCAGCTTCCCATTATATTAAAAATCACTTCTGTCTATATGTTATTTGCATAGGATTCAAAGGAAATAGCTTGACTCGGTTATTTAAAACATATAAGCAATATTTTCTGCGCAATTGAGCTTAGCCTCATGTCGCCTTCAGGTTCTTGTTGTGATACTGGAGCCAAACAGAGAAATGCAAATGAATATAGATAGCTACTTAGGGGCCCCACTTTGGCTCTTGACTGTATGCGCTCTTTTGCCTGCATGACGCACATCGCTACACAAACTTAATGGAGCAGACGTAATGAGACATGAAAAAGAAAGTTATTTTGCCAATGTAGCGTTTTACGGAGTCTAAACACAAGCAACAATTTATTTAAATGGGAACGCTAAATATGAGTATGACTGGAGTGAAAGCCGTAAGTGCTTTGCGGTGAGGGATTCTTTCATTGCTCAGCAGAAAATTACTTTTTCATTATTTGATATGATTTTTCTGCGACTGTGTTGTGTGAGTTCCTTCTGTTATGAGGATAGAACAATTGGATCCTGTTTGTTTTGTCAGTTTTGGGCTTGTCTAGCCTCTAGTTTCAATGACAGAATAAAATAGGAAATTATTGTTTTTATATTTATTTGACAAGGACAATGTACATGAATTAACATAAGTATAACCCAAATTTAAATATAGATTAGAGCAAAGCTAGTTTTCATCCGTTTTTCCCTTGGCCAGCAAATACACACATTACAATACGAGAGAGGGAGCAAACGAGTCTAGAGGTCACATGGCTGGTTTGTCTTTAGCCATAGTTTGAGTTGAGTTTCAAAGCTAATCCTGTATGTGCGATTCTCAATTGGGTTAGAGTTTAGGAGACCCATGGGGTGCCTAGGATAAAAAAAGCTTTGAACAAGTATTAGTTCTCGGTTCTATGATTAGCCTTGCAATGTAATCAGGTTATTTACTGGCTGGTATGAACCCAAAATGTCACAGAGCACAATCTTACAGTTGGTCAAAGCCTCGAGTGCAAACTTATACAGTATGTGCTCTACTCTTCACCGAAACCTCGAGTGACAATTAAAATGACGCAGCAACAATAAAAGCTACCCGCAGAAGGCTGTTCATCTCTCTTATAGAGAAGTCAGTAAAAGAATCATCTGTTGTCTCTGTAAATTAACAGTTTATTGACCATTGGAGGTTGTGGCAGAACTGCTCTGAAACTTGTCTTTGAGCCTGGGATTGTGCAGCACCGTAGACCGTGGCACTGTAACCAGCA
Organism: Knipowitschia caucasica; assembly: GCA_964034765.1. Lineage (NCBI taxonomy): Eukaryota > Metazoa > Chordata > Actinopteri > Gobiiformes > Gobiidae > Knipowitschia > Knipowitschia caucasica. The sequence goes on from OZ035830.1 coordinate 17,619,704, forward strand.
GAGAGGAGCACAGGGATCTCAGAGGGCTCCTGATTTTGGTTTGTCCAGGCTAGCAGTTTGGCTCAGACTGACAGCAAGATGGCGCCCATAATCCCTGTTTGGACTCGACCAAATGTTGAGTCAGCTTTACACTTCACATGCAAAGTCAATGAACTTCTGGCGAGAGAATGCAGGGCGGAAATCAATGAGAGAACAATTCTTCTGACGCAGATCACAAGGTGGAAAACACTCATTAATCATAGAAAACAGCACCAACTTCATCCAAGACTTGGAGCTAAACTTGGACTAAACCAGGCCTGGGGATGGATGAACATAGGATTGTGGCTGTACGCCTTTGTTCACATTCTTACGTGACTGGATTACTGTAAATAACAGTGTGTTGTATACCAATGTGGTATTCCTGTAAGTGTGGTAGTTATTATTTTGTATGGGATACATTCATTTAAAATAATGAATGTAGGTCTGTTGTGATAATTGACAGGGGCTGTTACAAAAGGTACCAAAAAGTATATTTATTACATGATTTCTTTCGTTCAGGTATTCAGGGAGATGTTTGTACTGTAGAATAATATGTATGAAAGGAATTAGTTTACATATTTTATTTATTTTTCATTTGGTTGGGACTCCCTCATTCACTCTGAAGTATTGCACATGTTTGTTAGTGGTAGGGGAAACCAGAGTGCCCGGGGGAAATCTAAGAAGACACAGGGAGAACATGCAAACTCCACACAAAAAGGATCCGCCTAGAATCGAATTCAGGACCTTCTTGCTGTAAAGCACAAGCATTAATCACTGCGCCACTGTGCCACATCACAACCTCACTGCCAATGACTGTGCTCAACCCCAATCACGCCTCACCTTTCGGCGGTGCTCAAGGCCGGTCGACTGTTTATGTCGCTGGTTAGCAACTAATGCCAGTTCGTAGTCTTTCCGGTGACAATGGAAGAGCTGCTATAGCCGTGGGGGAAGCTAAGTAGACGTGAAAGACAGTAGAGGTCTAAAATAACATTGGGTGAAAGGCACAAGAGGATCAAAATAAAACTAGAGTGGTTTTGTGAAAACCAAATTTTTTTAAAGAGAGAGCATGTAGACTGCTGGTAAAATCTACCTGAATATCTAAAGATTGCTTCGATGGCCGTCTCAGTTGTCTAAGTGTCAGAACAAAATAAAACCCCATTTAGGTGAAACAAGACAAGCAAATTCTATGTGCTCTTCTCTCTCACTCCCTCTGTGTTTTGAAGGTGTTTGTGTTATGAAAGTCAGAAATAGAAACTCTTCTCTCCAGCTGTCTTGTTCGACTGCCCTTAAACTGTCAGTCCAGGGTTAGCTTTTAGTGATTCACATCATGGAGCGCTATTTCTCTTTCATTTTCTTATCTACTCAAACACATTTACTTTGCCACTATGTAATTATTAAGCAGCTTAGCCACAGCATGAATTATTGACAAACTATGAGCAAGCTAAATTATTTAGTGCAAGAAAATTGGTGAATACAAACTAAAAAAAATCAGAACTGCCAACACTAATCTTCAAATGGCGTAATTTTTTTGCTACATTGAATTTTTTCTTTTACTCCCGTCAAACAGCTAATCGCGTTTATCCTCAGTAAATGCGCTGCGGCTTACTTTTTCAATCGCAGTTGGAGCAAAAAGCCAATGGAGTTGCAGTGCCTTCTGTCCCTGTTTGAGTCCAGCTGGAGTTTTCACTGAAGAGAATATCAACTGTTTACTTTCTCCATTCATCCTGTTTACATACGCAGTACGCGACCCACTTTTCCAACTTTCCTCTTTTCTAACTTTGTCTTCCGTCTCTATTTTCGCATGCATGGTGGGACACAGAATGCACACATCTAAAGTTTTGCCTGAGAAAACAATCTGGCATCTCCGTATCTTTTTACCGCTTTTAAACATCATCCTAAACTTTCCTCCCATTGTTGATGAGAATAATACTGTATATCAGAGTGCAATGTAGTCAAAAAACATATTTCCTACAAACATATGTTTTTTGTCTACATTTTTGTTTTTTGTATATAGCTTACAGTTGTTTATTGGTAAACAGTTTAGTTGTGGGGAAAAGGAAGGAACATTACAGTTTATGACCTGAAGAGGGAGACAAGCTTGATTAGGCCAATTTACAAGTCAGTCCTGCTCTTGTGTGTAGTCATTTTAAGAAATAATTTTTTGTAGATTTTTTATGGATGCCTTAATCTATTTTTACTTTTACAACTTATTTGCACCGAGAGCCAAAGAAATTTCCTAATTTGTGACTTTCTGTTGCTCACAAGGGAAATACAAATCATTCTGACTCTGATTCTTACAGCACATTTGTATATCACTTAAAACCTGCTGAATGACCCTCAGGACAGGAGAGACTGGATTTGTGACATGTGAAAGATAAAAAAACATGTATTCCTCTTTTTTTCAGTCACATCAAACATTCTGGTATGAATGACGATAATAATAATAATAATAATGATAATGATTTTATACAGTGCTTTTTTGGACACTCAAAGATGCTTCACATGTCCATATTCTTTCACTCCATACATAAAGCAGAATCAGCTTGAACTCACAAATTAAAAAGAATAGTTCAGCCTTTTATTATTCCAACTGGAGCTTTTTGCCTTATTACAGGTAAATAAATACAATTTTAAAATAAATTTGCCTCTCCTGCAATACCCTCCTTACTTTGGAGTTCGATCTTTCTCGAGATTGCCGAGATTGTTCACACTCATAATTAGTGTGAAGTCTTAGACACCGTTTAGACAGAAAAGCTTTGGAGACGCTGCAAAGCAATTAGCAAAAACGACCAGGCTCATGCAGAGTGTTTAGACAACAACAGAAAACAATGTAGTTCTAGCTCCCGGCCAGTAGTGGGCAGTGGAACTTTGCAACAAGACACACGTGACCCCCAACCCCCAGGAAGTATATTCACTTCCTCAACAACATCCTCATCGGGCCACCGCCAAGACGTGAAAGAATGCACCAACATCATTTTGCTTTTAACAGCAGCAGCGAAAAAATGGAAACTGAAAATACAGTTTTGCGTGGTTTTGTTTGGACGAACGAAGGAGTGTAGCGCTCTAAGCACTCGTAGCTAGTTATTGTATGTGCCGCCATTGCTGTTTACTTTTGTTTCGGCTACTGCTCATGTCTAAATGTATGTGCGAGGAAGTGGAGGTCAGAGCAGGCGGAAAATTCACACCTTTTTCTTCATGCGGCTGTGAAACAACCCCCCACTGAGCAGCGTATCTGTTCTGTTCTACTCTGGAGGCAGTTTCTCAACGCTTACGTTTTCACCTCCCTGAACAATTGTCTCCATCTACACTAAAGCCCAAACCGATATCCAACTCAAACGTTTTATTTTTGCAGCGTCTCTGTCTAAAAGGGGCCTTAAAGTGAGTCTTCGGAGGCCAAAACCGCCGGGCCTCAGCTTTATAAACAGTCCAGACAAGTCTTTGTACTCCAAAGGGTTTGAAAATAGTTTGACATTTTTAGGAATCCCATCAGAAAAGTCCATATAAGTAGTAAGTAAGTAAGGTTTATTTATAGTGCGCATTTTACAGACCAAGGTCCTCCAAAGCGCTTTACAATGTTCAGAGTTCAGATATTGTTGCAATCATTCCACACACGGTGATGACAGAAGCGAGTCGCCGAACACACTGGTGCATCAGCCCCAATCAACACCATCCATTCACTCTCTCATTTACATTCATACCTATTGTGCATGTGTCACAGGTTTAAAAGTGTCTGTTGAGGGGGTGTGATCAATAAAAAGCAGAAGGGGATAAAAAGGGGATAAAATGTAGTAAAACATTTACAAAGGTCCATTAAAAGAGATGATAAAAGCCCAGAGTCCATCCCCACTGGCATTCGTTCTTCTCCCCCGGGACCGGGCCGCAGTCCCGCCAGCCACTCGCCAACCACGGGTTGGCACCGGGCACCCGCGGGGGAGAGCCGGCCCATCCCGGTCATCAGTGGGCCTATAGGGTGCGCACGCGCCTTCATGCGCTCTCAATGCGCGCCCCCTCACCGGTGCCACTCCCCCCGCTGGCCTCAGTCCCCCGTGGTCTCTGGCTGGCGGTGCTCGTCCTCGTCCTTGGCCCGGTCCCGTGTCCTCCTCCTCTGGTGCTGTCTGTCTCCTCTCTGTCTCGCCTCTTCTCTCTCGTGCTGCAGTGCCCGCCCCCAATTAAAAGGTCTTGATGATTAAAAACAGGTGTGGTGATTAGGGGAAGTGTCCAAAGAACTGATTAAAATGCATGCAATAAAAAAAATAAATCACAGCAACATACACGAAAAATAAAAGCAGTAAAAGTCCTTGTTAAAAAGTTCAATTTCTCACACATGTTTTTAGTGGTAGGGGAAACCGGAGCACCCGGAGGAAACCGGAGCAGACACGGGGAGAACATGCAAACTCCACTCAGAAAGGGCCTGTTCCGACCGAGATTCGAATCCAGGACCTTCTTGCTGAGAGGCGAGAGTGCTAGCCCACGGTGTATATATAGTCCACCTTTAGGATTAAATAAGCCTGTGTAATTAATTGTGGAATGTACTGTTAGGACAACATTGTGGGACCGATAAAACGTTTTATAAAGCAGAGTTTTAGAGAGAGAGAGACGAGTTTATTTCAACCTAAACAATCTCATATGCCGCTCGAGGCTTGTTACACACTGATAATTATGCTTTCATAGGAGCAATAAAGACGCAAACAACGAGGATGCGGTGTTTTGTGGACCACTGCTTTTGAGCGGTGACCACAAAAACAAACTTGGTCGTAAATATTGGTGATCAATATCTCATTCTGTTTATTTATGCTCTTGGCTTCATAATGTGTTGTGATTCTTGAAGTTGTGTGCGAGCATGTGTTAATAAAGACACAATGTCCCCTTCAGCACCAGGAGCCATTTGGACAGCTGTAGATATTAGTATTGATTCTCCTAATAGGCATTTTCTCTGCTGTCCGATCCCACGCAGCACAGACGGATTGGCCGGCCTCGTGTGCCGACATGGCGGTTTCATACTGTTACATGATGGATCCATAAGCTGTAGCCGCTGGGGTGGAGTGTTTAACTGGAGAAGGATGACTGTTCCACCACGCTGGCAATCGCCCGTAGGCTTTCACAAGGTTGCTCTCTTTGGTGTGCAACTTGGAAGAGCTGAGCTGATTTCCTGAAGCCTCCACCCCAGCGTTTCATCTTAATCAAGATCTGTGGCGTTTCATTTTCTCTCATGCTTTTTTGTACATCCTTTTTTCTTGCTGCCTTTGTTCTCTGTTGTTTCGACGTTTGCTTGTCCCAATTGCGCTGTCTTTTCTCTTCCTGTGATGTCACTCGCCCACACTTCTGGATCTAACTCTAATCTATTCTGGAGGCTCTTTCCTCTCACTGCTTTTGAGGAAAAACAAGCATTAGTCTGTGACAAGTTATTCTTTCAGATTAAATAAGTGTTTTCAATTTGCAAAATCTTTGTACTTCCACACAAATTTGCTTCTACACATCTAATGTCTCTTGAAGCAGGTATAGATGGAGTAAACACAATTTGTTCCTGCCTCAACGCAATGTATTTGACAGGAATGGAAAAGTCTATTACTTTAGACCAGGGGGATTCAGATCCTATGAGAGCCACTTTATTAAACCGGCCTTGTCCAGGGACCGACAATATGGACTGTAAAACTGTTGTGACATGACTCAGGATGTTCTGAGCAATAAAATGGGGTATGATGAATCCATATTGATTTACTCCACAGCTACAGTACATTAGTGTCATATATGGAATTTTGTCACACAATGAAATACAAATATTTGCTCCGAAACTAATATAACAATTAAATAAAAGAAAGAAGAAGACCAAAAACGCCAGGGCAAGGGTGCCCAAAATAAAATAAAAAGTGCAAGGATGCAAAAGAAAAACAGGAGAAAGAGAAGTTAGATAATGATCAACCACAAAACTGTCAGCGTGTGCAGCTAAAACCTCTTTGGCAAATGCTCAGCGCGCCCCCTTGATGCGCTCTCTAGTGGACACAGATATAGTGGCCACGTCCAGCTTGCCACAATTGTACAGTCCCATCAGTCCAAAGATACAAAATGATGGTAAAAGACCACACATAAAAACAGTGTTTAAACAATAAATACAACACAATGTACATACAACAATTAAAGTGCTAGTGAGGTACCCCAACAAAGTGCTTGTGGCTTGCCTTGACGAAATCCTGAGAGGGGTCGAAACGTGTCACTATGTCTCGTCACTTATTTTTGTAAGTGCCGCTGAAGAACTGCAGTTGGAAACATTAAAACCTTTGCGCATGCCCAGTTATCAAAAAGGAGATACGTGAAAGCCAAGGAGCATTTCACCTGCCCGAACAAGAAGACTATTCAAGTTACTGTTTTAATTGAGCCGAGTAATAGATGCAGAAACAAATTAAAATGTAAATCTGTTGCTGAGTCTTACTTATTGTCTCTTCGGGGAAATATGTGATCTGCATCCTTCCATTCCACTTGCGCAACCTCACAATATTTACCGCACAGTTCTCGCATTGATTTAAAATCCATCAGTATTGAATTTATTTTGGCCAAATGCAGTGTTTTACATGTCCTGCTCTCCCCTTATCGGTTGTATTGAATTATCTGCATACGGTATTGCTGCTCCAACTCGTCTCCACATGCACAAGGGGCTGTAAGGACATTTTCCCCATATACATGACACAGGGTCATATAGCTTTCATCATGAACTTTTTTTTCTTTTGAAATCCATTGATTTTGGAAGTAGAACTACTAGGCATGTTTTTTTTTAAATGCACTTTTTACTTAAGGTGACCTTGAGTGCCAGGAAAGGTACCTAAGAATTAAAATGTATTATAACTAGCCAGAGCTGGCCAAAACACGTCACTTCCACTGATGCTTGGGACGTCCTTGCTGCGAGCATGCACCAATGAGCACAGACCATTAGTTTTAAATGGGTAGACATCTTGGAGACCCAGGGATTGACTTTACTACAGGAGCATCATTAAACCATAATCAAGTTTTATATATACAAAAATCACAATAATTTCCACAATATATTGTGGTCGTATCATATGGACGTATTGTGACGTGAAGGCAATGATCACCGCTAATACAAAACTAATCTCTCTCCAAGGAGACCGCATAAAACCAATCTGTAGGTCTGATTGTTAAGAGATCCTTTATTTGTTCCACAGTGGGGAAATTTCAGTGTTGCATCACGTTATAGAACAGTAGGAAAGAGGAGCACACGGCGCAAGTTAAGTGAACGATAGCTATACTAATAAAAATAAAACAATATCTCTAACTCTAGCATAAATAAAAGTATAAAATCTCTATCTTGAAAATAATAATAAAAATAAGTTTTACATTTGGCAAAATAAGAGGCAAGTATAAAGTACTGTGTATTCTACTGCAAGTAAAGTGTAGTTATATGTTAGCACCTGTACATGTTTACATCTGTACATTAGCAGCAGTATGTTTACATCTGTACATTAGCAGCAGTATGTTTACATCTGTACATTAGCAGCAGTATGTTTACATCTGTACATTAGCAGCAGTATGTTTACATCTGTACATTAGCAGCAGTATGTTTACATCTGTACATTAGCAGCAGTATGTTTACATCTGTACATTAGCAGCAGTATGTTTACATCTGTACATTAGCAGCAGTATGTTTACATCTAGCAGCATGAGGCTCTGGGACACAGTGACTCAGTAAAGTGACAGTGACATGTGGTTATTGCACATTCTGATATAAGTTAAGGATATTGCAACAATGCATGACACGTGGGATCAAGTTGGCAGTGTTCATTAGTCCTCGTTGTTTGTTGTACAGTCTGACAGTGGAGATGTGCACTTAAACATCTACAGTATAATTGTACAAATGAATCACTGACAGGTCCCAGGAGAAGATCATTACCAAGCAGACAGTTGAGTTACATATGCATTATTCTTTGTTCAATACTAGTTTGTAGTTAGAGAGTGTATTCAAAAGCTGAAGTCTGTGTGTGTTGTTGATGTTTTCCTCAGCCTCTAGAACAATCTGCAGTCATTTATTACTGCCTGCAGGGAAACACCAGGCAATTCCACAGCCTGAGCTACACACTATTTCGAACACACACACTTTTGGATTGTCCTTCATGGGCCGACTTTGAAACAGAACGAAATAGCAGTCGATTTTACAGGGGTGCATTTCAGGTAATGATGTAGAGAAGAAAAGAGTGCACTGTTTCAAATAGGTAGATAACATTCACTAACATCTATTACAAAACATGTACAGATAAGATTGAGACTTTTTGCTGTTTATAGATTTATGGCAAAATTTAAGTTCATTTATATAGCACAATTCATACTCAAGGCTCCTCAAAGTGCACTCAAAGACAGAAACAACCACAAATAATTACTGTATATAAAAAAAAAGTAAAGATAAAGACAAGTCCCCTCATTTGTACGCACAGCTAAACAGAACTGTTTTTAACCTGGATTTAAACACTGTCAGAGAAGAAGCCTGTCTTACATTTTCCAGAACATTGTTCCAGATTTTAGCTGCATGAATCTGAAATGCTGCCCCCCCATGTTTAGTTCTCACTCTGGGCAGAAGCAGGAGGCTAGCCCCTGTGCTCTTCTGAGTGGGAGTTGCTTCATATGGCACTCACATGTCACAGATGTACTTTGGTGTGAGGCCATGGAGAGACTTGTACACAAGCAGAGCTGTTTTAAAGTCCATTCTCTGAGCCACATGAAGCCAGTGCAGAGACCTGAGAACTGGACTGATGTGGTTTTTCTTCCTGGTTCTTCCTGGACTTGAGCTGCAGCGTTTTATGCTGAGATTAAGAGCTTGCAACGATAGTAGTTTGAGGCTATATTTAATTTATAATTCACTCTGATGCTCTGTTCATTCCTATAGGTGCAAATCCATAGGAAAGCAAATGCTACTGTTTATGTGTGCAGAATAAAGGGGCAGGAAATGGTCATCCGACATGCTGCTGAGATGCTGCTCTTGTCCTCTGGGACCTCATCCTATAATCAGCCATTCTGTGTGCCAATGCTGCGTACATCCAATAGTGCACGTGTGAAAGATGGCATGGAGACTCCCCACTGTTGTCCGTTCTGTCTCCGTGAGGCTCTTGTGAAAAAGCAACAAGCACATCCGCCTATTCATGAGGACATTTTCACACCACATGCAGCAGATTGCATATTTTTTACTCACCAAGTCTTTCCAGCTAAATATGGCCATATGGCTCTCTAACAATCATCTCCTGTTTATTGTACGTCGTCAACAGACGGAAAGTGGCTCGCATCCAATCCATTCACACAATGGATCTGCATGGGTATTTAGGAAGAATGGCACTGTCGAGATGAAATGGAGAAATAGTGCCATTAGCAAAACGGTAGCACAGATACTATAATTATAGGATTATAGTAATTTATTCATGGAACTTTTAGAAGCTGGTTTGTCTGTTGATCCGATTTGGAATGCAGCTTGATGTCCTGTTTGCTGCCATGTTCTGTAGCTTACTCTATATGGCCTTTCAATTGTAGAACCCAAAGTCTGTCATGGTGTAGACTTTTTGACTATTTTGGCCTGGTTTTACTTGGCTATTTGTTCTCTTGGAGTTTGAGTCCTGTCCTGTTGTTGCCCCACCCTGTGCTTTTCCTCACTTGTCTCTACCACGTTTGTCCTGTCTTCAGTTCTGGAGTGTTTGTGTTTTTACATTACCTGGAATTTATTTTATTAAATTACATTTGCTGGAGGAGGTGTGTGTGGATAGGGAAGTCTGGGCGTCTCTGCTTAGACTGCTGCCCCCGCGACCCGGCAACGGATAAAGCGGAAGAAAATGGATGGATGGATAAATTACATTTGATTTTCAGTCCTGCATTTTGGGTTCCCTTTTTCTTCATTCCCCCACATGACAAACTAATTTCTATGTAAGTTGGAACTCGTAAAAATTTGAATGATTATTTTCATTGAAAAGGTCATCTATTTCTGTAATTCATCTTAAATTGTGAAAGCAATATATGATATAGATTCATTATTTGTGTTTCATAACCCTGAACCATATTAACATCTTGTGTATAGTTTTCAATAGTGTTTTCTCAATCAATTTAAGTAAATATCCTTTACAAAATTATCAGCATGCATAGCCTTTACATTCAGTGAAATGTAAATGTACAGTGTACTTTTGTCTGTACAACATTTCCAGAAATGCACATATTGACAACAACAGGCAATGGACAGTAATAAAGAGCAAGAAGTGAGCATTCAGCCATCACTAGGAACATCTCAAAGTCTTTGTACAGCCCTCAGAATGAATGGCTCACTTTTCAGTTTGTTATCCTTTTGCTTTCTCTTCACAGTTGCCTGTTACTCTGCTGTGGTCTTGATAAAAAAATCTTTGTATTCGTAAACTAGCCTCAGACTAAATATCACATATTGTAGTGAATAGAGGTGGGGGACAAGAATTGTAGTAGAAGTAGAAGTGTATTATTTGTATCTAACACTACAGAAGCAGCAAAAAGCATCTTGAGCGATACACTAAAGTTCAAATGTTCAGGCATTTACAGTATATTCCAATGGATATTTTCATAAAGGTATTGTAGGGAAGTTGTGTGGAGAAGAGGAGAGTTTGAAATGCCAGGAATAAACATCTACCCAACCCGGAGGAGCAGATTGTTTGTGCTGCTCTGGTTTGCAACGTTTTATGACTGAATAGTAGGAGTGTGCCGATATATCGATATAACGATATATCGTGATACTTCCTCCCGCGATCGATTATGCATTTGCCAAGTATCAATTTTGAAAAAAAATATATATATATATTTTTTTCAATTAGTATCAATACTTAGTATATGACTACATTACGCATCTCCATTCCATTTATCATGAAATAAAGTGTCTTTTTTTCACTGAACGTGTTTCTTTTATTTATGCCATAAATTGGCATATGGTATAGTTCTGACCAATATATCCATAATCGTCATATCGTGATATATTCGTTATCGTGATATATTCGTTATCGTGATATATTCGTTATTGTGAGCTTTGTATCGCGTATCGTATCGTATCGTGAGGTACCTGAGGTTCCCACCCCTACTGAATAGAGAGGACATGCTGTCTTCTTATCTTAAACAAATCCAAACAGAGCATGACCTCTGATCCCTCTCAAAACCGTTCCACCTCCGGTCTCAAAAGGAGAAAGAGGTCGGCCTGAGGACAATCTAAGTTTGGAGCTGTTGTTTGGAGTTGTAATCTCGTGTGTTGGACTATTGGCAATAGACACTGATGTGTGTGGAGGATTATCACAATAATGCAAAGACCATACTCATACAGTGAATTTTACCACATCCATCTATGATCTGTGATGTGTGAAACATGTGAGTCTCCAGGTACACGTGTGAAGCATGTGATTTGTTCTGTTATTATTGTTTTATAATTGAATCGTATCCCTCTAATTTGTAATCATATTAGATTCGTGAGGTGCCCCAATATTCCCGCCCCTAGTGAATATATGCAGTCTTCTTTCTCTCATAGAAAAGGTGTGGTTTACGGTTATCCAATGCTGTTTATCGGCTGCTACAATTGTATCATGTGCCTGCACGTATGAACCGATCGGATCAATTGATGGCAGAAATTCGTCAAAGGGAAAAAGCAAAAAGATGAATACACAATGGAGCCAAACGATGACTTCTGTATGTACAAGTTAAACATGAGGGATCATGGTTTTGAGTTTGCTTCTGTCGTATTGGAATCAAACTACAAGCTTCTGTTTGTTAAATAGTGTATTCTTGTTGTCTTGCTGTCCCTCCCCTTTTTGTGATTGGTCCCCAAATCCATGCAAAAGATTTCAGGCAGTTCCCATGATGTTTTGAATGTTGACATGGTTCCAACACACACAGCAGCATATTTCCCAGGCTTGTCGTAAATGTGAAAAAAATTGTTCAAGCTGTATTAGTACTTTGGGAAGCCACTGTAATGGAACTTGCAGTAGTGTACATGTATAATGCAAGCCTAAATTACAGCTCACAATGATACTTCCATATTTCCCTCAGGCTGTGGTGACGCTTATATCCGGAAGCTTAGACTAGTGATGTGTGAATGAGCATTTGCTCATGTCATGGTTATATTTTTATCAGTCTCTGTTGAGTCAATGCAGCATCTTCTCTGTAGCCATCATACACCCACACGTTGAAATGTCTCCAAAGCCAACTCTTTCATCATCTGTGTCTGGCTCGTATCGACTTGGGTTGTAATTAAAATGTGATCAGAATCGCCGGCTAAAGTAAAGCACCGCTAGAATGTTAAGGTCTCTTTCATTTTGTCGGCTATTAAACTTGACTCTCTCCCCTATCCCCCGTCTCAGAGTGCTTTTAATCGCTTCTACTTCTTCCATCTTTGACTTTAAGCCCTGTTTTTTTTATTCTTTTTCCCTCTTGCACTGCTCTCTGCTTATTTGTGCATGCGGGGCTCTTATGGATGGCTGAACAGGAGTGATTGATGGTGTGAATGCAAGCATTGATAGATTGAAGTGGCCTTTTCATGAACATGATTTTGGGCCCGACGAGGAAACACAAGTGTGGCGTATACACAACCCCACATCTCCTTTCAGTCAATATTTCATCTTCTCTGCGAGCATGTCAATATTTGGGTCTTTATCAGTCTCTGGTCCCACAACAGCAAGGCGTGAAATGTAACAAGACGTGTCGCTCTGCTCCTGACTGTTGAAAAGTTATTGATTTTGGCACCATTTGAGTTGTAATTAGATTATGGTTTTGGTGCTCAGAAAGCAGCAAGAAGTTATGCACTACAAATGTGTTATTTTGGATAAGTGCTTTGAAGTGCTGTGATTTGGATTTCTATTGCCCAGCATTTTCTTAAAGGAATTATTCTGAAAGAAGCATGGATTTTGTCTTGGCTTGAAAGATATTGTATTCTTTGACAGTGAGAATACATTGGTCTACTCTTTTGGTTACTATTTTGAGAGCTCAAATAATTTCTATTGACAAATTTTCATGTTATCAATAGTAAGTAAATAGGGTGATGAGTGCTTATTACAGACACCACACTGCAAAGGGAGTGACATAATGTCTCAATGTGACACGCAAAAAATGCTTACTTTTATATAAATATTATAATATAATTCAAAAAATTGTTGGCCTGTCCCATTGGCAAAAAATACAAATTAATTTGCCTTTTCGTTATATTTATTTGTGTATATAAGTGTGTTCACAGTAAAGTGACAATTGAAGTATCTGGACTTTAAAAGGTTATAACTTAAAAACTAAAATTACTTTTATAGATTGGAAGAAAGATTTCAAACACAGACACATTGAAGATATAGTGTGGAAAAAATCTAAAGGAAAGATTGACATAAAAATGTTTAGCAACATTTTAAACAACTAAATTAGCCTCTGATTGGACCATTCTACTGTGACGCCAGTTACATAGAAAATAAAATATCCTCAGTCTGAAAAAGCAGAAGATGAAATCTCACCAGATTTACATGGTTAACACAACAGAAGGGAATCACTTGATATAAAAAGGAATCGTGAAAAAAATATATATATATATTAAGTAAATGACCCCTGAAAAATGTATAACGGACGTGATGAGGACTGTCCTCTTTTCTCTAAAAATTAAACTTGAGAAAAAAAAATATCTGGTCTGTTTTCACATTTAATTGGTTGACAATATGAAAGTATCACTTTGCATCTACTTTGTGTAAAAAAATAGAATCTCTGTATCAAATGTGGACATCTGAAAATATCTATCAAACTTCTACAAAGCTCATTCCGTCAAATCATCACGTCCGTTACATAAAATAAACAGGGCCGCTATAGGAAACTTGTCTAATGTATAAAACAGTTATGTTCTAGCAACTTTGAATGGACAGAGGAGGTGCTTGGAAACATGAAAAAAATTAAATATCTTCTGATTATTAAAATCTAATTTTTGGCCTTTTGTCACACTTTTGTGCCCTTTAGTGTGAACAAGCCCATATATATTTATAATCCATTCTCTTTCATCTCCCAGATCTGCTTCAAAAAGTAAGAGAATATTCAAACACATCCTGGAGCGAGGCGAGAAACCCAAATGATGATGAAGAGAAAAAAATTGGCACGTACGAGTGGGAGGGGGTGAAAGGAGGCGCGGTGTTGTTTGCGAGTTTGGAGCGTGAAAGACGGGAATGAGACAGAAAAAAGAGCAGTGGAGACGCGGGGGTGAGACGCATGTATGTGTCAATGTAGCCCCCCTCCCCGTAAAGCACGTGACCTCGCCAAAAGACACAGCAACGGCACCTCGGCACATACGGAGCAGTTTCCACGACGACAAAGGCAACAGCGCCAAAACATGGGGGCTGTCGTGGGGACACTGACCATGCAGACCAAGCAGCGGAGGCCATCCAGTGGTGAGAGAGAGCTGCTTATGCATACATATGAAGCCTGGGAGAGTGCTTTCATGTCAGTGCGCTAGTTTGACATCAGTATCTGGAGGCAAAGTGAAGAAATCTATATGTTGTTCTGCAGTTGTGATGGAGAGGAAGGGACCAACAGGTGCTACCTACTGTATTCATCAAGTCTTAAAGTTTCACCTCGGATTGGCAGCGCGTGTCTATTTTCTATGCCAGAGAGAGACGTTTTCTTGTTGTTGCCGTCAGCCTCCAGTTGAAAAAGCAAGACGCAGACACGAATAAACACGCGTCAGAGGTGTTTGTCACTCTGCTCACACTCGCACGGCTTTTTTTCCATCTTGCTGTTACCTTGGAAGCGGGAGTCATGGCAACGCAAATATGTCAGATATTTTTTTGGGGGGGGTATTCCTATATCAGTCAAGGGCAAAGCGTGAAAAGTGGTGCACATGAAGGAAGGTGATGCAAGAGGAAAAGGTGCAGGAGAGTCTTGTTGCAACTGCTGGTTATTACAAGAAAATATATGAGATTATATTTAACAAATGCATATACACAATTTTGCATTAAAACAAAAATTTTTTTGTCATGATTTTGCTGTGTATGAGGTTGTATATATTAGATGGTCGAAGATATCAGATTTGGGCATTTCAGGGAAGCTACGAGACTAGTGGTCATGGAGTCATAAGCAGCATAAGCAGCTTGGGAGTAATAAATCAAGTCCGGTGCTTTCGATTGTGCTTTCCTCAACAACAAAAAATAATATATAATACATTTAAAATTGCTACAAAAACAGCACAAATGACTATGAAGTCCATGCCACTAGTTCCCAGCTCCCAAAATAGCTCTATCACTAGATTTTGCATGTGTGTATTTTTGGTCTTTCAGAATAATAATAATTTGAGAAGTGAGTGCCTGCTCTCATTCAACCAATCAGCTCTCAGTATGTAAAGTACAGCATACTGTGAGCGGATGTGTTATGTTTTCTTATTTGTATTCATGAAACCAAAACAAGTCACCAACTCCATCTTTAATATTGATTCTTTGATTTTATGAGATTGTTGATTCATTGAGCTCCACGTTCATTTAGTCAGGTATAAAACCATCCAGTTACTAAATGTGCACAAACAACCTTCTCTACGAGTCGTTTAAATGCATTTGCAAAGGAACCAATTTCACTTGTTGTTGCACAAGCTGTACGCTCTCCGAATGAAGTGCCTTCGACTTGAAAAATGCCCTTTTCCCCACAACATCTCAAACAAACAATCTTTCCCCCACAGGATGTAACACAGCAAGCACAATTTTGCTGCTGTTTTGAATAATGAGGGTGTAGTAGTACCACTGAGCTCGGCAACATCTTGGCTGATTAGTGTGGCAGTGTCGGCTGTGGGTAGTGTTTAGTGTTTAGTGTTGTAACTTGTTATCCAGGAGCGTGACACTGACGTCGCAGCCGAGCGGAGGGAGTGGAGGAGCATACAGCCTGTGTACTGTGAGATTAGATCCCAGTGTGATGATGGATATGGGGCCAGTTGCAGAATAAGTAAACGCCGTCATGTTTTTGGATGGAGGGAGGCTGTGATTATTTGCATTACTGCTGTTTACATCTGTCACGTTCCATCAGTTTCTATTTGTTTTATGCCAAATCTCCCTCTGTTCAAGCCCTCGCTCACTATCAGGCTTAAGGATTATTGAAGATGTCCCACTTGTTTCCCGCTTTATTTAGAAATGTGGCTTTGCTAAATTAAAATGCTCTATCTCTCAGAGAATGTGTTTTCAGCTCAGCAGTTTTCATTAGGAAAGACCTTGGTGTATCCCGGAAACTATTTAAATTACTGTTGATTTAGTCATTCAGAAAAACTGGAATTGACTTGTAAATGTGTGTGTCCTGCATTGAACTCACTTTTACTATTTTGGATTCCATCTTTAAAACAATGCATGGTTTTAGTTGGCAGTATTTGAACTGTGCTTTTTGGGCCTTTCATTTTTATAATGACATACAATTCACTAACAGTTTTCAATGCGCGCTATTAATAAATCTCTTTTGATACCACAAAAACTGTTCGCACATGATTTTTGGTGCTCAGAAAGTAGCAAGAAGTCATGTGGGCGAAGCAATTATTGTTAGTGTTCAATTGCCCTAAATTACAACAGTAGTTGTCTTGGAGGACTTTACAGATCAGAGAATCTGTTCAAACACTGGAAATGCAATAATAACAAACAGATAGAAGTTGAGACTTGGGTGGCAGCTCTGATTGCCACCCCCCTGACCCAGAAATGGAATAATAAAGGGGTTGAAAATGACATGACATGACATAGAAGTTAGCATATAATTGTCAATAATAAAAGATAATAAAATCAAGGATTGTGATTTGGATGTATTCTGAAAGAAGCATAGAAACTAGCCTTGGCTCGAAAGATATAGTTTAATATTGATGCATCAGTGTAGAATTGAGAAGGAAAATTAAGTTTCC
Source organism: Knipowitschia caucasica (assembly GCA_964034765.1). Taxonomy (NCBI): domain Eukaryota; kingdom Metazoa; phylum Chordata; class Actinopteri; order Gobiiformes; family Gobiidae; genus Knipowitschia; species Knipowitschia caucasica. Next base: position 17,636,577 of record OZ035830.1, read on the forward strand.
CGACCACAATACGCCCAAAAGTTACAGTGTCTCAGAGCAGAAGGTGTCGGACTAGGATAAAGTACCCAAAAGATCCAGTGATTGGCGAGAAAGTAGGCAATCAAGTACTAGTCAATGCGGAACTAAGGAAGAAACTCCAGTCCAGAGAAGGGAAAATCAAAACATGTAGAATGGCTTGCGTCAAAGAGGAAGACTCTGAAAGGACCAGCTGTGTCCCCCCCCCCCACAAACTTTAAAATGTCTCTCAAATCTCAACTGACCACAACGTCCAAATCTGAAGCTAACGTGAAGGGGAGGCCTCTGCTTCACCTGCCCACACTGCAGACAACCAGTAGATGGATGAAATATAATTATATTCTGAACAGTCTATATGTTTAACCTTTAACATGTTTGCACTTGTCTGTATCTGAGTGATTCTATCCATGCCTTATGTGACATGTACATTTCTCCAGTGTGAGGTATATAAAGTCTATCTTATCTTATCTTATCTTAAAGAACATGAATACTACCCTGGATTTGAAGTCAGTCTTAGACCAGCCACAAGTCAGCGACAGTGATAGAGTTGACAATATTGTTCTTAACTTGTATGTTGCATGCCAAAATTTAGAACCTCCCTCTGGATCTGACATTGAAAAAGTGATTCTGAAATCTCCGTGGGATTTTCCTGGTTAAATCTAGATCTAAGTAAACAGATACATTCTAGCATTATTTTATAACATTCTTTTGAGTTTTTTCACTTTTTAAACTCAAAACATTTCACTCATTTTTGGTTCGTAATTTTGTTAACTGCATTTTTTCGGACTTGCAAAGCTTCTATGTGGAATTGGTTTTGAATTGTGTTGAAACTGAAAAGATTGATTAACAAAGAGAGTTTAGCTGTGATGAAAAATGTGTTCCCCTTTTACTATTCGCAAGGTTATACACAGTACAGAAGACCAATAAATTACAAAACCTCACAAAGCTCAAAACTTACCAACATTCCTTTTAAGCATTCTCTGATGACATTCTTTCGAGTCTTTCTTTTAAACTAAAGTATTTTGTGATGTGTTTATTACCTTTAATTCTTCAACACGTCATAACCATAACCATAATAAAACCATATGTAGCATTGCATTAAAAACCGTTTTATGTTTTATTTAATCAAGATAGTCCCTCTTTTTCAGACTTATAGAGACCTCGAGACCTATTGTACATGTTTATAGTGGTAGGGGAAGCCAGAGCACCCGGAGGAAATTTACACAGACACGGGGAGAACATGCAAACTTCGCTCAGTATGTCCCTGTCTGGAGGTGGAATCAAACCCATGACCTAACCGCTCATCCACCTTGCTTCCCAACTTGCATTGAGATTAAAAAGTATTGATTTACAAAAGAAATTGTAGCTGTGTTTTCCCATTTCCGTATTCTCAAGGTTGAGCCCAGAACATGTGACCAATACATAATGAAGCCTCTCACAGTTCAAAGCTCTTTATTCTCCAGCACCGTACAGGAATCATTATAAAACCACACTTGCACAGACATCGCACATTGTCTCATAAATCCTCTATGGTGCCATCGTCAAGAGGCTGATCCTTTGTTATTTCTGATTTCCCCCCGGTCCCTATGCATGGTCCCTCTGCAGCATGTTGTCTCAATCATCTCCAGCTTCAGACTGTCACCTTTCTTTCATCCCCTCTCCGCATATCCCCTCGCTCTCCTGCTGCCTCCTCGTCTTTGCCGTCTTCCCCAACGGCGCGTCGCTTCCTTGTACCTCTCATTTCACTTTCTCCTTCACCCACGCTCCGCCATTATCTATATTGTGCAAGTGCTTATTATTTAGTCATCTCAGCCTTCCGTAGGGGCCTCCTGCGGCCGGTATTCTCATACGCTCACTCCACACGTTTGTGGGTTTCTGCTAATCTAAAGTCTAGCCATGCTGTTGCACGGAAATCAATATTGACGTAAAATTGAAAATGAGGTTATCTGGAGCTTTAGAGGAATTATCAGCCGATAGGCAAACGAGAAAGTGATGTGAATGTTGAACCGTCTCTCGAATTGTAAGTTAAAGGTATATAGAAGGATTTTCTACTTCCAGGTGTATCATCAAGACTATTGGTCCTCCCAATTGTCAATCATTCTGGTGATACGGGCTCATCAAACAAGACCGGGGAGTGTTTTTCAAAAGGGAAAATCCTCCTATATACCTTTAATTTTCATTTTTTAGAGGACTTTTACTTGGTAGCCGTAACTGTCTATGAAAGCCAGATTCCGTCAGACCTCTGAAACTGTGCAGGACAGGGCCTGGTTAGTACTGTGATTGGAGACCTCTGGGAACACCAGGTGCCACAGTGGGGCGGCTGCGGCTGTAAAGTGCCAAACTGTTGTTGTGCCCTCAGGCACTTAACTCACATTGCCAAGAATGAGTCTGGGGTGTGGTTGGTGGTGTTTGGAGGAGCCGATGGCACATACTGGTTGCCTCGCTTCTGTCAGTATGCCCCGGGGCAGTTGTGACTACAGTAGTAGTTTGTCACTACTGTCTATGGAGTGAAAGAATAATAACATGTGAAGTGTCTTTGAGTGTCCACCAAAGTAAGTAAGTAAGTGATATTTATTTATATACCGTCTTTCTCAGACCAGAGTCACAAAGCGGTATATAATTGCTTATAAGCGCTATATAAAACTGATGCATTATTATTATAATTTTAAAATCTCCTTTTTTGAGCTGTTGCATTATTATCTCCTCATTAGAAACATGTAACTCCGCCCCTTCTGTTTCAAAGCTGTCTCATGCCACATTCAGGCGATTTAGGAAATTCTAATTGAACACTGCTCATGTTGGGAATTTAAATCGGAAATGGGTCAATGGTCCCAGAGTTCCCGCGGTTGCGTCACGTTGTACTTGGTGGAAGAATGAAGACAAAACTGAGAGGGGATGAGTTATATATCACCCTGATCGCTTTACAAAAGAAACATATAAAACCCAAAAATATTTAAAACTATAATCTGGGAAATTATGAGCACAAAATCTTATCACAACAGTGCGTGTCCTGTAATAGCATGATGTCATTGTACTACTTTGAAATCTAGTTTGCACCAGTTTTCTGTCTTTTAAAACAAAAGTATTGCTCATTCATTAGTTCTGGCACTTTCTCAGGTTTTCAAATGTGTAAAAAAAAATAAAAAGAAAAACTCCCTCTGGTGGTAGCATAAGGCGCTTTACCATATTTCTAGTGAAGATCAAATTTAACATTTGTAAAATACAGTACAACTAGTCAATTAAATAATCATCATTTTTAATGGCCAAAAATACTGCGTAATATTACTTCTTGAAACACAGGTTCTGGAATGTCCCTGTTAGCTGCATCGCTGTGTGTAAAGAATACGGTTTGTCTTACAGCTCAGATGCAGATCACTCCATGTGTTTTCAAGCATGTTGGAGTTATTGGACTTGAAGTGATCCATCCAGAGGATATGCATGGGTTGGTTGCACAGACTCTGATAAGAAAACAATGCATTGGAGCTGAGTGGGAAACGGTTTGAATATGATTATGGCTGTTATACATTACTGTTTTTAATTTTATTTTTCATTCACTTGTTCAATTATTTACCATAGATCCCCACATTGATACAGCAACAAGATTTGAAGATCACATAGGATTTTTTTTTCATATAATTTCAGAGGGAGGGAAGGGGCCTTTCTGATTACATGGGAGATTCACTATGTTAGGCTACGTTCAGACGGAAATGCTCTCAACCGAAAGCGCAAAAGGGCCATATCAGTTTCACTTATATCCTGCTTTTGGAAAAAAAATCTGTTTAAATGCCAAAACACTAAAGTGTGCAGTTAAAAAGGAGTCAGGCGTGCACAGGTTGTTTAATCACAGCTTGATGGTTTATCTTGTTTATCCTTGTGGGTCGCCTGTTGCTGTCTTCACGGCTGTTGTGGCTTCCCCTGCTCTGTGTGCTTATCTCTCCTGTGGCCACGGAGGTTGTTTATGGTCTGCACCAGAACTCAAAACGCTCCAGAATTTGAACATGTTTTTAGCTTAACTTACCCTATACTACATACAATTTGTCTAGTACAACAACGACTGTCGAGGTATAGTGTTAAACTAAAGAACGCTTAATGTAACTATGGAAACACATAACTTTTCTGACGAGACAGAAGAGCGTGTAGACGATAAGGACATCTGTAAAAAAAAAATATTTTCATTGTTTGGTATTCAGAATTGCCGCCTGGATCCAGTATTTTTCTTCTCTTTTTTATGAGTATGCATTGTTTCATTCTTCAGTTTCATTTAGATCTGCTCTACAAGTGCTTTTCTGATTGTAAAATAATAAATATTATAAAAAAAAAAAAAAAACACGTTATATTTAACAGTTCAAATATCAGTCGTTAATGCTTGTCATTGAAATCACAATGAGATTTTTAGCCAAACTTTTCATAACAACTATACTGTATATACAAAATCGGATTTGATAGAACTCATCTGGGTTTCTTGCATTGTTTCTGTGACGCAAACAATGTGCTTTAAATTTCGGTCTGGCTACAATTTATTTCTAAAGCAAGGGTTTACCAATAATAACAAGGTCAATATAATTCAATGCATTCCTAGAGAATTATTGTTGGCCAATAAAAAGGATAATGAGACTATTTAATTTTTAGTTTCATGTTTTAGAAAGTAGAGTAATATCTTAAGCATGAAATGTATGGTGAATCTCACAATGTTGAATTTAATCTGAGAAAATGACAAAGCTAAATTCAGAGGCAATACAAAACTGTTCTGAGTGTGATGTCATAGTGGTATAACGACATCATAGTAATGCAGGACTGAGCATTTAGATCAGGGGTGTCAAACTCATTTTGGTCCGGGGGCCACATACAACCTAATCTGATCTCAAGTGGGCCGGACCAGGAGATGCTCTACAAAAATATCCAAAAACGGTACAAAGTCCAACTTTTTGTGCACATAAACACATTTATTTAAAACTTCCTTTAAAACACTATCCTTTAATACTCAGTTTTCTGTTACAAACTTAAATGTAACAGTGAGTTTTCCATAGTGCAAATAATGTAATGTATTGTGTGTACAATATTACATTGAAAATGGTATTTCACAATATGTATATTAATATTTGTATGTTAGCTTTGTTTTAAGGCTCATTACAGAGAAAACTTGCTCACAAAAGGTAAAGTAGGTAGATAGAAAAAAGCACTTTAACACAGCACCTCAGCTTAACCATCTTCAGTGTGGTAAGGTCCATGGTTATGTTAGTATCATATTAACCATCTTCAGTATGGTACGGTCCATGGTTATGTTATTATCAGAGAGAAAGCATCAAACTGACCATGATACATTCACTTCCATAACGTGATCCATTGCTGATGGACGTGATCCATTGACAACTGCAGCAGTGTCTCTGTGTAAAATACAGTCAAATGTCCAAAAGTCATCACCTCCATTTGCAGCTTTGTCACTACACCTGTTTTTAACATCGGTACCCGTCCACACTGTCCAACACACCAGCAACAACAGCAGAACCAGCAGCAGCACCAGCAGCGCTCAAAACTCCTCTGATAGTTTCAGTAACACCACAAATGAATGTGTGACATCAGTAACATCAGTCTCTTATCAATGGCAACATGTTGGTAAAAGCGAGTGGTTTCTCAGACCATGTCTGCAGCCTGTGAGAGTTTTAACAAACTCTGGCCCTGTTTATACTGAGACGCTGCGCAGACGTTTCCAGGCTATTAACAGAAACGACCAGGCTCCTAATGCAAATTTCTCAGCGTTCACATGAGGTTGAAAAACGATGTAGTTCTAGCGCCCGGCCAGTAGTGGGCAGAGAAACTTTACAACACGACACACGACCCCGAGCCCCGTGCCCAGCCCCCCCCCCTCGGCAGTGTACTCACTTCCTGTGCCAGACCCTCAGAGAGTACCAACATCATTCTGCCTTTTAACAGCAGCTGTGAAAATGGGAACTGAACCTAGAGCTTCGCGTGGTCTCGTTTGGACGAACGAAGGAGTAGAATTATCCTCTGTCCCGCGCTGGAAGCCCACGTAGCTAGTTTGTGTGGGCGGCGCCATTATTGTTGATGTTTGTTCTCCGCTACTGCGCATGTCCAAATTTACGTGCGGGGAGCAGCGCGGAGGTGGGGGTCAGAGCAGAGGGGGATTTCACACCTATTCAATTTCAATTTCAATTTTATTTGTATCGCCCGAAATCACAACAACAGTTGTCTCAAGGGGCGTCACAGAACCGCCAACTCCCAACGGCTGTGGACCAGTCTTCAGGTCCAGGGAGTCAGGGTTTCGAGTCCCACCAGCGCGTCATGAAACAGAGAGAGGGACAACAGGTGAACAGCAATGCAAAAACGAAATTTAAGCATTTACAACAAATTAACTGTAAAAAACGAGAACTATTTATCCTGCAGTCCGTGGATATGACGGGTTAAAAAAGATATATATTAGAAAAGACAGTTCGGGAAAAGTTTGGTGCTTCATTTAAAGTGCAGTCACAACAGTGCACTAAACAGTTGTGTATGTACGGTGCATTAAAAAAAGGTGCATTAAAGCAGTTGTGTATGTGTGTGTATGGTGCTTTAAAAACAGAATTGTGTATGTATGGTGCATTAAAAAGAGGGCATTAAAAACAGTTGTGAATGTATGGTGCATTAAAAACAGGGCATTAAAAACAGTTATGAATGTATGGTGCATTAAAAACAGGGCATTAAAAACAGTTGTGTATGTATGGTGCATTAAAAACAGGGAATTAGAAACAGTTGTGTATGTTTGGCCATTAAAAACAGTTGTATGTACAGGGATTTTAACATTTGAATAAAGGAAGCATGGTGAATTGAGAACCGTTGAATAGGGAAAAAAATAAAAAATAAAATATATATATATATATATATATATATATATATATATATATATATATATATATATACATATAATAAAAATACAAGTCCAGCCCACAGGGGAGCAGGATAAATAGCCCTAAGTGTTACTAGTTATCTATCTGAGCTAACCATACGCTAATCCAAAGAGGAATGTTTTAAGTCTGGCCTTGAATAAAGGGACTGTGTCCGCCTCTTTGATAGATGTAGGAAGCTGATTCCACAAGACAGGAGCTTGGTAGCTAAACGCTCTGCCTCCTACTGTGCTTTTGGACACTCTAGGGACCACCAGGCGTCTGGCATCCTGAGAGCGAAGTGCACGGTTTGGTTGGTATGGTTCCAGTACATTCTGGAGGTAGATGGGGGCCATACCATTTGTCGCCTTGTAGGTCAGGAGAAGAATTTTAAATTTGATTCTAAACTCCACAGGAAGCCAGTGGAGCGCTTTCAACACTGGGGTTATATGTTCCCTTCGTTTAGTGCCTGTCAGGATCCTTGCGGCTGCATTTTGGACTAGCTGGAAGCCGTGTATAGTGGATTTGGGACACGCTGCTAGGAGAGCGTTGCAGTAGTCAAGTCTTGACGTAACGAACGCATGGATAAGCTTTTCAGCATCACTTCGCGGCAGGATACCTCTAATTTTTCCAATATTTCGCAGATGGAAGTAGGCCGTTTTCTTTGATTGATTTACATGTGCTCGAAAGGAAAGCTCTTGGTCAAATATGACCCCTAAATTTCTTACCCTGTCACTGGGGGAAATACTGACGTTTTCAAGTCTAGTGATCTGGTCGCGGAGAGCGTCACGCATGCTTTTAGGGCCTAGGACAATTACCTCTGTTTTATCAGGGTTGAGAAGCAGGTAATTCAAGGTCATCCAGGTCTTTATGTCTTTAATACAGGCACTGAGTCTATCTATCGTGTTTGTTTGGTTTGGTCTCACCGATAAATAAAGCTGCGTGTCGTCTGCGTAACAGTGAAAGTTAATGTCATGGTTTCTGATAATATTTCCTAAAGGTAGCATATAAAGTGTAAACAAAACCGGACCTAGTACTGATCCTTGAGGCACACCAAAGGCCACTTTAGAACAGAGTGAGGATTTTTGGTTCACACTCACAAACTGGAACCGATCTGATAAATAGGATTCGAACCAGTGAAGTGCTGTTCCTCTGACACCTATGTCACATTCTAGCCTCTGTAATAGTATCTTATGGTCTATCGTGTCAAATGCGGCGCTGAGGTCTAGCAGAACTAGCACTGACACCAGTCCGTTATCGGCGGCTAGTAAAAGATCATTCGTGACATTAACTAATGCGGTTTCTGTATTGTGATGAGCTCTGAAGCCTGATTGAAATTGTTCTGCTAAATTATTGTCCCGTAGATGGCGGTGTGGCTGCTCGGCTACAACTCTTTCAAGAATTTTTGAAATAAAGGGGAGATTGGAAATGGGTCTGTAATTGGCAAGCAGGTAGGGATCATGATTAGGTTTTTTGAGAAGTGGTTTGATTACTGCAGCTTTAAATAATTTTGGAACATAGCCACTTTCGAGTGAGGTGTTTATAATGCTTGAAATAGAGTTAATTATTAGCGGGAGAGTATCTTTAAGAAGTCCAGTTGGAATTGGATCTAAAATGCAAGATGATGTCTTAGAGGATGCAATAGCTGAGATTATTTCGGCTTGGCTCACGGTAGTGAACCTGTTCAGGGTTACCAGAGGGTCCGAATCTGACAATAATGACACAGTTTGGCCCTGCTCCCTGCTAATGGAGGGAATCGTCTCATCCAGTTTATTGCGAATTTTTGTGATCTTGCAGTTAAAAAAATTCAGAAATTCATCGCTACTAAGGGTAATTGGCACCTTTGGTTCCACAGAATTATGGCAGTTTGTCAGCCTGGCTACAGTGCTGAACAAAAACCTAGTGTTGTTTTTATTTGCTTCAATTAATGTTGAGTAGTAATGTGTTTGAGCCTTGCGAAGGGCATTTTTGTAAATTATGAAGCACGTTCTCCATTCCCTGTGAGAGGCCTCCGAGTTAGAGTGGCGACTCAGTCTCTCCAGTTTTCTAACCCTCTGCTTCAAAGTGCGCAGTTCAGAATTGTACCATGGGGAGGAATGCCTTTGCCTGATGGTTTTTTGTTTTATTGGAGCGACTACGTCCAACGCCATTTTTAGTGCGTTCATAGTGCCGTCCACAAGTTGGTCACATTCCGTAGGATTTAGACTACTCAGAGCAGGCTCACTTGACATGGTGCCAAATGTTGGCTCTATCATTTCTTTGAACTTTAAAATGGTTGTTTTGTTTATGGTCCGTTTCATTATAGTTTTATTCTGTGGTACAGGGTAGTCATTAAGGGTAATATTGAAGGTGATTAGGGAGTGATCTGATAGTAAAGGGTTTTGAGGGAGGACACAGATGTTGCTAGCTTTGATACCATATGTCAGGATGAGATCAAGCGTGTGCTGGTGACTGTGTGTTGGCTTTTTAACACTCTGTGTGAAGCCAAATCCATCTAACAAAGTAAGAAACGCTCTGCTGAGGCAGTCTTTGCAGTCATCGACATGTATATTGAAATGTCCAACTATCACAATGTTGTCCCATTTCAAAACTAAATGTGTTAAAAAATCAGAAAACTCTGCTATAAACTCACTATAGGGACCTGGGGGTCTATACACTATTATGAATAAAACACCTTTTTGGTTCCTCCAACTTGGACAGGAGATTGACAGTGATAGGCTTTCAAAGGAGGAGTATGTCCCATTAGTTTTTGGATTAAGGAGTAAACTTAAGTGCGCTATAACTGCGACACCACCTCCACGGCCTGAGGCTCTAGCGTTTTGATAATTTACATGGGTGGGTGGTGTGGATTCATTCAATCTGACATAGTCGTCTTGCTGGAGCCATGTCTCAGAAAGGGCAAGTAACTGAAGATTGGAGTCACCGATTAATTCATTTACAAGGAGGGATTTAGAAGAGAGTGACCTAATGTTTAGTAGACCACATTTCACAAGCATATTCTTAGGACTGGTAGATTGGGTAGGAATTTGTATTAAGTTTTTATGTCTAACGCCTGAAGTAGCTCTTTTAAGATTAAATATTACTTTTGAGCTGGAGCGGGGAATGTGCACAGTCTCTATCAGTTTAGGGTGTGAAAGCTTTTGTGGTTGTTTGGGGCCAAAATTCTCACAGGTGTTCTGTTGTTCAGAGCGAGAGGCTGCACGGTTCAGTGGAAGAACTGGAGTTATACTGCCAGACAGATAGGAGTCACTGTTTGCACCATTGTACTCACCCGGTGTTTGTGAGGGGTAGGCGGAGAGATGTGGTGGGGGCCAAGGGGGCTCAGATGTAAACAGTCACGCCTCCCTCTGGCAGCATTGTACAACGTGGCGAATATAGTCCATCAACAGACTGCTGCCGTATCTGTTGGGGTGGAGACCATCCGAACGATAGGCTTCGTGACGCCTCCAGAAAAGGCCGAAGTTGTTTACAAAGGCAAAGTTAAAGGATCTACATGTAGACTGGAGCCACATGTCCAACGCGGGTGTGAAAAAGCTCCCCCGCTGTGCAGCGTATCTGAGTTGTCCCACTCTGCAGGCTGGATCTGAACACTTACGTTTTCACCCCCCTGGAACACAGTCTTCGTATGAACGGTTGGTAGCAACCGACATCCAACTATACCGTTTTACTGCCACATTGTCTCCGTGTAAACTCAGCCTCTCTCTCACTGTGCGGCTGCGATGCTAATGCTAATGTTGTTAGCACAGGTAGCTTCCCTTTACAGCAGCAGAACTAACCTCTCGCTCTGGGCACAAACACAGACAAGACACAGACTGCTGTGTCTTCAGGGCCAGACATGTTTATCTTCTGTTTTCTCAATTCTCCGCTCAAAGTGCCGTATTTTTCGCCGAGTCTTGTAGTTTAAGATGTTATTCCTCCAGCACCGCTCTGGTGGAGCCACTACAGACGCACTGGACTCACCCCTGAGCGCGGCGCTGCGGCGTCGCGTCGCGGAGCGGCTTTTCAAAATGTATTATTATATTTTTACATAAATGAGCCGCGGGCCGTGTCAAATCTCTTGGCGGGCCGGTTCCAGCCTGCGGGCCGTATGAATGACACCCCTGATTTAGATAGAAGGGGTGGAGCTACATGATTTAGCTAAAAGTCCCTAATATTAGTTTGGATGGATTTCATAACAACTCCAAGTCTGTTTTTATTGAAGGAACAATGTTTTTTACGTGGTTAAAAGCTCAAAAAAGTAGATTAGTAGTAAAACATTTGGACAAACTGTGCTGTCAGTCAGAGGAGGTCTGTCTTGGAACTCCATCCATCCATCCATCCATTTTCTACCCTTTAATCCATTTCTGGGTCAGGGGGGTGGCAGTCAGAGATGCCACCCAAGTCTCATAGCACCAGCCTCTATGGTGCTATGAGACCATAGAGGCTGCATCTTGGAACTCAACATACATAAAAGAAGGCCCAACATATAGTTATTTTAAAAAAACAACTTAAACCCCATATTAAAGTAAATCAGTCCTGTAACTGTAACTTGTATAGTTGTGTATTGTGTTTTGTATTCTTATTATTGTGTGACCTGCCTCGGGACTACGGATGTAAATTAGCAGTTTTGCTACAATCTGGCACATTTACATTTTGTGTACAACTTGTATATGATTGTTCATTATTGTGTGTTGCCCCGATCAAATAACTAAATAAATAAGATTTAAATAATTAAAAGGGATACAATAACCGGTATGCGTTGAATAAACTTTAGAATTATCAACCAACAAATCAAGATCAGTGACCATGGGATCTCAAAGTACTGTAATGATCACATTGTTAGTTGATATCATGTTGAGTCGACCTACATTTTTAAGCTTCCTTTACTGTACAAAGATGAGTACCATCTTCCCCATCACCACTACAGCAGAGAGCAGCTCATTTAGATTATGCAAATGGTTCGCTCGTACTCCTTTGCGAGGATTACTGGACACTATGCGAGTGCTAATAAGAGAAACGGAGCCAGGGGTTTGGCAGAGAGGTGGCGATTAGGTATAGAGGGAAGAACATTCAGTGGGAAAAGGAACAAAGTAAATGCCACGGCCAACAGCAGCAGCAGCAGCAGCAGCAGCAGAATCATGTTATGTGTTAGCAACGCTGTGACAAGTGATAACTTTGTGGCCAATGACAGGCACATTTAAGCCTAAAAAGCCAGAGATGAAAATAGTTTGCAGTGGTAATGCAGAGAATAGCTAGTAGCTGTGGAGTTAACTTTGTGCTGTTGTAAAAATGCACACCAGCTGCTCAGTCGACATATTTCGCCCTCATGAATCATGCAGGTATCAGGGTCCCACTTGTTTCCTGCAAAGCCGGAAAAACAGGTGATTTTGTCGATGTTGAATTACAATTTTTGGAGGTCGTTTCAGGGCCCGTTTTCTCCTCTTTGCCTCTAATAGTAATAGTAAAAGATGTGCAAGCCTTCTTGGGTAAAAACAGTTTACAAAGACCTTGGCGTGTCCTACGAGGTATTAGGCAAATTATTTCCGTTGATTTATTGTACAATTTGGCACTTCAAATCGTACTCCTTTTTTCCTCTGACATAATGATAGTTGGGATTCCATGGTTTCTAATTAAAGTTTGATGTGCCAGTCAGAGTAGTTAATAGCTGCACTCTATGATGATTCAATATGAAAGTCGTTGTGGCTCTGTCTGTCTGCACGTTACAGCACATAGAGTTGGCAAAACCCTCCTTTATTCGACATTGAAAAAGGAAAACACATTATAGAAGTTAATTTGTAGTCCCTTTGAGTGTATCAAAACAAATAGTAAATCTTGTGCTGCGTGGTTTAATAATTCATTGAAACTTCATTGGTCAGATGCTTGAAGTTGAATCATTTGTACTTTCACGTTCATTATTTCAGTGTTGTTAAATGTGTTGTTTTTCTACTCTTGTGAGCTGCAGTATGAGACACTTTGTAAACAGACATTCCATCATAGTAATTGCCAAGAATAAAATATAATGTTTAATTTAGTTGATTTCCCCTGGTGACAGCACAGACGGAGTCATAGTCTTTTAATCAAAATGCTGCTAATGATTGGTCACAGTTTGAGATGGCTGAGGGCTGATTACAGAGTGAACACAGGTCCCACTTAATCATTGCTTACAAAGGATAAGCATGATTACACTAGTGTGTATCTTTAAGATGTCTAGGATGCTAAATTAAATGTTGCTCTCGCCACTAAGAGTAATTTTACACAGCATGACTGTGTTAATTCCCGAGCAGTAAATAAAGCAGAGCTCCAATTGACAACTCAGTGTGAAGCCTCTTGATGCAGCAGAGCCCCCTGCCGGGCACTGGCGCAGGGCGCACTTCAGCTGCGCCGTAATGATTACTGCTTATGCATTTATATTCACAATATAACAAGGCGCCTTCAGGGAACAGCTGGACAAATGAGAGCTGTGGTGAAGAGGCGAGCAGCGACTGTGTGTTGTCCTGAGGCGCCTTTCACTGGCTGCTTAGTGACACCTACACCCACACACACTGTCTGTGCGTGTGTGCTGGTAAAACATGTTTCTCCCGCTTTAATAAAAGGTGAAGAAAATAAGGAAATCATTAATTAATTATTAAGGTAAGGTTTACTTTGATTTCCCCTCCAACTAACGGGACATTGGTCTTCTGTGCTTGGTAGAGCTGTTTCACATACATATATATTTCAGAACATAAAAACAATTACAAAATAGAAATAAACACATTAGAGCTGCAACTAACGATTATTTTGTAATCGATTAATCTATCGATTATTTGTACGATTAATCGAGTAATCGCTTGGCTGTGAATTGTGTAGAAAAAAAATATTTTTTCATCACAAAAAGCTAAAGTGGCAACACTCGAGGACGTATTGATGGCGTAAACTTAAAGTAAATGTTTGTAACAGGCTCTTTGTGCTAATTCTGCTATCTGATTGGATGAGACAGACAGATATTTATGAAATTATAAAAACAAAGTCGGTTTTAATCAAAAATACTACATTTTCATGTCATTTTTGCTCTGTTTGAGTCCGTGTGAACCAGAAAACGATTAATCGATTACTAAAATAGTTGTCGACTATTTCAATAATCGATTAGTCGTCGATTAATCGATTAGTTGTTTCAGCCCTAAAACACATAAGACAAGGCAGGTTTATTTGTGTAGTACCATTCATACACAAAACTAGTTAGAAATTATCATGCTGAGGTAAATTAATTGATAATCAAATTACATTAAAAAAGAATGAAGATGCAATCCTTCAGTTGTGCACACAGCAAAACAGAACTGTTTTTTTAACCTGGATTAGCACAAGATACACAAGAAAAGGAACTACTGAATGATTATGAGTGAATGAATGAATCAATGACAGAATGAGTCCTTTTGACCAACTCCAATGTATGTAGCCTTTCCTCTTTTTATTATGTAGATAAATATTCACTGTTATTTAGAATTGGTTTGGAACTGAAATGGATGGACTTGTTCATAGGTTTAGTTTGTGCTGCCATCTGCTGGCCCTCTGTCTCTGTAACAGTCAGAAAGCTACAGTTCACATGAGGATGTGTGGCTCTTGTTTATCCACCCACACAAATTTTTAACTAAAGTCACTTTGTGTTATAATAAGCTGCTTCTGGATGACTGTGTGTCTTAATGGGACCAATTTGTCAAGAGCAGCTGTGCATGTGGACGCGCACCGCCGATACAATCACACAGAATACATAATTGTTTTGTGCTTTGGTTCAAACCCTGGGGTTATACAGACTGTCCCACACAAGGACACAGAGGGTCGACCACAAAGAGCAAACTGGTGGAGCGTTGGGTAAAATCGGGGGACATACAGGTGGAGCTAGTGGACCAAGGGCGGTGAAGGGAGGTGGAAGCCCAGGAGAGGACAGGTATGGAGGGAATAAAAAGACTGAGATGGAGAGGACCAGGTAGGAACTCAGCTCACTCAGCACAAAGCAGAGCACAACCGCAACATCGCCCTAATTTTCTATGAAAGTAACAAGATTCGTCTTTAAAGTAGTGGATATGGAAAGAGAAGAGAGCAGTGAAAATAGTCTCCACACCATAGCCATCATACTCATGTGCTGTGGTGCTGTCAAATTGCTGCACCTGATGGGAGTCATCACTGTGGATGGTGAGTTGATTTTTTTGGCATTAGCGAGAGTAGATTATGATTTTAAGAATTTTCTTTTACCTTTCTTATTGTATATTTCACATGACTACTGCTTGGGCTGGCCTTTATATTAAAAAAGTGCACAGTTAAGCTTATTGCTGACTGTGAAGGAACATTTATACATGTGCATTATTTCTGGATGCTACTGTATGTTGCACTGGGACTCTGTGTTTTGTGCCTTTGTAATCGCATAGCGTGACGGTGACTCCTCTCTGTGTTTTGAAACAAGTAAAAGCTGGTTAATTTCACAGCAATTGTGAGGCTTTTTAATAGAGCTGGTTTGGTTGATGTGGAATCTTATGACTAATCCATATTGTTACTGCTTTATACCTTGTTTTTCTGTCCTTGTGCTCTCAAAATTTCAATTCATGTCTAAAGAAGTACCATTGTTGTTATAATTCATTCAATCATTAGTCAGAGCTTCTTATAAACCACTATTGAGCCCTGTTATTTATATATTTGTATACAGAGAGACTTACCGTGAATGACTTTCACTGAAGGGTCATATTGAAACCAGATTTCAAACCGAATTTTTGTTTAATCAAAATAATGTTGTCGAGGTTATTAGGTGATTGTGAATTTCATATGTCAAAGTCTTTATTCTCAAAGCTATCATCACAATCATAGATATTCACTTTGCTTTGATTAAATTGAATCAAAAGGCATTTTATCAGTTGAGTTCACATAATTACAGTCTTACGTCTAGCCTGTAAAATTGTATAGTCACTGATGCTCTAAATATGTATTCTGACTCAGTGTCTTTGTATAACTTTCGCATGGTCACGTCCGCCTATAGATACAGCTGGAGGTACCTTTTATATCTGGGTGTGTGTGTGCATACATCCCATAGTGAACAGTGTCCTCGGTCTCCTCCCCTCCAGCAGCAGAGTAATGACTGTGTAATGATATGGCCTCAGAGACAAGGACCAGAGAGCCGCTCCTCTGACCTCCACCTCTGCCGACCATACGTCTCTCCTCTTTATTGCAAACGATTTCTTTTACAGCTGAGAATGTGAGAATCGTTGAGCTGCACAATAAGTTCATCAATATTGTTTGTGTTTGTCTAATGTCATTGCAGATAAAGCAGATGATGACCTAGAGATGACCACGGTGTGTCATCGGCCCGAGGGACTGGATCAACTTCTGGCTCAGACAAACTTCAGTAAAAGAGAGCTGCAAGTGCTGTACCGAGGCTTCAAGAACGTAAGTCTGGATTTAAAAAATGTATACTGTATATATTTAACCTTTATTTAAGCAAGAAAGTTGTGAAAGAAAGAAAGTTGTGCTTAAGAATGTATTTTTCAAGGGAGTCCTGGACGAGCAGCAAAATGTACACACAGTTACATAAAATTACAGATTCTAAAACTAGTTTCACACAATTAAATGAAATTAAAGATTATAAAAACAATTACTTGTAATAAGGATTTCTCAAGTGCGCTCAGTCTGGACTTAAAAGCATTCAATAAAATAAGTTTAGTTAATATACAATGAAAGTGCCACATTTAGGACTAAAAACGAGGAGGGCAGGTGGTTGTACGGGTGGTTGAGTGGTTAGCACTCTCGCCTCTCAGCAAGAAAGTCCTGGGTTTGAATCCCGGTCGGACCAGGGCCTTTCTGAGTGGAGTTTGCATGTTCTCCCCGTGTCTACGTAGGTTTCCTCCGGGTACTCCGGTTTCCCCTACCACTAAAAATATGTACAATAGGTCTCCCATCTCTGTGTGGAGTGAGAAACAAATGCCCAAAATTAACAATTGTAAACCGCTTTGAGACTCAGATCTGCAGTGAAAAGGCGGTATATAAATAAAGATTACTAAAGATTACTACTAATTACTAATGTACCCTACTTCCATTATCTTGTGATTTGAAGAAGAAATAGTCAATAGTTATGCACGATCCTTCCAGAGCTCCACCTCGACCTGGTGGGACTGTTTGAGGACACTTGTGCCCCATGATGCCAAGAGGGCAACCATCGAACCCAAGGACTTCCAGCTGGCCCGACTTATCCACTGAGAGAGGACCTCATCATACGCTGAACACAAACTGCTTACGCACACTGTTTAACTATTGAATAGTTTCCTCAACCATTTGGTGGATCACTTTTTGTGTCACAACATCTCCTTGAAGCTTGGAACTGAAATATACCTTATTACAGTATATTAGGGCAGGGGTCATCAACTATATTTGTCAGAGGGCCAGAGTTTACCAGACAGTCTCCTTGAGGGCCGGACCCCCAAAGAGAAAATTAAATCAGATTCAGGTTCATATATTTGCCATTTGCAGTAAAACCACATTGGAATACATCCGCAAAAGTCCCCATGTGCACAAGGCAAGTACATAAATAAAACAAGGTTAAACTTGCAGAAATAAAGCAAACAAAACAGGAAACAAGATCATTTAAAGTGCTCTGTTTAAACTTTAAGCTTGTGGAAAAAAGCTGTGAGCAAAACGAGATGTCTTGCATCTCGACGAACAATATCTTCTGCCAGAGGGAAGATCCTGGAACATGGCTTTTCCAGGGGCCAGAGGAGTCATTGATTATTATTATAAAAAATAAGAAAACCAAAAATGTTGCTAATTATAATTTGCGCGCGGGCCGCCAGTTGATGATTAGTGTATTTGGGAATTTGTACCACTTGGTTTTTGCGACTTCAAGCTGCATCTCAACCATTTGGTAAAGGCCTATGTTGCATAATTAAAATGTTGTATACTAATGATTTTGAAAATAGGCCCTCTGAAGAAGGTGCACGGGGAAAAGCCCCAAGGACAAAGGAATATGCACTCAGGAATCATAGAGATGACCAGCTTACAAAACCGGACAATTATTGACTCCAAGAATAAACAAATGCTCTCTCCCACTCTGGACGAGGGCAAAAGTCCAACACAATCAGGCGCCCAGTGGTGGGGGGCATTGTTTGCTCAGGTGGAGAGGGAAGACCAAGACCGGGTCCAGACCAGGGGCCAGACCAGTCCCAGACTGTGACGTCATCGGACCCTTTGATAGAAACTGCTGGGAGGAGATTGGCAGTCAGTCAGCCGAGGGCCAGGAGAGAGGGACATATATAGTTTTAGGAGCACTTTTTGTTGAATATTCTGTATCTGATTGTAAAGATAATTAAATGCAGATGTTAAACGTGAAGATCTCTTGTCTCGCTCTTGCATCGACTTTGGATACGTCAGTCAAAGGGAATTATTGACTTCACCTATAATAAAAATAAGAAATAAACTAGGGGTTAAAAAACAACATAAAAAGTCATTATTTGTTATTAGTGCTTCTATATCCTTGAAAATTAATACAAGAAAATTGAACCTTGCTTTCCTCGAGGAGTGAACATTAAACGGGTAAGAGGGTTAATCCTGGGGTTTAAATTGAGATTAGATTGGATTTATGATTTTATGTAAATGTCTCTCTTCTGTTTTGTCTGCGTCAGCTCCAGATGGTCACCAGATTTTCCCCTCGTGGGATGAATCAAGTATCTACAGTATCTAAACACTGGAGATAACATGCCGGCCACTATTACTGAGCCTGATCTATATTCTCTAATGTCTCTTTGTAACTTTGTAATGTAACTATTCCAGTAAGGGCTCCAGTATGATGTTGGTGTTGTATATTGACCTGTATTATTAAACATATTAGGGCTGTGACAAGTTCATTGATTAATTGCATCAATTTTATACTTTAAATACTTGAGTTTTAATTAAATCAGTATCACATAAAGCAAATGTAATGGTTTCTCTCCTTGGCATAAACAACACCAGAAAGATTTGCGGGAAGAGAATAGTTCATATTTTTGTCTGTCTATCTAATATTTAAGTGAATTCCATCAAATGAGGAAGCAGAAGGGGTGAGAATGAGAAGGTCTAACCGATTGCTTTGAAAAAAAAATCTCTCTCCTCCAATCAAAAACTTACTGTACTGACATTCACTTCAGTAATACATACTTGAGTAATACATACTTCAGTAATACAGTAATACATTACTTCAGTAATACATTAATAGGTTACATGGACCAAACCATGCTGAGAAGAGGTTTTACAGAGCTATGATTATTACATAACGACATATCATTGTTTTTAAAAAGGTTTCTGATCAAATAATAATCCTGTGGCATCACGTCAACTTTGCTTTTGTGAAATGAATAACAAAATCCTTCATTCCACAGTTCTAAAAAACGAATTGATTATTGAAAGAAACATCTACAAACTAATTGATTATCAATATTCTCAATTAAGCCACATATGTATCTATGTCCATATATAGATACGATGGTGACGACAAAAGAGCAAGTAACTGATCAATCATTGTCTTTCTTTTTATAAAAACCAGCTGAATTTAAAGGGGGCTTAACATGTGCAATCGCGCAACGTCTTAATATATTTTAATGAATTTTATCTTGTAATATTGCACCCTCAGTAGATTATCTACTATACCTGAGGACTCTGATACTGACCACAGTTACACTCCCTACATGGTTTTAATTTTGTTTGCCACTACGTATTCTTCCATTCTGAAAGGAAAAACAAAAAATTAGATGTCCGCTAACTTGTATGATCTGATTAGAGCATGCAATTCCTTTGATGTGATCTGGAAGATACAAATCCATATAACAGACCAACAAACTGAGTACAGACAGAAAAGGGTTCTTTACTTAAGTGTACACTGTCTATACACAATGCCAACGCTGCTTGTTTCGATGTCGGTAATATTAAAAGATTCTGCCTCCACCTTTGTTCTCTGCAGGAGTGTCCCAGTGGTGTAGTCAATGAAGACACATTCAAGCAGATCTACTCACAGTTCTTCCCACATGGAGGTAGTCTCAGTTGTGGTTAGCGGTGTTTACAGTGCAAACCAAATGTTACACCACGTATAAGAGACTCAATATTGGTACAAGGTTGCAAAGGATTTGTTTTGTTCTTACACTCAGCAAAGTCAGAAGTTTACGTACACAAACAAGACATGTCTGTTTAACAATTTGGGAAAGCCCAAATAATCATGCCATGGCCTTTGAGTTAAAGTAGTGCAAGGTAATATGCACTCTTAATGGTCTAATTAAGTCATTATCATGAAAATCATTTTGTTGTCTGAATCTTCCTGTCTGTGCAATCCACCTTCAGTAGTTTAGCTACAAATGGTAGAAACAGTGTAGACATAGAGCCAAGAAAATGTCACCCAACAAACTTGCAACCAGATGAGAACTTAATTCTGCTTTGTGATTGGATAATCTGTTTGAAAATTGTAAATATCATGAATCACCAATTTATTTTGTTCAGACAAGTTCAAATATGATCAGTGCATATGATCTGTTATTTGGGGAGACTGCATTCCATGTTACATACTGTCCCTTTAAATGGAGGCACATATGAGAATAAATTGTTTAAAGATACATCTTACCACTCATAGGACAATCAAAATAAGTCAAACTATTCAGGAAGGTTTGCTCCAAATACTTAATTTGAATTTAAAAAGGGGATAAAAATGAATGAAAACGTGGAACTGTTTGGCCTCAAAAATGTGGATGAATTGGATTGGCTTGGGGGTTGGACGTCTCATGTCTGGGAATGTTTAGTTGCAGGAGGAACCGGTGCTCTTCATAAATGGCATCACAAAGAAAGAACATATTGAATCCACATCTCAAGACATCAGCAAAGTTAAAGCTGCATTACCTCACTTTATTTTTGTATTCATTACAAAAATTCAATCCATATCCATGCAGTGCATTGGGATACGTCCTTTTAAAGAATAAGTAGCGCAGATTTGTCCTGGCGTGTCATTTTATTTTAGATCGAGTTTTCGTGCAACAAGGAAGAGAATTTGTTTTGGGACCAGATTGTGAACAATCACAGCGGACCACTGGCCCCCACTTTCTTGAGAAAACCTACAGGCCTCTCGTTAGCACAGACAGATGAGGTTTGGGGCGATAGCTCCCTGAGTGCGGGGAGGGCGAGCAGAAAGAGCGAGGCCAGCGCTCACATTCAAAAATGTCACAAAGTGAGTTAGTGCAGCTTTAAAGCTGGGGTCCTTAACTTTGTCACTAACCTTGTACTTTGCCAACTGAAAGAGTCTTTTAAAAGTGATTTATTGTGAACAAATGAGACCAGTATATGGTGATTTCATCTTATTAGAGAATTATATTTTTTGCAAACCTATAGGAAAGGATACTTATGAGTCACTGGTTTTAAAGTTTTGGGCTGAGAGCTGATTGGCTGAGTGAGGGTTCTCTTTTTTTTAACTTTTTTGTGTGAAAATGCATTTACAAAGATGTTACAAAAGCCAAAAAATGCATGCATGTAAAATCAGTGATAGAACCAATATTTTTTTTAAAGAAAAGAACTAGTTGATGGATTTTTTTTTAACACAGTTCACTTTTTGTGGCTTTAAAGTGTTGTACCCCAGCTTTAAAGCTTTCCTGGACACACATAGAGCAGTAATTACAAAGGGGGATATGGAACACAAATTAACTGTTTTGGAGTAATTGGCAAGAATTAAGAAGCATTGGAAGAATAAACACAACAAATGGTTTTAACAGAAATTCTACCAAATACTAATACATTTCTGACTTTGTAAAAAGTAAAACAAAGAATTCTCAAAAAATAATGAAAGCATTTGTAATTATTGTATGTCTCCTTGCACAGTGTATTTAAACATTTGGCTTCCACTGTATATCTACATGTGCTTTCCATAATTAGCTGTAATAATATATTTATATATTTGTCTAATTTTTTACAGATGCAAACCAATATGCACACTACCTGTTCAATGCCTTTGACTCTGCAAGTTCCGGATCAATAAAGTTTGAGGTTTGTTTTCAGTCATTATCACATCAGCCTGTCACTGATTCTCAGTCACCACGTCTCTGCCGTTGTAGGACTTTGTGTCAGCCCTCTCCATCCTGCTCCGGGGAACAATCACCGAGAAGCTGCAGTGGACATTTAACCTTTATGACATCAACAGAGACGGTTATATCAACAAAGAGGTGCGTTTTATTATCATGTACAGTCTGTAAATATGTCCTCATTCTATTCAATTTGAAACTAAAAAGATGGTTTGTGTGGGAAAATAGGAGATGACGGACATAGTGAGGGCGATATACGACATGATGGGGAAATACACTTACCCTGCACTCAAAACAGACACCCCCAAGCAGCACGTGGACGCCTTTTTCCAGGTGAGAAAGACACAGCAGTTCAAAACCAGATTTGTCTTTACAAAATATGACACATGCATATTTTGTATATTAAAGTAGTGTTTCAAATGAGTCTAAATTGTGTTTTGTTTCTTTGCCTCTTTGCAGAAAATGGACAAAAACAGAGATGGTGTCGTCACACTGGATGAATTCATCTTTTCATGTCAAGAGGTGAACCATGCTAGTAAACTCTACCATATAGAAACAACATACATGCATTGATTTAAAGCTGGGGTATGCCGTTTGTCACCACATAAAGAATATTGTTAAAATAAATATTTGTAAATGACCATAATATGCTGTATTTATCTTTCTAGAAGACATGCAATCTTTTATAAGAAGGCTAGTTTAGAGA
Organism: Knipowitschia caucasica; assembly: GCA_964034765.1. NCBI lineage: Eukaryota > Metazoa > Chordata > Actinopteri > Gobiiformes > Gobiidae > Knipowitschia > Knipowitschia caucasica. The sequence goes on from OZ035830.1 coordinate 17,659,193, forward strand.
TTTCTTAGAGAGGCCAAAAAATACAAGCATGCTTTTAGAGGCAGGGACAACTTTTGTAGTTATTTGTTATGTTTGGAATTTAGGTACCCTAGCTTTAATCCCCTGTACCCTAGACTTAACCCCCCACTCTGTGCAATAACCATACAGTAGACTGTATATTAGGAGTGAACTGACCGAGAGCTGTTGTCACCATAGTGTTTCCCAAATGTGGAAAATGCCAATTTGAACACAAGCTAGCTGGAGCCAATGTCCTTATATGGGCATTTGTTCCCGAGCAAGCTGGACTTTTTGTGAAGAATGAAGGCATCTGATTGGTCAATCCTTATATGGCTCATATCTGGATTGACAAAAACAATATAATATCAAAATATAAACATAGATCACAGGATCACAAACCATGGATTTTTGTTTTGCCTAAAATGCTAGTGTGACACAAACAGTTTAGTTTTCAATCTAAGTCAATGGGAGCCAGAGTGAGTTTGCGCAAAACTTTTTCCATGAGCACTTCCCTATTGGGTTTCATCGAGTGAATGGTTGAGCTTTGTCCATCTATGTATAGTCCCTGACAAAAACCCATCAGACTGCACAGTTTCCTTGATAGTTTTATACTGCCTCCTTGTGGCTAAAAGTCTAAATGCACTTTATACCAACTTAACCATTTGTGTTTCTTTTCTGGATTGGTGCAGGATGAAAACATCATGCGCTCTCTGCAGCTTTTTGAAAATGTCATCTAGCTGAACAACGCAATCAGAAGAAGAAGTAGCAAAAAACAAAAACGGAAGCTGAGCGGTCACGAGGACGACGAGCCCAAAGGAAGAAGAATATATTTAGGATGTGTAAGAGCTGTAATTTGGGTCTGACAGTTTGACAGTTCGAACCTAGCCTAGTCTTACCACACCATCGTACAAATTTCACTTGTGTAGGGAAATAATAATTGACCGGAGTATACGGATGGCTAAGGCTGGGCTAGTTTGGACCCTATCCCAGCTCCAGTTTCAGTCAGCCCTTTACTTCATACAACCTCAATGTTGACTACTCGCCTCCTTCAGTGTGCACTTCCGTCCGACGTGTGAATACAAACTATCAAACCCCAAAAAACCGAGGACCATTCTTTGTAAATGAATTCAAATTTTTGAGAATCTACTAAAACTTAACACATATTCAAAAAGAGGTTGAAGCACAAACAGATATTTTTTAAGGACATTTGTATCAATGTGGCAAACGTGAGCAATATGTTCAAGCATGCAGAGCCCAGTCTTGTACAGTCTCCGTGTACCATATCTGTGGCAGTTTTCATCTGGTTTAATGGACTTGAGCTGGCGTACCCCTGTGTGTCGATAACTGTTATGTTGGTTGTATATAATGTTCATGTTATTTGTGAAATGATCATGTCGTGTCTGTCCGTGGCGCTGCTCTTCTGTCTGTCTTTCTGTCTTGTGGATACACACTGCAAAAAGTGAAAATATAGACTTGTGTAGTTCACTTGATTTCAGTGTATTTATCTAATCACACTGTTTTTTGTTTTACTTTTTTACTCATGCAGGCAGAAGATCCTTAAGATAATATTATTGGTTATCAATATTTTTTGTCTGGTTTCATTAAAGTGGAAAAATGATAATCCACTGGAAGATAATTTGCTTGAAACGAGTACATTTCCTCTAAAAGTAGCATTTTTTTTCTTTCTCTGGAGCCACTTTTTGCAGTGCATATATTGGCTGTGTGGGTGAGTGTAGTGTCCTTTTGTTATATCTTTGACCAAAATCACTCGAAAACAACATTCTTATCATCATAGAATATCATGTTTTGTTCAATTATTGACTCAGAAGGACCAACTGTTCACTGTGAGGAGAGCATGTCAAAAATGAAGACCTGTTCACTGATATTGAAGGAGAGGAAGCCATTTCTTCAAAAAGAGCCATTGTGTTGATGATTACATGAGAACTAAATACAGATTTTGGAATAATTCTATCATGTCCACACTGTGCTTTCAAATTCTAATCGCTTGAGACGCCTCATACAAGAAGACAGACAGACAGACAGTTCTGAATGAAATCGTACATGTATTGAAATATTGTATAAAATCATTATATTTATCAATAAACTTTTCAAGAAATAAAAGAATTAATGTCTGGCATTTTCTGTTACTCCATGCCACATGTTCTTTTGTCGTTTGACAATATTTTATGCATCATAGAGAACAAGCAAAAGAAACAGAAATGTCACAGCTGTTGTTTTGTTATATACACACCGTACAATGGAAGTACAAAAGACATGTAAATTATGCCTCACAAACGAAGCATCAATTGTGCATATGAGAAATAATTTAAACTGTGTGTAAATAAACATAAACATGCAACACTGTCTTTATTACCAAGCCACGGGTAAATGACTCCGCTGTGACTGTTTTCATTATTTTCTTGACTTTTTATCATCTAACTGCAGGTCACAGTTGGGAGCAGTTTGATTGCAACAGTGCTATAGGACAAAGGGAGTCACAAATGAAATGTGAAAGGATCTAAGTGGCAGACCATTTATCACAAGTACTTCTCATCTGCAATTGCAGAGACACATTTGTTGGTAATAAAATAAAGTGTGAAAATCATTAAAAACACATTTTTGAATGCAACGTTTTGTCTTATTATTAAGAAGGGTTCTGGCTCCCCAAAACAATGCTAGAAAACTACTTTTCTCAAGAGTAAACTGACATGAAAATATATGAGTGGGATATTGCTTCTTGATCCTTGGGTCCATGAGGCAGACGTGTGTTCATTTCACATAATGAAAATATACACTGATAACAACAAGGTGGCACACATGAGAAGTTTGACCGGTTCCAGATAAAGGATCTCTTCCACATGGAACGTTTCCTTTCGCACAGACGAGGTTCAGTCCTTGTGCCATGTGCGTCTGAGTGCATACGTCGACTGTGCGTGTTTGGGGTCTATTCCCGCTCCTCAGCCCACGGCTGCAGGTTCTGCAGCGCGTACAGAGAGGAGTTGTGAGCACACAGAGGGTCCGACACCGCGGACTCTCCCAGGCTCTTGTGCAGGGCGGACTGCTGCAGCTGCAGGATCAGACGGTTGGCCTGTTGACGCTCCGCCTCACGCTCCTCCGCTGTCTGTCTCCTGCACAAAACAAGGAGCAACTTCAACAATACAATAATTTCAAACTCACACATTCACATTTACATCACGCACTGTTCATGCATTAAGCACTGTGAAAGTAAAAAACCACATTTTACATTTGAATTTATCCCAAACATGTAACTATGGTCAGCTTGGAATAGGGCTATTAGAATTTAAATATGACTTCACTATGATTCGATTCACTTGGGCCGGACTTAACTTACGACGACCAAAAAGATGGTTCCAAGTGGAACACTCGATGTCTCTGCGGCAGTGGGGGATGACTTTTGTGGATATTGAATACTTGGAACCGTCCATATCGAGAATGTGGTTCTAAAGAGAGAATGCCTATGTTGGACCATCTAAAGTCACAGTGTTTTGAAATCCTTTTTCGTTGGTAAAGATTTGCATTATATTATTTTGTGTCTGTCTGGAAATGCGTGTGTTTGTTTTTTATGTATGTTCATTTACATACAATGAAATCAAATAATGAATCGTGTTCCTCGTTTTTATTCTAATTCAATAAAATAGATTATTATGTGTTGGGGATAGCACATTTACACCTACCACTCCAGGCCACTCTTTTATTTATTTACGCGTAAATATGTCATTTATTTTAGATAAACTTTTCATGTTTGCATTAATTGAGCAGTCCCACCATGAAGTCACGTGATCACGGGAAGTGAGATGCATGTGCCGGACTTGGCTGCTCATGCTGGGAGTCGGGACTCTGAGTGAAAGTCAGATTATGTTCAGTAAACAGTGCTTTATCATGTCCCCCTCACCTCCACTTGGTCCTGCGGTTCTGAAACCAGGTCTTGACCTGTGCGTCGGTCATCTTGAGGCTCTTGGCCAGGGCGGCCCGCTCGGCACTGGCGAGATACTTCTGGCGGTGGAAGCGCTTCTCCAGCTCACAGATCTGCACACGGGAAAAAGACGTGCGTGGTTTTTTCCTCTTTGGAGGCGTCCGGTTCTGGTACGGATGTCCTATCCGCCTTGTGACGGCGAAGGGCACCAGAGCAGCTGCAACACAGGTAAACACAGAGCATCAGACATGTGACATCACATGTGAGAGATGGCAAGACACAAACACAGCTCAGCTGGTCTACGCAGCAGATGAAAACATATATGAATAAACGATGTAATTAACTTTCACAATTATGTTTTTTCTGTTAAGCTTGAAATAATTCAAACCTTTAATGGATTTACTAAAATTTACATAATTATAAGGAATAAATTTGCCTTATATTATTATTATTATTGTTATTATTATTATTATTATTATTATTATTAGGCTATTATTATGAGCTATATAATTGTGTTGTGTCCTTATTATTTTGTAATTCTTATTATTATTATTCTTCTTCTTCTTATTATTATTATTTTTATTGGTATCTTATTTCTCACCGTGATAATGAAGATGATTAGATATTATTTATCTGCAGCTTATGTGTGTCCAAATATGAACGATTATTTTGTGTTATTGGTTTATTTGCATTATTTATTATAGGCTTTTATTATTAGTATGACATTGTTGTCATTATTGTTTTATGTTCATGTTTTATCATGAGCCTATATATCATTCTTTCGAAATTGTGAGGTTCTATTTTGCTCACGACATTGGCCTATATATAGGCCTCTCATATTTGATTTTAACAAGAGGAGGAAATGTTTTACGAGTGGACTTTTGTTGTTATTGCCTTTTACATTTCAGTCCTCTTGATCCTTTTCGAACGTCTTCTTGTTTCCGCCTTACGTGAATAATTAATACTAATTGTCTGTCATTCGTCTTAAAACAAGTGTTAATATGTTTATGAATGCAGATTTTACTCAAGTAAAATATTGTACCACAGTAGCAGCAGTCTTACCTGATATCCTGTCTTTCGCAAACCTGTTCCCAATCCAGGGGAAGCACAGCCCCCCGAAGCCGGGCACTGCGCCCTGCACGGGGGCTGGGGCTCCAGACGCTGTGACCGGTCTGTGTGCCGGGACTCGGATAACCCCCCTGCTCCCTAAACTCCTGTCCCCGTAGGAGCCAGCCGCGTCCACCGGGGGCATGATGCCAGACAGGGAGATGGAGAGCGCGGTGTAGGAGGGCGCGCTGGCCCCTGTCGGACTGGACAAACTGTAATAGCCATCCCCGCTGCTTGTGTCCGAGCCGCTCTGACGTCCGGCGGTGCGTGCGCTCTCTGGCTCTGTCCCCGCGCCCAGGATCTGGTCTATACCGAAACTAATGGGCTCATGCTGGGTAGGTTTGGGAGGAGGACTCGGTGCGCTCGGTGGTTGCTCCATTTCCATCTTTATACTGCTTCAAAAACCAGAACAACTGCTCAGTGTGTTTTCCGCGCAGCCGTGTCAAACTGTTCCTGAAATCAAAGCTTGTGTCTCCATCCTCGTCTCTCCGCTCGTGTCCAGTCCAGGCCTCCTCTGTTGCCTCTTCTGTTGACTCCTCTTCACATGCTCTGCTCTCAAACTTTGATGGGCGTTCAGAGAGATGTGACGCTCTGTTCTCTTCTCCACACGTCAAAACGCCCCCTCCATCTCTGCGCGTCTTCCATTGGCTGCCAGCACCGTGACTGATTGAAAGTTAATGGGAGTGGGCCTTCTATTTGGCACAATAACCACCATGTCCCATAACCACTGGCGCTAGACTGATAAAGCTTCTGATGTCAACAAATGGCTCTTTTTCGAGTCGCCACATCTTTATTTATTTTAATGAAGAGTTACGAGCGATGACAACTTTATGGAAATGTGTCTCATCAGGAATCACTCAGATCCGAGCTTTTACATTTGCTGCGTCTCATTGTGGCCTGTACACTCCGTTTATTGTCCGAACGTGCTAATGAAACGTTCAGTGAATCATTTGTTTTTAGAAGAATTGAAAAGGCCAGGACCTCGTTTCAATCCACTCGCGTGCTTGTCCTTTACGCACATATTAGGTTTCTGGTTTATCAAAATATGCCTGTGTCTATTCATTTTTAAACCCTGGTTTTGATGTCTGTATATGGTAATTAGGCGATTTTTATCTGCACATCCAAGCTTTGACATACATTTAGAGAATGCTTTAATTTAGCATTAGATGGAAACAAACATTCGTGAGGCTCAGTGCGCCCCTTGTTCTCTTGTTGCAGAGGCGCATTAAATGAAATGACAAGGGAAGGCCATGGGCTACTGCAGATAAAGTGTCCGGCCTCTGGAAGTATAGTAGCTGAGCTCTCGTCCAATGGCGCCCAAAGTGACCCCGTAATCTCATTTGCACTAACTTGTCTGCGGGACAGACGAATGCGCGTGTGGTGTGGATGCGGCAGGTGGCTTTTTAAGCGATCGCATTACATCAGCGTTACAAACGAACCTTGGGAACTTCATGGAGCAATCAATAAACACCAGGATAATTATGCCAGGCTCATGACAGTAGAGCGTCAGTTTTGTGGGATATGTATTAGCCCTATTGCTTTAAAACTTAAACCTCAAAAGTGGCTTTCTTTCAAAATTAAATCTATTAAACTATAATGTGCAGTCTGCGGCTAAAAAACGTCACACAAAAATGCAAAAATGTGCCTTTGTATTGAAGTTAATATAAACACACCACTTGGCCCCTCACAATAAAACCTTATGAAGCAATATGAGACGGGACAAGGCCCGAGGTGTTTGTTTGGCAATATGGACAGAGTCTGAGCCTTGGCCGCCTCTCTGCGCCATATGCGCGCTCACCGGTGCTTTTGATGGGAGAGATGATGGGGCTGTTATAGCTGTCAGCAGCGAGGACATTTCGTTTATTTGTTTATCCGGGTTTGACCACTACATAGTAATTAGAGCCAGTTACAGTTGTTCTGCGTGTTGAGTGAAGAGCGCAATATGCTTTTTATAGACGAATAAGCACGGGGACATGAAGGGCAGACAGGTCATGTGCAAGTGTTATAATCTGGTGTAATCCAATGACTATAATTATTACACATTAGTGATATCCTGCGGGAGTATGACAGCGTTACACTTTACCCATCGCCAGACCCATCCTCAGCTCCCTCTTTGGCAGCCTTTATTCATTTATTGAAATATTGGGGCACACTCTGCTTGGATGGGCTTTTCATATGCATTGGCACTGTCTGTATCTCGCCTATATGTCTATTTTAAGATAATATACGACAAGATACTTTATTGTCTCCCAAACGTGAAATTCGTCATGGGACAGGGGTTCACATGCTCTACAAGCACCACAATTTATAAACATTCACACAATAAGACCAAACAGAAACACAAGTGGAGCAGCTGAGGCCATATGTATATATTCCCCCAGCTCTCAAATAAGTTCAATTGCTAATGGTACAAAAGACTGTTTAAATTAGTTAATTAATCTATATCCTATATTTTTTACGTAGCTAAATAACTGAACTGAACTGAGTGAATGGCCACCCAACACACATTTCAGAAACAAACGTAGAAACCATATAGAGCGTAAATGGAACTATACTGTTTCTATACGCGAATACGTGGCTTTGGGGATGGGGGGGCCAAAATGTTTAGTGTCAAAGCCTACAGCACCGCGGGTAAACAATTAAGACACGCATCAATCCTGGCAGTTTCCTATCCACAGGCAATCTAAAAGATGACACGGTGATTTTCAAAAGTCCAAAAAGAAACGACAACAAAAGAGTGAAAGAGTGCGATTTGTTTGAGAAATTACCACTTGATCTGCATAATCGGGGGGCCTGGGCTGCAGAGCGGGTACCCGGGGGCTGCGTTTTTATTGCGCGTCTCTTCGCCGTTATCAATTTCAGCTGCGCGCCTGACTTTTTAAAAAGGAGGGGACAAGGCCGGCTGCTGGTGAATAATGAATGACACGCTTTTATATTGTCGCTAAAGTGCCCGTGATGTTCCAATATGAAAAGGCAGCGGTAAGTAATAGTGCATTTAAAGGGGATGTAGTGTATTATTATGATGTAAAAGTCAGGGGGATGAGCGGAGAGAGAGCGGCGGCGCGCGGAGAGAGCACTGAGATTGTTTTATTACAATAAGAGGAGATGAGTTTGCCTCGCAGCAGAATGGGGACCAGTTAATGAAACTTTACCGCAGCTAACGATTTCCCCTCCCTCGCTCTAAAAAACGTCCTTATGAAATATTTAAACTATTTAATATAGGTAGTATTAAGCTGAAAGACACTGGCATGGACCATCTGACAACATTTACAAGGCTGTAGATTTTTAAAAGTTGCATAAACACTGCTTTATGGGGCTTTACAAGCGGGAGAGCAATGTTGTAAATCAGCCGACATTGGGAGTAATGATGTGAAGTGTGCTTTACTGCTGGCAACATGCAGTCTGTCTGAACAGGGAGAGATGCCCGCTTTGTTTTCACTTCAATATAGCTTTTATTTCTAAATACATTTCTGTTCAAGAAACAGTTAGCTATTTAACATGATCGATTAAGTTAAGTTATGCTTCAGTCTCTGTGGAGATGTTCCTCTGCATTTGACATCCAGAATGCCTCCTTTGTCATGGCAGCTGTTTACCTATTGTCAAGGGTTTAATATGGAAAACCGGAGCACCTGGAGGAAACCTATGCAGACCCTGTTATTTGAACCCAGGAACCTCTGACTGAGAAGCTTGAGTGCTAACCACTGTGCAATTGTGCTGCCCAAGATGTGGCACCTTTTTTTGGTGGTATTTCTTTCTTTATGTTATTATTATATTATATATATATATATCTGTGCAGAGAGAATTTTAACTTTAGTTTCATTTTCTATTGCCCTTTATTTCAGAATCTTGTGTACATGGGATAGGAGTCTATGTTTCTCTTCTTTGCACTCCATTTTGAACCAAATATATATACATTTATAAGTACAGTGCCTTGCGAAAGTATTCGGCCCCCTTGAACCTTTCAACATTTCGCCACATTTCAGTCTTCAAACATAAAGATATACAAATTTTATTTTTTGTCATGAATCAACAACAAGTGGGACACAATCGTGAAGTGGAACGAAATTTATTGGATAATTTGAACTTTTTCAACAAATAAAAAACTGAAAAGTGGGGCGTGCAATATTATTCGGCCCCTTTACTTTCAGTGCAGCAAACTCACTCCAGAAGTTCAGTGAGGATCTTTGAATGATCCAATGTTGTCCTAAATGACTGATGATGATAAATAGAATGCACCTGTGTGTAATCAAGTCTCCGTATAAATGCACCTGCTCTTTGATAGTCTCAGGGTTCTGTTTAAAGCGCAGAGAGAACCATGAAGACAAAGGAACACACCAGGCAGGTCCGAGATACTGTTGTGGAGAAGTTTAAAGCCGGATTTGGATACAAAAAGATTTCCCAAGCTTTAAACATCTCAAGGAGCACTGTGCAAGCAATTATATTGAAATGGAAGGAGTATCAGACCACTGCAAATCTACCAAGACCCGGCCTTCCCTCCAAACTTTCATCTCAAACAAGGAGAAGACTGATCAGAGATGCAACCAAGAGGCCCATGATCGCTCTGGATGAACTGCTGATAACTACAGCTGAGGTGGGAGAGTCTGTCCATAGGACAACAATCAGTCGTGCACTGCACAAATCTGGCCTTTATGGAAGAGTGGCCATTTCTCAAAGATATCCATAAAAAGTCTCTTAAAGTTTGCCACAAGCCACCTGGGAGACACACCAAACATGTGGAAGAAGGTGCTCTGGTCAGATGAAACCAAAATCAAACTTTTTGGCCACAATGCAAAACGATATGTTTGGCGTAAAAGCAACACAGCTCATCACCCTGAACACACCATCCCCACCTCAGCTGTAGTTATCTGCAGTTCATCCAGAGTGATCATGGGCCTCTTGGCTGCATCTCTGATCAGTCTTCTCCTTGTTTGAGATGAAAGTTTGGAGGGACGGCCGGGTCTTGGTAGATTTGCAGTGGTCTGATACTCCTTCTAAATTGCTTGCACAGTGCTCCTTGAGATGTTTAAAGCTTGGGAAATCTTTTTGTATCCAAATCCGGCTTTAAACTTCTCCACAACAGTATCTCGGACCTGCCTGGTGTGTTCCTTTGTCTTCATGGTTCTCTCCGCGCTTTAAACAGAACCCTGAGACTATCAAAGAGCAGGTGCATTTATACGGAGACTTGATTACACACAGGTGCATTCTATTTATCATCATCAGTCATTTAGGACAACATTGGATCATTCAAAGATCCTCACTGAACTTCTGGAGTGAGTTTGCTGCACTGAAAGTAAAGGGGCCGAATAATATTGCACGCCCCACTTTTCAGTTTTTTATTTGTTAAAAAAGTTTAAATTATCCAACAAATTTCATTCCACTTCACGATTGTGTCCCACTTGTTGTTGATTCATGACAAAAATTTAAAATTTTATATCTTTATGTTTGAAGACTGAAATATGGCGAAATGTTGAAAGGTTCTAGGGGGCCAAATACTTTCGCAAGGCACTGTATGTCACCACATAGTGCATGCTGTTAGATATTTTTTCTTTATGAATATGTATATGTCTATATATAATAATAATAATCATTATTATTTGGCTTTTTTAAGAACACCAGCGGTCCATAGACATAAGAAACACCAGATTTGGCAGTTGTATGTATGTATATAGGTGTTATCATGAAAATGTAATGTTGCTGTATACTAGGCGCAAAGTGAGAGGAACAATCCCTGCAAATCTTTTCTGTTGTTACTTCTCTAAATTTACACACCTTAATCTTTAATGGGGAAAATAATCTCTGTTTGATTAGAATACTGTATACACGAAGAGCTCCTTTTGCATAAAAACATTTCTGTTTCAAACATGTATTGAAATGTGTTTTGGTCTATTACCATCTTCAACTTGTCTCATTAATGGCAGTAACTAATGTATTAATTATTTATATGGCACATTTCAGAAACTAAGGTGACACGAAGTGTTTTACAATGTTTTTGGAGTACCAATGTTTTTCCATTCCCTCAACACACAGTGATGACCGAACCTACCATCAAAGCCTCTGACCATCACCATCCGTTCACTCACTCATTACTTTCAGACCTATTTTACACATCTAGTGGTAGGGGAAGCCTTGACAGACATGGGGAGAACATGCAAACTCCACACACAACGTCTTATCTGTAGGTGGAATTGAATCCAGGACCTTCCTGCCGCTGTGTCATCCAATACATTTGAAACAATTTTCAAAAAACATATTCATATTATAAACCTGATATAGGTACCGTAATTACCTGACTATATGTTGTTACTTCTTTCAATTTCTTTAAAGCCCTTGGTCTTTATAGAAATGTGGCCAATACATGTATTTTTATCGTTTATCTCCTGGGGCGCAGGAAATAAGGTGGACAGAACTCTATCAGCTTTGGTTTATGTGAACAGCAGTTCACATAAACCAAAACCTGCAGCCTCTACAAAATAGTAGATCTGTTGAGTTTATGGACTTATCATTTTCCCTCCAGGTTTAGCAAAAGACACACGTTTATTGTCAGAACAGTTTGCTAAATTAATCCCGACATGGAAAAAATAAAAATAAATGTTATCCTTAGGGCTGAGCGATATGGCAAAAAAGTAAAATCTCGATTTTATTTCCTGCTTTGTATGATTTCGATTTTTAATCAATTTTTGAAAGATACCGAAGACAGACTTTGACCTTAAAAATATGTATTAATCTCTCCGCTCAATATTCAAGTTTCTGCTGATATTGCAAGTATAATTCATGTGCTGCTGGAACAATATCCTTCATTCGATTTCACGATTTTCACATTTTTCACAAATTAGATTTTTTCAAAAGCAGATTAATTGCCTGAATTCGATTTATTACCCATCCCTAGTTTTCCTCCAGTGATCATTTTGTTATTTACCATTGACCACAACAAGTCAACAGTTCGTTAAAACACCTTGTCGTTAAATCCAGTCAAATGTCCAGTTGAAACAGTTGTCCATCTGTTTTACTCTTTCAGGTGTTGGTTAAGTGTTACATCACAACGTAAAAACCTGTGGCAAGTGTGGCCTATATGTGGACAAAATGTATTTTCTTTGACAAATGTAGTTGTTGCGGTTTCAATTCAATTTGTTGATTCACAGAACAGAGAATAAATGGTTCAGACACAGGAAATGCAATAATAACAAACACAAAGAGAGTGAGAAGACTAATGTCTGTAAATGTTTATATTCAGATGCCTTAATAGTCCAGAAAGTACTGTTCCTTGCTTTAGGAAAAGGGTAGATTGTCAGTCTGTCCCATATTATTCAAATGACACTTGTCTGTCCTTTGCAAATGAAGTCTTCTCTTGGACATTTGCGATGCCTACAGCCTGCAGCTAGTCAATACACAGAACAGTGTTTTTGTCTACAACAAGAGCCGTAGCCTGTGCGGCGTGTTGGGTTTCATATTGACATCCTCAGTGGGACTGTTGGATGAGAGCAGAGAGCAATGGGATCCCCCATAAGGGACTCGGTCAGGGAGGGCCATCATCATCTCTGTTCTACTGTCACTGGACTATTGAGGATACAAAGTAAGTGGCAGACATTTAAAAGGCACATGTAAAATGTCAAGTAAATGTCAAACAATGGGCTCTGGGTGAACAGTATGTTTTATTGGACATTAATGGCCACATGAAGACTCGCTTTATTGCAAAAAAAGTGAATTATATTTTTCCTAATTGTTCATGAAGCTGAATTGTGTCCTTTGGGAATGATGTATTATTTCAGAAGGGGAAAGTTACAGCAGATAAATAGTGATTGAAAGGGGAAGCAGCAATCAGCAGAACAGTTCTTGTACAGAAATCAGGATGTCTCAGTATCAGCATGCATATTTAACAAGGTAAAGATGCCTCGACAGATAGTAGATATTAATTTCATTGAATTGTAAATACTTAACTTTGTGGAAACAATGGCCTGAGAGTGCGTGTCTGCATGAGTGTGTTCAGGGCATGTTGGCCTGTCTGATGGTTGAATGCATGGCTGCCTCTTCACGCTGGTTAAAGCCAGGGAGGAGACGGAGAGGAGGAGGATGTGAGTTAACCACAGACACACAGAGAGAGAGAGAGGAGTCAGAGCTAAGTATGTGACATGAGCTAAATGTTAAAGCATTAATGGCTGTGATTTTAAGCTGATGATAATTGGACACATGGCTTTGGTTGGAACTAATGTAATTCCCACAGTCTGGACAGTCTTTCTGAGCCACGCCTTTGCTTGTCTGTATTATTGAGTGATAAGTAAAAGTTTGTCTCTAACACCATAAAATAATCCAACTCTTTGAACCAACAGATACATTATTAATTAGGCAATTTACTGACTTAATGACTGACTTTGTAATTCATGGGCACATGTGCAGGGGTCAGGTCCGGATGCATGTTCATTTAAGAGCAGCTGAGTGCTCTGAATGTCCCTGAATGCGCCGCTAATGTGCTAATTCATTACTGCGTGTATTCAGTTGAATTGTGTCATCATTGTTGTTCATCTCTCTCTGTCTGGATTCTCTCCGCTTCATAAAAGCCGATTATCTGCATGTCCAGCCATTCTCTGTTGCCTCTTGACCTCGTCACCCTGCCTGTTGCCTCGCCCACAGGGTGTTCAGGAGAGTGCTGATGGGGGGGGCATAGCACCAGCTGCCACCAGCCCATAGAGCTCTATTGGCCTGGCAGAGGGACTACTCCAGCCCCCTGCTTCGATGGGCCTTCTGGCCCCTCAGGGTAAGGGGGGCACCAGGCTCATGCCACCAGCCCCACCTGTCTAGCTCCGGGCTGACGACCGTGACTGATTAGACACACAAAGCCACACAAACATATTGTTGCGTATTGACCCTGAAAATGCAATCTCCTCCACCTTTGTCATTGCAGATACACTGCTATTACCTGATTATTAACTAATCACACATTATATTAGCAGCCTACTTTTTCAGAAAACAGTATGATTGCAATAAAATATACAAATCTTTGCTTTACATACTTATTTTTAAATATTATGTGGAATCAATTCCCATGTTTATTGTCGCCCTGAGAAATGCAACATAAAACAATGATCAGAGAGTTATTTTGAAAACGGTCTATAAGCTCATTTCCTGCTTGACTATGCACACACACACATGCTCACACACATGTGCACATACACACTGATACAGTGAATACACACAGAGGCAGTTTGCTCTGAGGCGTGAAAGAGCCAGAGCTAAGTGAGGCCACTCCGGAGCGCTCTTCTCTATTGATTTCCCATTATCAGAGGCCAGTCCCAGTGGAGTCATTAGTGCTGGGATCAAACAGACAGACAGAGAAGGAGACTAATCCCAGTCACTTACACCAGTACGGGCGGATCACCTTACCTCCCTCAGGGCTGAAGGGCCAGTGCTGAGCACAGAGGAAACCAGGAGAGGGGGTGCAGTGGACCGGCTACAGGGCTAACAGATGGAGAAGAGAGGACGAGCTGAGGTGGGGTTTCGCAATGCTCACAGTAAAACATGTACACTTTTTGATCACTTTTGTTGACTTTTTTTTAGTGCAAAATGCCTTGTCTCACATGAGCAAGCATTTGTCATTGCAATTTGTAAGATTGCAATGACTGGTGATTTTCTTTTGTTCAACAGTTCGTGACAAATTGTAACAAATATTATCCCTCATCTGTCTTTCTGTCAATAATTTTATGGTAAAGATTCTGTGATGAATGGTTTTCATGTTGCTCCACTTGAAAACTCTGCACCTCAGATGGAAAGAATATGAAATGTGAAATACTCTTTTGGTCCCTTGCTTAATAATTTCGGTGGATGTATTTATTCTCTGTGGATTTGAGCAGAGCAATGAATTTGTAGGATGAATCAACACCATCCATCTTATTCACTTCTGCCTGCCAGCTTGGTTTGGTCAAGCTTTATATTTTATACACACATTCAGCTAGCATAAAGCGGCCCAGAGATACAGCGCTCAGACGGGGGTGACCCTGCTCGACCCCCCCACTGACCTTCAATCTGTTCCCCAACCTTACACCACGAGAGCCTGGGTCTCTCCAGGATGTACTTTTCTGGCATGGGCCTCAATGTGTGTTGTGATGGATATCTCCTCAGACAGTAGCCTGTGTGGGCAGTGTGTGCGGTGACTTACCCTCTGCCCCCTCCCACCGGCGTTAATTGATTCTTGGTGAGCTTTGCTGATTGGTGTGAGGACCCCTAGAGGCGGGATCTCTCTGCATCAGTGCCCCCTCAACCGTTTACTCTGCACCTTTCAAACGCACTTAGCACACATAATTACATTTAGAAGGATCAGATCTACACCGCAGGAGTGTCTCCAAAAAGAGGGGCGCGGGACTCCAGGAGGGGCTCAACATTGTCTCTATGAACGTGTAAAACAAAACCTCATCCCGCTTGGCATTTGTTCATAACCACCTTTTGCCTGTTTCTAAATCTTTAGTTTTGGAATCATGATTCCCAAGCCGAAGTATAGGGTCAGCGCATGCAGACGTAGACATGTATGCTTGTGTGCGAGGGGGTTTCACACCCTGATAAAGAGGAAGCTGGCTCGCTGACATGAGCAGATTGTTTGAGATGATCCACTTAGAAAAAAGTGACTGTCGTGGAGGTGATTCATGGACAGTATAGGTGGGCGTAGATGTGTGTGAGGGGGGAGCGGGCCCAAAGACAGTAACAGAGATGAATCTTGGGTTATTAATTTCCAGCCGCGGCCCCTAGGTGAGATGTTAATATGGGGCTGATTGTGACTAATTTCTTATTAATTGCCATCAGCGATTACATAGTGGCCAGTAATGTGTCCTAATTTGTTAAAATGAATTTGGTTTTCAGAAGGCATTATAATTGCTGCAGGCAAAACTATTGTTTTGCTTTTGAATGGGAAAGTTTTTCATCTGCGTTGCTCCGTCTATAATTTTAGGCTTGTAAAATATGGAGGATAATTACCTCCATCACACTTACTGTAACATATGTTGTGTTATTTTCAGGGAACTCATGGGTTTGAATGATTTTTCTTTTATTTATTTACCATCACACATAAGTATGGTGTTTATGGTCATTACTGTTTGTTGAGTGTTTATAGCTTCCGCTAGTGCAGTCACAATGACCACAGAGAAACCAGTAGATACAACATCCAAATCCCTCTATAAAAGAGAAGATGCCCTCTGGGCAGCCATAGCTCATAGTTGGCCTGATTTAGTGGCAGCCTGGAATCTAGGCTTGAATAAAGACAGAGCGAGCGAGGTGAGAGTGGGGGGAGAGAGAGAGACAGAGGAAAAGATAGCTCCCTGTGTGATAAATAGCCCCAGCTCTTTCTATTGCATTAGCCATCCGGGCCGATAGATTGCGAGCCCAATAGACCCAGACGTATGCGATTGGTTTCTCATATAAAAGTTGCATATTAAATTCCTTCACAGGACTGTGCCCCCCAAGCATGAAGGAGGGATAGGAGGAATGGGAGTGAAAAAGCAGAAAGTGCAGAAAAGACTGGAAGAGCAAGAAGAAGGCTTTTTATGAGAGGTGAGGCACTGGAGAGAGTTGGGGAGGACTCAGAACAAGGAGAGGATAATGGCAGCAGGAAAGTAGCTTGATGATATGAAAGACAAATGGTGATGTCATGTATTTAATAAGTCCGTGGATATTGGACGATGAGTGAGACCATGCGTCCATTTAATCAGTATTGCTTCCCAATGAAGATTTCTCTTCTGTTTTGTGCTTGCTCCCCTTTCTTGTTTTCTCAGCCGCTCTTCACATGCTAACGACCTCTCTAATTGTTTCCAAACTCATTAAGGTGCTGATGTTTTAATAGTAATTAATCCGTCATTTGCCTACATGCAAACACGGGCCACAGAGGTTTGTTCCAACACACTTCTAATCCAGTAGCCTATTCAAAGGAAACAATATCCTGCTAATTTAGCTCATCATGGTTAATTGGTTGTTAAGTGCCTTTAATTACCAAGCAGGCTGTGGGATTTGGGTCGGCAGAAAAAGAAAGATGGCAGTAGTTATGTGCTGTATGCCTAATGGCTCTTGTGTGAACTTTGATAGCTGGTGTAAATGACTAAAGGGCATACAGACTTGCTTCTTCGTCACTCCAGTTCTTCTTCACTCCGTCCGTCTGTGTCCCTTCCTCCATCTCTGTCTTCCTCCTCTCCAGATATTATTAACTCATTAAGTTTTTTTCATTATTTTTAATAAAATATGAGTTATGGCTTTAGCCCCGGTGTGGCAGCCTCCCCTCTGCTCCCTCTCTCCTGCTCTCTTGTCCTGTCCTCTTGGGTTAGGGTTAGGCTCTGCTTCTTTTTGACCATGTGTACATCTTTCTAGCCTTTGACCTCGGAGCGCTCGCCTTTTGGCCTGGTCGTCGCTGGTCATCACTTCCTGTCCATCATTTTTGCATTTGCCTCATTCACATACATCTATCAATCATGTCCTCACCTCATAGCACTGAACAGTCTTTAGATGGCATTCATAAGATTTATGATTCATGAATCCTGAGCATTTGATGGAGGGAACAGACAGAGAAAGTGGAAAAGAGAGTGAGAGGAAGAGGGCTCTGTCGATGACATAGTTGAATAATGACAATGGGGATGATTGATGGCCTAGACAGAGCTGGCCTGTTTGTGTATGGCATCTGTGTGTTGAAAATGTAGCATTTTAGCCTGGATTAATTTGATGCAAAAGAAGAAATGATTAATGGCTTTCATGTAGTTTGGACGGTCAATGGTCACCTCAAAAAGCAGAGCAAATGAAAGCAGCAGAGTAGGGGAGCAGGTGACGGCAGGTGTCAGGGGACGCATGAGGCTTATGCAGGCAGAGATGAACGCTGATAAATGCCTCGCTGCTTCTGCTGTGTTAACCGTTCAGGGTTTTAGCCATTAAACGCCTTAATCAAATATTAATGACAATTCCCTGTCATTTCCTCACGTTTATGACCCCTCTTTATATTAGTTTCAATGGAGATTGTTTATATTGCCTAAAAAGTTTTAATATACAGCAGGATTTAAATGATGAGGTGTAATAGTGCGGCACAAGGTTAAGCGAGTAAATGGGGAGGTATTATTGAAATGAAATATGTTATAACAAATTAAAAGTTCATGCAGCTTGGGTCTGTTATTTACAAGAAGCAGTGTTTTCCTCACATTGGACAGAGAGAGCACATTTTAAAAAAATTGTAAAGTCGAATGTCTAAAAATGTCATTTTGTTTTAGTTCTAATCCTGATAGATATAGATACATGTTTAGGAAGATATATACTTAAAACGATATATACTTAAAACTTAAGAGGTAGTTAGAGGAAAAGCGACTGTTAAACTAGGAGCTCAGGGTCACAGCTTTTAATGTATTTAATGTTATTTTTTTTATTATTTTTATCATTACTTCTTTTTTTGTAAGAGCTGGCTCAAGACACACCTTTTTAAATTATCTTTTGACTAGTATTATTTATTAGTCATATATATATTATATATATATATATATATATATATATATACACTGTAAACCCTGACAAGTTAAGTTTACTTGAAAAAACCTTGGAAATAAACTGCACATTAACTTCACTTAAATTCCTCGAGTACATCCTTGCCAAGTGAACTCAATTGAATGCAATAAAGTTTGACTCTGATTTCAACTTTTACATATACTGTATCTGCTCCAACTGGGATTTTTACTCGGATTCTTTGCACTGAGGAGCAATGGTGCAACCCACTCAGCCAATATGCCACACTGTTTTTCACACACTTGCCATACTCATCACTCTACATGTTCAAATGATTGAAAGTGCAGCTTACTTGAACAGAGACAGCTCAATTCAAAGAAGGCCCTGAGTGGTATAGCCAAGCTTTAGATAAACTAACAATAAACAAGTACTATTTACTTACTGGGAAAAAAACATTTAAAATAACGGTGATGTCGTCAAGTAAGATTGAAATTAGGGTTTACAGTGAATATAATATTAATATATTATTATATTACTTTCCCATTGTAGTATTCTACTCTTGTTTTTAGTCCCTCTGCACTTGGAGTGGTGGTGGTCACCCTGAGTTATGGGGGTCTGGCCTCCACACCTCATGGAGGTGTGGAGCCTCTGCTTACTCTCCTCTGGCTCCTGTGTCGTCCCCTGTGGCTGCAGGCGGCTCTCTGCTCCTGGTGCAGACGGCTTCTCAGATGGTGCTTCTTCAGCTGACTTTAACCTGCCCTCAGATTCATACTCCATGTTTTTACACCTTAATATATTGTTATTTATCCAAAAATAAATAAAACGTGTGTGTGTGTGTGTGAACAACCTCCATGGTTATAGTTAATATAGTTAATATAGAGAATAAGGGCCCATTAATGAATACTGTGATTGCAGTTTGATCAATACTCTATATATTTTGCTAACCAACAAATGTATAAAAAAACAAAAATAGAGTACTAATGAAGTCATGTTAGAATGTGCAATATGATATCACAATGACAATTCAGTTTTGTGATCTACTGTTTATACTCCATACTTTATTCTTTATTATCATTTATTACTGTTTCAAAACATATTTCCAGATATGAATCATCTTATAATTTATCTTGATTTGACTGCTGTTTAATTCCTACTGTCCTTTATAGTGTCCTGTGCTGCAACACGGAACATTCTCCACTGTGGGACAAATATAAATGATCTTAAACATGACAGGAAGACTCATGGTCAGGTTTTAGTTCTATTTATTTGTGAAATGACCCGGATTTATTTACTCCATAGCCGTATTAGAACATTGCGACTTTGGTAAAAATGATTAAACTTGCTTTCAATAGAATGGTAATACGTGTTCCTATTTCTTGAACAGAATGGTACTTTTTTGTACATTTACTGTGAGTAAGATTTCTGCAGCTGCGAGTACGAGTCCATCATGGGTCATGGATGCTAATGAGGGAAAGAAGAAACACGACTTGTTGGCAGAAAAGGCGTTTGGCCATATGGCTTCATCTGCTGTTGGAGCTGGTGTCTGGGTTTGTTAGTGCAAGGCTGACATTGACACAAACAACATCGGAGACAAAGTTGAGGCTGAAGCCGGAGCGGACTTCAAGACTGCTTCATCTGGAATGTTCTTCCCACGTTAGAGTTTGGACTCAGCTTGACCTGAACTCAAAAGTGGTCAGTCAGTTAAAATACCTCGTTTGTGAATCTCAATAACATTATAAGAACATATTTTAGACTTACATGTAAACGGGATAGTATGTAATATGTACACGGAGGTCTAATGAAGTCATTACAATTACAATCCACATTTTGAATCCTTCTGCCTGTGATACTTTTTTGTATCTGGTTTTATGAGCATAGACCAGTTAGATTACAACAAACAAACTGGCGACCAAAATGAGAGCCTTTCATTCTGTTCTTCGATTGGATAATTGTCTTGAAAATCATAAAAATAAATATTATGGACACCATGTCCATTGTATTTTTTTAAAGGATACTCCAGTATAAACTTTTGTCCAGAAAAGGCCAAATATAATTTGTACATGTGACCTCTTATATAGAGTCACATAGAAAAGATGAGATTTAAAATTGAAATATACTTTATAAACTTGAACCTGACTTTTAAAATGTGAAATAAAGTATAGATGATATTGAAATATCTATAACCAAAAGACAGGACAAGTACAAAGCCTTGTGACTGACAGCTGTGTGCAAACACAAGATGCCGTAGTGGAAAAACATAACCTGCAATGTGGGGCTTGCGAAAGTATTAATCTTTTGTGAGGCAATAATCCTCCACTGGATCGCCGTCCAATGCAGTTACAAATGAATAGTAAGTATTTTTTATTTGTTTTAATAAAAAAAGTGTGTTTCTTGATGCAGCTTTAAATACCATTCTATTGTATAAAAGAGTGTATATTTTGTCTTTACTGAAGGTAAACCTCCATAAGCCTCAACTCTTTTCCTGACTCTATCATTTGTTTCTGCAAATAAGTAGCCCCACAGCATGATGCTGCCCTCTTCAGGTTTGTCAGTGGGAATGCGTGAGTAGAGTAGTTTTTTACCTCACCATGTTTTACATGAAGTCAATAATATAGCCTAATCTGACCTTATTCAACAACCATTAGGTAACTTCAGACGACAATATGTTGCACTTAGAGAAGAGGGGCTGAACACTTTTACATGCCACTTTTTTGTTTGGTTATTGTTAAAAATGTCCCCACTTTCACTTCACTCTGTCTGCCTCAAACATTACTTTCACATTCATGCCATGTTTGTGCTTGTAACATGATGCTTGTAAATCTAGAAAAGTATGAAATAAGGGGTTTTAGGGACTTACCATTATTTCCATTGATATTTGTGGCAGTTGTGTTATTTGGTAACTGTGCTGTAGTTGTCCTGGTGTGTATTTCCTGAAGACTGAAGCTCTGGTCTGTGAGTTCTGGCGCACTGGTTATAGGACCACACAACAGTGTCTCCTCTGTAAGGTTTTCTCTGGCTGAAGGTACACAACATGCATGTGGAGTCAGTTTTATATTGATTTCTCAGTAATCTGAACTGGTTCATGTTTACCTCCGGTCACAATGGGTGATGGCTGTCTGCTCCTGTACCCACTGAAAGGGCATCTACACCTGAGTATGTGTGAGTAAGCTGACCTAAAGTCTCTATTCAAAGCTCCATAGAGGATTGGGTTCAGGGCAGAGTTGGCATACCCCAGCCACAGCACTATGGGGTATTCTGGCACTGTGTTGGGGTCTGGATGCTCCTTCAAGCCTAAAACTGTGAACATGATGAAATATGGCAACCAGCAGACCACAAACGCCCCTATGACCACTGCCAGCGTCAACGTGGCCTTGTGCTCCCGGAGGGTCGCTGCTGTCACATTGGAGACCACTGTGGTGACAGTTGAGCAGGTTTTGCTGTTGTACTTGGTCACACAGGTGGGTCGAGAGCTGGTGATACGCTTGGCCTGTTCCCGAGCAATGCGTAGTATTTTCATGTAAGTCCAGCACATTGCTATGAGGGGGAGGTAAAAAGTGAGGAGAGCATCAGTGAGAACATAAGGCCGGTTGAGCTCGAAACGACAGCTTCTCTCTGACGCCTCTGGCCCCTGGTTTTGTACTGTCCCATTCACAGTGTTCCAACCCATTTGTATAGGCAAAAAGGACACGGCTAAAGACACGGTCCAGACTGTTATCATTGCCACAGCTACTTTCCAGGGCAAAACCATAGAGATATATCTGAGAGGCATGGTCACTGCGAGATACCGGTCTATGCTGATGGCCAGTAATGTCAGGATTGACGCAGTGCATAGCATTACGTCCATGGAGATGTAAAAGTTGCAGAAGACTGGACCCAGCGGCCAGTCGTGGTTGAGCTGGAGGAGGGCAGAGAACGGGAGGACCAGGACCCCCAGTAAGAGGTCCGTCACGGCCAGGGAAACAATGAAGCAGTTTGTGAGGCAGCGGAGGCGACGGGACGCACATACAGCCAGGCACACCAGCACGTTTCCCCCCACAGTTAGAGCAATCAGCAAGCCCAGCGTCACGGCCAGGGCCACATTCACCATGGTGCCATTGATGTCTAAAGATTTGGTGCTCGCGTCCTTTCTTGTGCAAGCTAAAAAACATAAGGATTCTGTGTTAATTGACAGCTCACTTCTACTATTTATTCTTGGGTATGTGCTGCACTGTATAAACATAGTACAAAAAGTATACTTGGCTAAAAAGTATACGTACAGTTACTTAAAATGTCAAAGACTACATTTTTGAACATCTCATCTTGTTTTTGAGTACATTCTATAGTTTTACTCTTCTTCATCTGTGTCACTACTTTCTGTCTACCATTTTTCACACTCTACTGTAACTCATTATAAAAATGAACCTCTGCAGTACAGGTATCCCTTGCTTTTTTGTCGATGCTTTTGTGTGTGTGTTGTTTATACAGCATGTATCTCATGCGCTGCATATACACTCCAACATCATAATTTACAATGTCATAAAACCGCTAATATAACATGACAGTTAACAAAATGTCATGTTTATTTAAACTTTTGTGGCTTTAATGCATTGCAGTGATTAGCTCAGAGAACTACCGCTGCCCTCAGTCTCGCTCCTACCCCTTTACGCACTGTCCTCTGTAGCTGTATTTTATCATGTATGCACGGCTTTTGACAGCTGCAAAAGCGATCCGACCTCAAACTGGTTTTATCTCTGCAATTGCAGCAGTCGTTCAGGTTAAGGTGGTTATAAGAGTGTATAAGGTGTGTCAATTGAGGGGTTTTGCAGCCTACAGAATAATCATATTGCTGCTACTTTGCGGTTTTATTTTTGCAGTTTTATTTGGAATCTACTGGAATTTTACTGGAAAATCAATATTGTATTTTTTTTTTTTTACATGAATATCTTGAATGTTTATACCCTAACCCTTCATCTATAGACTAACGATATATATTTCGATCCTATTATTATTAGTTACAATAAAAGAAACGTTGCATGCATTCTAATTTTAAGTGCACATCTTATTTGTTTTCTTTCTTTACAATGAACTTGAGAAAATTATTATGTGCTGCAAAATTTGTCATGGACATAACAATGGATAAACAGCAGAAATAATAGAAAATATATATTATATCGTATTGTCCCTCATACACTTATCTGGGTAATATATTGTTTTGAATATTTTGTGTTTTGAACTGAAAGTAACTTGGCAGTAACACAAATACTTAAATACATGTTTTACATTCTTATCCTCATGACTAGTCATGTATGATCTATTTCCATTTTAGAGTAACTAGCCCAGCACTGACTGGAGCACTGCATGTTAATGAACATTAAACAAACATGATGTAAACACGATTATTGCCCAAGTCTAATTTACGCCTGAGTCCTAGGAGGGCTGGGATCTCACAAATTCATTAACTTGTGTTTGTAGTACTATTTGTGTGATGCTGGCACATACAGACAAGTCATACTTACTTTGTCGTCCATTTTAAACAGAACTTCCCATCTTCTTACAGTTTTCTTGTGTTCATGTTAAGTAACCGTTGATCTGTCTCTAACCTGGATGCCATGTAATCATAAGTGTGTTTTGGCTCTTGAAACC
Source organism: Knipowitschia caucasica (assembly GCA_964034765.1). Taxonomy (NCBI): domain Eukaryota; kingdom Metazoa; phylum Chordata; class Actinopteri; order Gobiiformes; family Gobiidae; genus Knipowitschia; species Knipowitschia caucasica. Next base: position 17,683,299 of record OZ035830.1, read on the forward strand.
TCTGGTATTTTCGATGTTGGGCCGTGACATTTGCAATCCTTTGGTTGGGTGTGGAGCTGTCCATTTCGGTCAGTATCTCCATTTCTCACAGTCAGCGCCCCAACGTGTTAGCTGGTCTGCAGTGACACCTAGTGGAGAGAGCTCAGTGTTACACTCAGAGTGGTGACCTTAAAACAGAGTGAAGATAACAAGATGTTCCATAGATTTAATTCGATCGTCCATCCAACACAGGCTCAGACCATTTCTTAAACAGGCCTTGTATATATCTGGATAGTGCTGCAATGCTTTCATAAAATTGACAATCACCAGCAAAGAGGATTTTACAACATAAAATACTGAAGCAATGTGGTCCTATTGTTTTTACAAAATACAATTTAGGAATTCAACTTATGAAAACAAATAATTGTACGTGTGTAATGAATTGGCTCATTTTGAATATTGCTCCATAGTGATGACAACACTGAAGCCCGGCAGCCTGTTAAGACATAATATCACCACAACACCTTTAATGTGCATTTCTTCGAGGCTGTAACCCCTTCTCGAGAAAAGCAGGAGCAATCTGAGTGAAGAAATTAGTTTCTCACTATCTATAATGGATTCCATGCTATAATAAAGCACCTATAAATTGTTAATTTTCAAAGCAAAGGCAGCGTTAGCCTGTCTCCAACTGAAAGCCACATTATTAACCTTGTAGAATATTTTATTTTTTTAGGGGAATCCATTCAAGTTTGTATGAGCCTGATTTGAGAAGAATGTGTGCTCACAGTAAAGACATAGACACAGAAAATATATAAATAGTATAAACATATTTACTGTATTATGTAAATAGTATGTTTCGGCTTTTTCAGTCAAAAAAGTGAAATAAAGAACCACTCACAGGGTCATTCCTACAAGTAATTCAAAAAATGTTAAATAATATGATAAACCCTAACCGTTTCAAAATCTGTTTGAGACACGAATCATGATGTGATTTCAGTTAGGATAAATACAGTTGATCAAAAAGGTTTGAAAATATTTTTTTGTTAGCTTTATTACTAAAATAGTTTTTTTCTACATTTTAAAGGTAAACAAAGCTATTTTACAGGCAGGGCTTAAAGATGCAGTCAGTGATTTTGTCCAGACGTATTTTTTTAAATATTGTGGGAAAACATCCCTAAACCCTAAAAGTAGTCAAGATATCATGCGTTTTCAAATTTTGCAACGGACTGATGAAAATAAACCATGGGATTTGTTCATCCCCAATGAACCAATAGGATGCGTTTACCCCCCTTCACCCTCTTCCTGTTTCTCGCGAGTGTGCGCACCATGGATCTATTATAATGCACCTGAGTTATCGGATTTTCTACAACCTAAAAGGGCTAAACAGAAAATGCCAATTTCACATTTCCCTGTTGTGACGAAGAAAATAAAATGCTGGATGTTTGGTTTGGTGGAGAGGCAAGGGCAGGGGGGGAGTGGTTTCGACAATAAAAACAAGCATTGAAATTATTGAAGTATATAGAAATGAACCTTATACTTATCATTTATTTATCTTTTTGAGCATCTGTTGAAACACAACACAAAATATAAAATTAAAAAATACATATACAAATATAGACAAAGAGTTCACTCAGAACATGATGCTCAAAAGGAGAAGGAGAAGGAGACTTATTAAATCCTTCCCCTCTTGAATGATCTATTATTTACATTTACATGATATTTACGGAATTATTTCAAAGTAGAATTAGCTTCAATAGGTAAATGAAATGTGAAAAGTTCATTTTGTCTAAGTTTGTTTGAAGCTTAGAAGGTTCTTTTAAGAAGACGAAAAAGAACGCCTTAGTACAATATAGTCAGAAGTTTAACACAATAGTAATTTATATTTCTTTGCAATATATTGTAGGTCAGTAATTTAGACACAACATCTCAAGCTTTACTCAAATAGAAAATATATTCTAACAATAATCCATCAATCCATCCATTTTTGTTTGCTTTATTGTTGTCCACGCTTCCCTATCCACGAGCACATCCTCAAACAGATCTGAGGAATCCTGAGGCGTTCACAGGCCAGCTGAGAAACATAGTCCCTCCAGTGTGTCCTGGATCATTGCCAAGCTCCTCCCATGTGAGCAAGATCCTCACATCTAAAGGTAGCGCCCAGACACACTGTGGAGGAAACTCATTTCAACATATTGCGATATCCGCGATATTGTCATTTCGGTCATTACCCAAAGCTCATGACTCGAGGAGAGGGTGGGAACGTAAATTGCTCAGCACTATGCACGCTGGATCCGTCAGTCAATCTCACGCTCCATCCTCCCCTCACTCGTGAACAAGACTATCGAGATACTTGAACTCCTCCACTTGAGGAAGGACCTCTCCACCCACTTGGAGTGGGCATGGCACCTTTTTCTGGTCGAGCACCATGGCCTCGGATTTGAAGGTGCTGATTCTCATCCCAGCCGCTTCACATTCAACTGCAAACCATGTTGAAGGTCCTGGTTTGTTGGAGCAAACAGGGCAATATCGCCAGGAGATAAAATCTTGTGGTCCCCAAACCGGACACTCTCCGGCCCTCTTGACGACACTTAGAAATTCTGTATATAGACAGTGAACCGGTGACAAAGGGCAGCCTTGGCAGAGGCCAACATGTACCGGACTTACTGCCTCCAATACGAACGCAGCTCTGACTCCGGTCATACAGACACTGGACAGCCCTCAGCAAAGCACCCCAAACTCCCGAAGATAACCCCCCTAAGGGACATCCCGGGAAACACGGTCTAAAAAACATATATCATAGAACTGGTCCAGTGTTCCACGGCCTAGAAATACAGTATCTGAATTTAAGATATGCCCAGTCTTTCCTCCAGTTCCTTGGGGTAGGTCTTATCAGAGGGGCAGAGGAGTGTGATCCCACAATAAATGGAACACATCCTCCAGCTTCCTTCTTGAAAAGAGGGGCCACCTCCCTGGTCTACTTCTAAGGGACTGTCTCCGATTGCCACATGATGTTGCATAGATAAGTCAGTCAAAACAGTCCCACAACATTTAGACTCAAGATAGGCTCGAGCTCATCTGCTCCCTGGGTCTTGCCACAGAGGAGGCCTCTGACAACATCAGTGACTTCAACAGGGGGTGGCAAGTATTCGTCCCAAGATCTTCAGCCTCTGCCTCCAAATCGTGACAGGGGAGAACCTTCAACCACGGTTGAAGTATTCCTTCAACTTCCCGACAATATCCCCAGTTGAGGTCAGAAGCTCTCCATGAGTGGTGTTGGCAAAGTACTGCTTCCCCTTAAGAGGCAGTTTCCCAGAATCTCTCTGAGGCCAACCGACAATCCTGGTCCACTGACTCTCCAAACTCCTCCTTAGTGTTTTGGGACATTTTGCCTGCAATCTCATGCAATTGTGCTAAATTGCAATGTCTTGCTCTTTAAGATTTACATTTAACATACAACTAACAATATGGATTCCGCTATTGAACTAATAAAATCATGTTTTTGTTGGAGCTGTTAGCTGACACAATCCAGTGTCCTACAAAGTCATCTGGACTGTGTGCATGCTTCAATTTAATATGCCTTCAATAGAACTATTTCAATGTTTATTCATTTTCTGATATATTACAGGCCTTTACCAAGTAAACCCTTGTTGGGAAAATAGTTCATAAATGCGTTTTTCAATGTTGTATTCACGTTGTGCTCTCCCTTTTAATAGAACTTATTAAAAAAACATACTCATTATAGGATTTCTCCTCATGTCTGGATTAAAATGAAACGTTTTCATTCACTTTGAACGCAGGATGTATGTCAACGTAACCTTTCTTTGAAGTGGATACAAACGGTGACACAGTATACAGTATATCTATCACTCCACACTGCAGCTCCCTCCAACTTGAAATATTCAAACCTCAAGCTTCATTATGTGAAAACCAGAAATGAATAAACAGAAAGCATGTAATGATCCAGCAGTAGCTCGAACTCTACTGGGAGTGTCATCCAGTTTTATAACCCCAAAATGGTTTGTTGTTCCCCTGAGCCACATTGTTTTTCCCATGCTCTGATTTGTATACATATGAGTGTATACATTTTACCCTGATATCTCCCAGTCTCTGCAGTGTCAATAGAGTAATAGAGAAATCATCAGGATTAGCCTAAGCAATATTTGTAATCTTATGTTGTGCTATTGTGTCATTACATAGTCTAAATCTGACTATGATATTAGTTAGCAGTAGAACTGGATCAAACCAGCACAAGTGCAGGCCATTGACACAGTGTTTATTGACCTGTTTTGTCCCCCTCACTTTAGAATCATTTCACGATGGACTGCACTGTTGTCCTATTGGAATTCTGGTTTAGCGAGTTCCCCAGTTGTATTTACTGAGAATCCGGGACAAAAATAACACTTAAAAAAGCTTTGCTTTTGTACTAGTCTTTTCATGCCCTCCCACCAAAGTACATTTGTGACATGTTTGTGTGTAAACCCAGACTCTGGGGAGCACAGGGACTGGCCTCCTGCTGGGACTCTGAGGAGCACAGGGACTGGCCTCCTCCGGGTGCCGCAGAGTCAGAACTAAACATGGGAAGGCAGCATTTCAAGATTAAAGCTAAAAATGTCTTGGATCTGTTCAAATCCAGGTTAAAACAGTTCTGTTTAGCTGTGCACAAAACTGAAAGATTGTGTTTTCACTCTTTTTACTGTGATTAATTATGATTTTAATGTCTTTGGTTGTTAAGCACTTTGAGGTGCCTTGTGAATTTGCTATACAAATACTTTGCCTAATTGTAAATAATCTTGTTATATTATGAACTATTTTATAAACTGCAATTAACAGAAATAAGATAGTTTGATAATGGCATTATTTGTTAGCTGCTCTATGCACAGACACATTATGTGCTGAAGGATTAAATTTTTAGACTCAAATAGAGAAGTGCAAATATAGCTATATCTGATTATAAAAAATAAGACACATTTAAGTGTTTTTTGATGCAAATATAATTTAGAATGTCATCCAGTGGCTTCACTCCAGTGGTTTTGATTTGAAGTTGCATTGACTGATTGATTGATTATATCAATAACCGCTAATCGATTATCAAAATAGTAGTTAGTCACAGCACTAACGTTTGAACAAACAAAAAACATTTATATACTTGTGTCAGTGGTCATTTCTCAAGGCAAGGCAAGGCAAGGCAAGTTTATTTATATAGCACAATTCATACACAAGGCAATTCAAAGTGCTGAACAAAACAAGAAAGCATTAAAATCATAAATTATTAAAGAACATTAAAAAGAAAGATAAAAATATAAAATCCCTCAGTTGTATGCACAGTTAAACAGAACTGTCTTTAACCTGGTTTTAAACATTGTCAGAGAGGAGGCCTGTCTCACATCTTCAGGAAGACTGTTCCAGATTTTAGCAGCATGAATCTGAAAAGCAGCCTCCCCATGTTTAGTTCTGACTCTGGGCACTAACAGGAGTCCAGTCCCTGTGCTCCTCAGAGTCCGGGCTGGTTCATATGGGACTAACATGTCACTAATATATTTTGGTGCGAGGCTATGGAGAGACTTGTACACAAGCAGAGCTGTTTTAAAGTCTATTCTCTGAGCCACAGGAAGCCAGTGCAGAGACCTGAGAACTGGACTAATGTGGTCGTACTTCCTGGTTCTAGTCAGGACTCGAACTGCTGCATTTTGAATGTTCTGTAGCTGTTTTACAGCCTGTTTGGACAGACCTGTGAGCAGGCCATTGCAGTAGTCTAACCTACTGGAGACAAATGCATGGATAAGAATCTCCAGGTCTGCTTTAGACACTATGTTTTTGATCCTGGCAATGTTTTTTAGATGGTAAAAAGCTGCTGATGTTACTGATTTGATGTGTCTATTAAAATTTAAGTCTGAGTCCAGTATTACCCCTAGATTTCTGACCTTGTTTGAAGGTTTTAGAGAGAGAGACTGTAGGTGACAGATGACGCTCTCTCTTTGTTTCTGGGGACCAAATACAATCATTTCAGTTTTGTCTGCGTTTAGCTGAAGGAAGTTGTTTTGCATCCACTCACTGATCTGTTGGATACAGTGAAGGAGTGAGTCCACTGGTCCAGGTTCTCCTGCAGTCAGTGAGACATCGATCTGAGTGTCGTCTGCATAGTTATGATAGGAAACTTTGTTTCTGCGTATTAACTGACCTAACGGCAGCATGTAGAGATTGAACAGAAGAGGTCCCAGGATCGACCCATGTGGGACTCCACAGGTCGGGGCCATATGATCTGAGACACAGTTTCCAATCTCCACAAAGTACTTCCTGTCTTCAAGGTAAGACCCAAACCAACTTAGGGCGGTGCCAGTGACGCCAACCCAGTCCTCTAGTCTCTGTATGAGGATCTCATGGTCGACGGTGTCAAAGGCAGCACTCAGATCTAACAAGATTAAGATTGAGACTTTGCCTGCGTCAGTGTTCAGCCGGATATCGTTTGTAACCTTAACGAGAGCAGTCTCAGTGCTGTGGTGGGGTCTAAAGCCAGACTGAAACATATCAAATGAGTTGTTGATTATAAGAAATCTAGTAAGCTGTAGGTAGACAACTTTCTCAAGGACTTTCCCCATAAATGGCAGATTTGAGATGGGACGATAGTTAAGTACCGTAGCATCGAGACTGCTCTTTTTTAGCAGGGGCCTGATGACTGCAGTTTTCAGGGCCTTTGGGAATATTCCAGAATGAAGGGACATGTTTACTATCTGTGTGAGTGAAGGTAACAGACTGCTCAGAACAGACTTCAGAAATATAGTGGGTAGTACATCCAAGCTGCATGTGGAGAAGCTCAAACTGGAGATTATCTCTTGGACAGTTTTATCATTTACAGGTGCAAAGTGAGTTAGCTCAGAGAGCCTTTCTGGCTGTTGGATGGTTATCTGTGGATTGGAGACAATGGCGTTTTTGATGCCTTGAACCTTGTCATTGAAAAAATTAGCAAACTTATTGCATTTACGTTTGGAAGTAAGCTCTAATGGCATTTGAACAGGGGGGTTTGTTAATCTTTTAACTGTTGAGAACAGAACACGCAGATTGTTGCTGCAGCCTTTAATCATTTCAGAAAAATACCTTTCTCTCGTACTACGTAGCACCCGGTTAAACTCGCACAAGTTATCTTTGAAGATCTCGTAATCTACCTGGAGGTTGGACTTGCGCCACTTCCGCTCGGCCCTCCGGCACTTTCTCTTTTGTGCCTTGACCGAGTCTGCTTTAGCCCACGGCGCCTTCTGCTTATTTTTCACTATTTTAACCTTCACAGGGGCAACGGTATCCAGAACATTCAAAACACTAGAGGTGACAGAGTTAAACAGTTCATCTACAGTAGAATACGATGCATTCTCAAAGTTTATCATTTCCATAAATAGTTCACTCGTATTTTCATTTATGCGCCTTCTTCGAACAGTTGCAGAGTCCACTGGTGGTTTGTTAGTGAAACACATGTCAAAAAAAACACAGAAATGATCCGAAAGAGCAACATCGACCACGTTTACATTTGAAATATTCACCCCCTTTGTAACTAACAGATCTAGAGTGTGCCCTCTGCTGTGGGTGGGGCCACTTACGTGCTGAGTGAGATCAAAGGATTCAAGTACAGAACTCGGCTCATTTGCATTTCTGTCATCAACATTATCCACATGAATATTAAAATCACCTGTAATAACCAAACTATCAAAATCTGTGCATACAACTGAAAGCAACTCGGTAAAATTATCAATAAAACTGTGACATGACTGCGGTGGCTTGTATAGGACAACGAAGAGTATTGGAGGAGATTGTTTTTGTTGTATTTTAAAAGACACATATTCAAATGACAAAAACTTCCCAAGAGACATTCTATGGGAGACAAAGTGGTCTCTAAAAATGGCAGCTAAGCCTCCTCCTTTTTTGTTTTCCCGTATTTCAGATTCAAACTTGAAATTTGGTGGTGATGCTTCTATTAAAACTGCATTTTCTGAATTTTGGTCAAGCCAAGTTTCAGCCATGAACATAAGATCAAGATTATGAGAACAAATAAAAGTATTGATTAAAAAAGACTTGTTACAAAGAGATCTGACATTAAGCGTAGCAAGTTTCAAAGTTTCAGTATCAGCGGTTGCGGTCGGCTGATTCTTATACGGAACAAGAATTAGATTTTCCAGATTAGACTGATTAACTCCAGATGTTTTTCTGTAATGTATTCTTTGTGTTATCACTAAGGGAATGGCACAGGTGGCTTCATGACAGGGCCCCAGCCTAAATATATTAGGTAGGCTTAACTAATATAGTATTACATTGCATTACATTGTGTTCATTAAAAACAATATGTTTGCTGTATATAGCTTTGAGTGAGATGCAAAAGGTTTGATTTTGCAAATGTTACTTATAATAAAAGTTGCCGGTGTCTTTCCTCTCTTGGACTTGGAGTGCAGTGAGCTGCAGACTGCTTCCCACCTCTCTCCATCAGAACATGTCTCAGTAATGGTTTTTGAGAACTATAATGGTTCATAATGACAATTCCTGAGTGTTGTCACAAGACGTTATAGCTGCCTAACTCAAAAGATGGTTCCACATTTTTTATTCTGTCATGGGCAGAACAGCTGGAAAATCCACTATAAAGTGGCTAAATATTAAAGAGTATCATCAAATATGCAGAAGTGTATAAATATTAATTTACATCATGTTGTGATGCATTAAAGTGAGCGGCTGTACGGGGCATGAGTAATTTCATGTATTCTTATTAAATTAATTTGTGATAGTGACGGCGCAATTTATTTTTTTAGCAAAGGTTCAGTAACTAGCCACAACCAGTCAAATACTGAGTGCCTTGAAAAAGTATCCCATGAACGTTTACAAGTCGGCCACAGACATGGGGTATAGCACTTTTCAAGTCACTGTATGATTGGAGTGGTTATTCTCATTTGTGTGTGTAGAGTGAGAGCTGATGATTCTATTCATGAATTAATTTATTCGACAGGGACATTGTGCATTAATAAAATCAAATTAAATGTCTGTAATTGCACCAGAATCAGCCAAGAATGCTATTTTTCATCTGCAGTCCCTGGACAGGTGTACATAGTCTCCCTAAAGATAATAACATTAGAAAGTTAATAACATTAGAATGCCAATAACATTAGAAAGATGGAAAGTGTTGATTCTCATGCAATTGTACATTTATCCATGTGCAACTTCCTTTTCATGGTGACGTAAAACTGTGGTTGTAAGCAGAAGTAGAATCTGAATATCCCCATGACGACCTCCCATTACAGGGTGAATGATGTGGCATGAGAGTCAAATGTGTATTTGGGAGATGAAAGGCAAGCGAGGGGCTCTATGCAGCGCCTCTTCCACAGCCGTGAGTCTGAGCTCTGATATGAATAATGAGCTTATTTACCCTTCAGCCAGGACGCCACTTGTGAGTTTGTATAAATACTTTTTTTCTGATCTTTTTAAATCACCCAGATGTCCTTTTTGAATTTGAACATCATTGAAATGTTTGCTCATCTTCCAGAAATTGTGAAGTGGTTGGTTTCATCTCCTTCACACATCGTAAACTGTGCGATTTATAACACCAGCACTTTACAACTCGCTCTGACTCGAATTTCATTCTTTTTTTTTTTTTTTACATGTTTGCGCATTTCTTGTTTTTTCGGACAACCTGAGTGATCCTATTTATGCCAAATGTAACATGCACATTTATTATCTTATCGATCTTCAAAAAGCTGCAGGTTTTTATTCCAACCACGCCACTCATCCCTTTGAGGACTGTGTTGAATAGCCCTGTCCTAACCCAAGTGGAGGAGTTAAACTATCTTGAGGTCTTGTTCATAAAAGAGGGAAGGATGGTCACAAGGGGGGAGCTCGGAGTAGAGCTTATCCACATCGAAAGGAGCCGGTTTCAAGTCCCTTCTGGAGAAGTCCTAGGACACAGCTGGCCTGTAATCACCTCAGGATTCCCCTGAGCTGGAGAGTGTGTGTGGAGAAGGTCTAAGCAGAGACCAGTGCCCCCACAACCGGGTAACATATAAACCAGATGAAAATAAATGAATGATTCCATGGATGGACTCAATCTCAGTGTTTTGTCAAACATATTGGCATGTGTTTCTCCACTATGTGGGAAAGGATCTCTTATCTTATCTTGGCCTATAGTAAAGTTCCTCGCTTGATTTTGGTGCAGATGAACAAGATTAAGGCCAAATACCCCGGACAAAACAACATTAATAACAGTTTGATCCAGAAAGGGCCGGTGTCACCAGACTTCCTCCATTGAGTTAAGTCTTCAGGTTAAGACATAACTCAACGGAGGAAATGGGTGGGGTCTGGTGTGCTCTGCTTGGTTGGAACTAAAATCATTGTGACACCCCTGACTTGGAAGGACTTGGAAGGAAACAGACTATGCACCAGTGTCCTTTTTAAATCCCTTTTCTTATCAATGAGTGCATACATCAAGTCTAGGATTTTATCAAATAGATATAATATATATAGATTAAAGAATGATTTACACTTCTGATCAATGAAATACTTGCACACCAAACATTTACATGAGAACAGTATTTGGCTGCAATGAAATGGCAATTGCACAGCTTGCATACACTGCACAAATACGCACACCAATCCAATCATACTTTGTCTCTCAATAAATCCCACACAAGCATTTTCTCTGTAATCTCGCATGTCCCATGATACCATAAATGGTTTTTGCAAATATCTAGGTCCCTAAATGTGTTTGTTTATTTCCTTCCTCCTGGCTGACATTGATGAACACCTCCAGGATCCTGTGAAAAAAGGTTGGAAACCAATAGGTGCTGAGTGACAGACGTGGCCACTGACAGAGAATCAGACACATAAAATATTTATAGAGTCCTAACAGCGTGAACTGCTGTGGAAGTCGGGCATAAACAGCACAGAGATGGCTCCCCTTATGTCAGTTATGACCTCACTTAACTCTACGACATTGTTCGGCTTCGTGTTTGCAGCGAAGCAGAATCAGACAAAGAGAACTCTGGGAAAGCATATCTGGATTTTATATTTTTATCTTTCTATTTAATGTACTGTGATTATTTATGATTTTAATGCTTTCTTGTTTTGTTCAGCACTTTGAATTGCCTTGTGTATGAATTGTGCTATACAAATAAACTTGCCTTGCCTTGTTCTTTTGTGAAAACGCAGCAATCAACGTGGTGCATTTTTGTTTAAGTATTAGCAAAACGAAAGCAGAATTCTATTGTGAGCTGCGCTGTGGCGACGCTGACTCTCCTGACCTTACCTTGACACTTCACCACATCCTCTTTTTCTAAAACAGTTTTTTTTATTGCAAAACTATGATGTTTGCTACTTATCTATCCCAACTGTTCGAATAGACACTCAAGGTTATCCACTATGGGGGCTTTGGAATCTTTTCTATGCATTTCCTTCATCCCACCCTTTTTATAAACTGTATGTTTTTCTATTTTGGGTTAAAAAAAAGTGTTGTACAGGTTGTGAAAAGTCCTTATAAACTGATTGACTATGGAATTACATCATAATATTCAGCTATACTCTCTTGGGGTCTTCAAGTGACATTGTATGTAATTGTCATGTTGTCTGATCTCCTTCCTCCAACAACTTCTTAGTTTGTCTTTGGACTTTGGACAGATTAGACAAACTACTGCTGAGTCCAAAAACAATTGAATTGAAAACCCCCACTGTATTACTTTTACCATTTTATCAGTAAAAAACATCAACTTAATTAAGACTCTAGTTGTTTTCCATGTACCTGTCCATAACAAAATATTGCAAGCCCAGTCACATTTCTCCTTGTAACCAAATGTCACTGCTTTTGCTCAAGAATCCAATTAAATGCACATACTTATTGAGGCCATGCTGAGCAAATGGGTCAGGTCCCAATTTACAGAAATGCACCTTGACTTGGTAGAACGATATGTCTGGAGGCAGGAGCCCACGATTATTCCATTATATTGGATCGGAAAATGACTTTAGTACAGTCAAGTTAATGCCATTCTGTAATAACAAAATCTCAGCTGCTTTGCTGAAATATCTCATGCATTTGAATCTATATTGAAAGACATGCATTTTCTCTGTTGTGATTGTAAAACATTTTTTTTTTATAATCTTCACACTTTGAGGCGTCTTGTCTAATTCCATTCACAAAATGCATCAGTTTGTTCACAGTCCATTCATTCTCCATCCACCGAGTTATACATTAGGAGCAATCAGGCATTAGACAAAATGAGCAGAAATATGTTGTTTTTCGGACTCACCTCATTGTTGCAGAGCCCCTTCTTGTGCTGATTGCCGCTGCCTAGTCCGCTGTGCTTCAGGAGAGCTGGGGAAAAGCAGTCTGGCGCTCTCTCGCCCCGGTCTCTTTGTGAGCTCTGTATGCCTCTGCCTGCGAGTGTGTGAGTGTATGTGTGTGTGTGCTTGTGTGGGTTTCAAGTCAATGTGGGAACAAGAAGTGAGGCAGCACTGGCTCGTCACACTCTACTCTTTTCTTTAGTGCAGTCGATGTCTACACTATTATTCTTCCCTCTGTGTCTCCAGGAAATTTGTACTCCTATAAATTATTGTAATAGCTTTGAAATAGCTTCACTGCTTCTCATCGTATCGACTCCAAACACATCCTTGTGCCACCTGCGCTTAAACTTCAAAATTGCACCTTTTTGGTGGCAGTTCAGAGTCCCCCCCGTATGTGATTATTGGGTATTCATTTCAAAAAGACATTTGCAAATAATCTTTATTTGAAAGGGCGGGATACTGTGTAAACTATCCATGGATACATTTTCTTTTCCCTGTGCGTCATGGGTCCCACAATTCCTAAACTATATGCTAAAAGCGTCATTTAATATTTTAGGGTCTGTGAGTTGTAGCTTTAGGGTAAGGCTCTGAGAATTGGCACCGGATGGACCACAGTGATGTCAATGACCTCAAAGGTCCAGTGATTTCTAAATGTATTTGCTATTTCTGGTGCATGCTTTTTAACTCATGTATATTTTATAAGATTTTGGCAGTCAACAATGCAGTGGAATTTTTCATCTTGATATTGCTTTCATTTTTTAGACCCCTTTCAGAGCTTCTTCAGTCTCTGGTGGTAAAGCTATGCTAATCAAGCAATACACACACACACACACACACACACACACACACACACACACACACACACACACACACACACACACAATTGTTAAACTAAATGAATATCCATATATGCCATTGACAATTAAAGTGTTTCCTAGTCTTAAACATTTGCAGTTATTGAGTCTTGCCCACATTCCAAATTCAACCCAAGTTAGAGATAGACAAGACTGAAATCTGTCCAAATGAGTATTACCCTAGTTCCAAATGTGCATGTGATTTGAAATTCAGCAAACATTGAACTGCAGGAGTGTCTATGTTCCACCAGTAGTATATGTACTAGAGTTTGAGAGACAGTGATGTAACATATTTCTTCTGAAAGTGCTTTGCAATGTGTATTTTGACCTTACTCAAAACCAGCACAAACTGACTGACTGAAGAAATTTGAGACACACAAACAAATCAGTTAAACGGACCACTCAGGCCTATGTTTTTCCCATCCATCAGTTTTCTTCTGCATTAACGGTTGCAGGTTATTAATGCAATAGTGTCACACGACTCTCCAACTCGTCCGGGGGAATCTTGAGGCGTTCCCAGGCCAGCTGAGAGTCCCTGGTGTGTGTCTTGGGACCCAGTGGGACATGCCCATAACACCTCTCCAGGGAGGCATCCCAACAGATGCCAGAGCCATCTCTGACGGCTTCTCCATGTCGGGAGGAGTGCATTGAACTGGCTTGGGCACACATTGTTCCCCTTACTGGTCTGTTCCCCTCTCTGGCCCCTGGCTGTGCATAGTCTGTCCATAAAAACAGCAAAGAGCAGCCTTGGCAAAGTTTACTGGGAATAGAACAGCTGCTATAGTTCACCTGACATACACTGAATCAGTGGATTATTTTGGATTGGTTCTAAAATGTGGATTTTGCAAAATATGTTGTATTTACTTTTTAACACAAACAATACACAAGTGGGGACATCAAATAAAATCAAATTAATTATATAAAAAATAACTGTATTTAGACAGGGCTGTGAGCCCCAACAGAAGGATCCTTTGTTTAGCCCTCTAAAGGCAGAGCAGAGAACATTTGTACAGAAGAAGGACCAGAGGAGATCAGGGAACCAGGCACGACAGGAGGACAGGAGCCACCATTTCATAAAAGCTAGAAAATCCCTGGGTATTCTCATTCTCCGTCTTTTCAAAAACCCATGTGATGGTTAGTCCTATATGTACAAAGTTCAAATGTTGTGGTAAGAAACACAACATATAGTATGTCTGTCCCAAAATATGATAGATAGACAGATAGATAGATCCAGCAGAAACACATCTTCCATACAGAAATAAATAAATAAAACACATTGTTGAAATGACACCTTTTAATCCACATGTACCATATAAAAACTTTAAATGAGACCCTGTGTTGCTTTTTGAAATGTCTAAATTGAGCTAAAACACTGTTATAGATGAAGCAAGTCACGTAGCTCCACCTTAAGTCCTCTAATGCCCCATAGCCGCGGCCCTCTGACGAAGTGTCAGTGAAACATGCAAACGTGTCTGCAGACAAAGTTGGGATTAAAATGTTATTTTTCCTTAGAGCAAAAAAATAACTGTGGCAGATGAACCCTCCACATACCACATGTTCAGAAAATAAAATTGGCAAACAAAGTAAGTAAAATCAGGGAAGTGTGAAGTGTCAGCAGTCAGAGAACTGAGGGGAGAGCAATGGAGGCGCGTGTATGTGACAATATAAGTAACTCAAATGTGCAAAAATCTTGATTTACAAAAAAAGTGTGTAAATGACAAAGGATAGAGTGCCGTTGTATATCCTTTAACTTGACTCGCGCATGTTCTGGAGGAGGGCTTCCTCCTACATGTTTTGAAAGAAATTTTTGCTCCATGATTATGTAACCATAACTAATACTCTTGTGCATTACAGTACATACATACTGTACATATGTGATGAGGAGGGATTGGACACATTGGCACAGACATCTTCCATGTGGACGTGAGAAGGGTAGAGTTGGCAGAAGGACGCTGGTGAACAGGGGCTGGTTCAGGTCAATCCACCTCTGTGGAGCAGAGCTGTCTGATTCTAGAGGGATTTGTGATGAGCTGAACCTTGAAACCAATCTACTGCACTGAATAGCAGAGTCATCAGAGGACAGCAGTGAGTCATGTGAGCAGTGTTGAGTGTAGTGGAGTTCTCTGCTTTTTGCAATTCATGAAGATCAGAAGCTTGTCCATGGGGATCTGGAACAACCTCACACTCCAAAATTAATGGGCAGAAAGAGCAGAAGCTTTAAGGTTATGCACTGAAAGCTGAAACTTCGTAATGAAACTAGTTCCTTCTCTCGCAGTTAAGGCAGTGCTTAACACATGACTAATATAATAACATTAGAATGGACTACAGTAACTTTACAGCAACACCATCTGGAATTTTGACCCAAGGTATCATATATGATACAATCAGACCTGTGCAACCACACAGGTCTGATAGGATATGCGAATTTAACAGGAAAGGCAAAACATTATGTATACATGTTAATGTATTTATGGTACCAAAACAGTATACTTAATTTTCAATGTATTATTCTAAATGTGGTGATGATACATGGTGGCATTGTGTGTGTGTGTGCGTGTGCGTGTGCGTGTGCGTGTGCGTGTGCGTGTGCGTGTGTGTGTGTGTGTGTGTGTGTGTGTGTGTGTGTGTGTGTGTGTGTGTGTGTGTGTATAAAGTGAAATATATATAGCACACTGGCAATACATGCATTAAGAGTTCCGAGCTTCCGGCTCGACCGCACGGCATTGTGGGTAGTATTCTCAAAAAAGTGGGCATAAACTCACGCTCTCCTATTAGATTACCTGTTGCGAGCGTGATCTGTCTCTCTTATTTCCAGCCCATCGATTGTTTTAATCGCTACAAAAATCACCAATTTCAGACATTTTGAAGGTAAGGTGAAGATTTTTTCATTTAACAAAAAAGCAATGCATTTTTTTTCTTGTGGTTTTGGATGTAAACACAACCAGCTGATGATAGAGCTACACGCAGCTTATGCTACTTACGAGGATCGAATGCTTACATGCAAGCTTTATAAACTTGCCCAAAGCTGTACTTTGGACATATTTGTCTGGTGTGGAGCTTCTGAATGTAGAGAAGGCCAAATACCTGGGGCACGTAATCAGGAGTGACCTCAGTGATGACGATGACATTCAGAGGCAGTACTGTAAGCTGTATGGACAGGCTATCACTTAAGCACGGAGAGTACAGACAAAGTGAAAATAACTTTGTTCAAAGCCTACTGCACACCTCTCTATACTGCCAGCTCACTGTAATAATGTCCCCACTCTGAATGTTATTTATCTTCATAAGGAGCAAAAGCTACATGTAGCTCTATAGTCAGTCGGTTGTGTTCACATCTAAAACCACAAGAAAAAAGTGCATTGCTTTTTTGTTAAATGAAAAAATTCTTTACCTTACCTCCGAAATGTCTGAAATTGGTGCATTTTTAAACTATTAAAACAATCTATGGGCTGGAAACAAGAGAGAGAGATCACATTCACAACATGTAATCCAAAACGGCAGAATGATTTGATGCCCACCAAACTACCCACAATGCCGTGCTGTCGAGCCGGAAGCTCGGAACTCTTATTGCATGTATGGCTCATTGCCTGGTGACTCTATGGCCTGTTTATTTTTTTTCTTGTATTCAAAATGTATTAATTTTTAGTTGATTTTTTTTTACTGTTTTCATTCTGTATTTCTGTAATTTACAGAATTTTACTTAGAACATTGAGTGCCTTCTCTTGCCTACTTCAGATTGCTTCCTTCCTGGTGCTCTAGTCTTAACACTGAAACTTTGCAAAACCGTTTTGATTTGCGATAAGACAGTGTGCTGGAATAATTTCAACTATCATTCTAATTAAAAAAAATCTTTTCCACTCACACGCAAGTGAACTGAAACGGACCTTCAACCCCTCAGAAACTATGAGCTCAGAAAAAACCTGCACATAGAAGAAATTACAGCAGTCGTTGCAGGAGACTACATGTACATTAAAGATTGAATGTCTCACTTTGTATAAGAGTAAGTTCAATTCTTTAGTTCAGTTTAATTCACACCTTTTACTTCGCATGCTGGGTGGGCACTTCTCATATTGAGCCGGAGAGTGCTTTGAAGTAGTCACCATGTATATTATGAAAAAGAGGAGGTTAGGATCAGGACACTATGAACAATATTGTGTCTGAAAAATGCATACGTTTTTTTGTAGGATCACTGCAGAAAAATACCAATGATAGAAGAGAAACAAAAATAGACATTAGGAGTGAGTGCATGCAGGGATACAAAAACTTAAAAGGAAAATGCAAAGGAAGGTTTCTCACCCACCATCTGTACTTCTTGTCAAGTTTTCCTGACGTTTCGTCCTCAATCCAAAGGACTTCTTCAAGTGAATGAAATCTCAGACCACGCGTTGGAGATTTATAACCTGCTCCCTTTAGACCTGCTCCCTTCCACATCAAACAGACCTTAGTTTGGTAGTGAGTTAGCATCAGGATTAGGGGGTGGCTAACCACACCCATAGGTTATAAATCTCCAACGTGCGGTCTGAGATTTCATTCCCTTGAAGAAGTCCTTTAGGTGAAAGACGAAACATTGGGAAAACCTGCTAAGAAGTACAGATGATGGGTGAGAAAACTTCCTTTGCTTTGACTAATCACTGTACGACTGAGAGCTTACACAAACTTAATAGTAAATGGGTAGATGTGAGTGGTCAGGTGCTCTTCAGGATCCATGGGAAAATTATGTAGAAAACTAAAAGGAAAAAGGTCCGTGGCACTCTGAAAAATCCTTTATTGTGGACGGGACATTGCACATGAGTACAACACTGTGTTGCTTTCAGCACAGCAGGGAACTCCCTCGCCACGTGCCCACATGGGACAGCAGTGAAAGCGCACGGACGGAGGCGTGTGCTCAAGAAGACGCTGATATGCTATAAACAACACAACATTGGGATAATCGTACTCAATTTAATGTATGATGATCTCTCACACATACGGTGAGAGTATGGCTCATTTGCACGGCCTTATGCCTGGTGCTGTGTTGGGGCACAATCACTTCCCCAACACAGCAGCTCTGTCCCCCGCTCATCTGCACAGCCTCCAGAGCTACTGAAACTATTTTGGGAACAATTTTGGTGGTGCGCGACTGCACGCTCCTGCTGTTTAACTATTCACAGTTAGAGAAAACTATTTTATCAGGGTCGCATCTTACATATACTGGCTGTATGTAAGATGTGCTCCTGATTAAACATGTTGGATTGGACAACACTTCCTCAAATAATAGTTTGGTTCATCTTTCAGATACTTTTTTATTGATTTTGTGGCTCCACCTGCATGTGAAAGCCGACCTCTGAAATAAAAGCAGGACATGACCTGGTTAGAACTGTGATGGGAGACCTTTGAGAACACCAGGTGCCACAGTGGGCCAGCTATAAAGTTGGATCCTCAGATTGCCTAGTGAGAGTCTGGTGTGTGCACATGGCCTCTTCTGAAAAATGTACTATTAATGAAAAAAACGTTTATGTTCCCCACTGTTGATATTAAACATAAAAAAAATAACCTTCATTTTTTAGGATTTAATTTTTCCCCTTGAATTAGCAAAAATATCAAACAAAGTTAGAACTCACAAAGCAGGAATATGCTTCATAAAATATACATGTTTCGTTTTATGTGCTGCTGTTTTATAAAGCGGGTTTTTTCCCTGTTGCACTTTGAGATTCTGGAGAATAAAAAGTGAGTTGTAAATAATATATAAAACACATTATTGTTTTTATTATTATCATTATTCATAATATTGGCAGCATTATATAACAAGTTCAACAGTGCAGACAAAATCATCTATATATTTCAATATGTAAATTCAACCTTTAGGCCAAATGTTATCCGCAATTCAATGACGGTTTAAAAAAAACAAAAGTCAAAACAACGTATTTTCTGTTATGGTCATAATGTCCTCATAGCCTTTTGATGGGATCTGGCTCCTGTTCTCCAACTCGTTCCCATAACAACTGAATACATTTATGTCTCGGTGGATGCGTTGTGTGTTGAAGGGGCCACTGCTGTTTACCTGCTTAGCACTCCACTCACCTACAGTGCCATCTGTTGTGGAAATATGTTAAGTTTATGCTTTAGAAACATCCCCCATAAAAGTGATTTGTTGTTATTGTAGCTTTGGAAACAGGTGAGCACCCGGATGTGAATCTTGTTAGCAATGACATCTTTTGAACATGCACGGTTGTAAAGCTGTATCGTGTTATTGTTTTTTGCTTGTTGCTTCGGTCACAATAAACTTTTGATGGCAATTCTTTGTGTCTCCAAAGTTTTCTCAAGTTAACCTCATGATGACTGGAGGAAAGAGAAAAAAGACTATAGCCTAACCAGCCAGACACAACAATGTACGATGCATACAGTAGTATGCATACAGTAGTACAAGGATTAAATGCATAAAGAAGTACAAGGATTAAAGAAGACTAATAGTGTATGGGGGGGCGACAGTAGCTCAGTTGGTAGAGCATTGGCCTTTGGGCTGGAGGTCGTGAGTTCGATTCCCACCATGGGACCTACTCCAACTGCTCCCACTGATGACTGCTGTCGTTGTGTCCTTGGGCAAGACACTTAACCCCACATTGCCTGAAGCCCCCTGCTAAAAGATCAAGGCTGTTTCACAATTGACAGAGCAGCCATCTTCCTGTGGACTCACCCCCTGCAGAGGATCAGCGAGGGACTGGTGCTATGAGCATTGGGTGGCAGCTCTCATTGCCACCCCCCGACCCAGAAATGGACAAAGGGGTTGAAAATGAAATGAAATGAAATGAAAAAATACTGTATGGCATTCAGACTGTAGAACATGAAATCCTCATGCATAGAGATAGAGGACTGGCTGGGTGTCGTTGGCACAGCCCTAATAAAGATTACGTCCTATAGACAAGACACCAAGTTAAGATTGAAAACTGTGTCTCAGATTGTTACTGTGTACAGCTGTCTTATCACATCTACACAGACAACACTCAGATATGTCTCACTGACTGCAGGAGCACCTGCAGTGGACTCACTCCTTCACTGCATCCAACACATCCGTGAGTGGATGAAAAACTATTTTCTCAAGGTAAACAATAACCATCCTCGAATCCTAAATATAATGTCTAAATCGGACTTGGACTTGGGCTCTAAAAACAAGCTGTAAAACAGCTACAGTACATGAAGAGATGTTTTGTCATTGGCCATACATTTTAAAGAATTTGTTCAGAAAAGGCAAAAACTGCATTTGTTTGGTACGGAAATAAGGGCAACTTGAAAGCCTTTTAAATATATTTTTATTATTGGACTTATTTGTTTTTGCAAATGAACTATTCACATTCAAAATGCTGCAGATCGCATTAGTCCAGTTCTCAGGTCTCTGCGCTGGCTTCTTGTGGCTCTGAGAATATACTTTAAAGCAGCTCGGCTTGTATACAAGCACATCCGTGACATGTTAGTGGAGTAGGACAAATTAGGAGCACAATGACTGGCCTTCTGCTGGGACTCTGAAGAGTACAGGGACTGGCCTTCTGCTGGGACTCTGAAGAGTACAGGGACTGGCCTTCTGCTGGGACTCTGAAGAGTACAGGGACTGGCCTTCTGCTGGGACTCTGAAGAGTACAGGGACTGGCCTTCTGCTGGGACTCTGAAGAGTACAGGGACTGGCCTTCTGCTGGGACTCTGAAGAGTACAGGGACTGGCCTTCTGCTGGGACTCTGAGGAGTACAGGGACGGGTCTCTTGCATGGGGGAGGCAGCATTTCAGATTCATGCAATTAAAACATGGACAGGCGTGTTCATGTACTCTGATTATTCATTTTATCTGTGTATGATTAGAACGTCCTTGAATGATTTGAATATTTCTCGTCTTGTTTTGCACAGCCTTTTGAGTTACCTTGTATATAAACTCTGCTATACAAATAAACATGCCTTACTTCAACAGGTTCTTAATTTGCATGTTTTCAACCCTTGTTTTAAAACATTCTCTTTAAACAAACTCAATGAAGAACAAGGCTTACGTTTATCGTCTAAGCCGTTCCACACATTTTACCCCTTGGACAGAGCGGCTTGTGAGCTTTACGTTTGTTTAGGCTTTTGGCTTTGAGTTCATAAATGCTCCTCTAAGCTCACTCCCTGGACACCGTTGTAGCCATCACGGCTTGTATTTTATATTATACATTACACAGTCCCTACATTTTAGGGCTTCATTCACAGCTGATGTGGAAAGTTATGAGATTAAAAGTTATAGTATGTTTTCACAAAACACAGGAAATATTACTAAAGATTTTTTCATTAGTGGATTGGACTGAGGAGTGAGAGGGACTTTGCAACTCCTTACTCCTACTCACAATACATTTCTCACAATACAAAAAAACATGACCTTTCTGTGGTTAGATAGGATAACAATAAGCCATGTATTGCAAATGATGTTTTTTGCACAACTGTCACATTATATGGAACTAGGGTATCACAACGTATTGCAAATGTGTTTATTTGGCATCATTTATAGAGACGTACCTTGGAGGTAAAAATAAATAGAACATCCGGTGCAGGGAAGAATGAACTGCATGGAGCACACTCAGAGGCAAGCCAATAAACTACTGCCAAATACAAGCAAACATAATCTGATACAACAACACTATGAAATCACACTACATTTGGAAATCAGTATTATCAGATTCATGCTAATTGTCCTTTCTGACCTTTACCATGTTTTCAATTGCACATCCGCAGTGCAGCTCTACTCCATCAGCACAAGTGATGCACGGCCACAGACAGAAGTGAGGCTTGATTTGTGTCATGGAGTGATAATATTCCCTGACTCAAGGCTATCTCACATAGAGTCACACACTGACTGGGAGGACGCTTGCCAGAGAGAGTGAGACCAAAGACTGGACTTTAGTTAAGAGGAGAAAGGACTTGGACTTGCACAAACAGAGACAAAAGAAAGGGTAAATGAGGACATCCGGCACCTTAGCTCCCCAATGTCCAGACAATAGATAGAAACACCGTCTAACTGCACGTTTGATCTCTGGAATGGATGCACAGATTAACTTAAATCATATAATTCACTTTTCCTCGTTCACTTTGGAGGGCTACATGAACTCATACTTTTGATGTTTAAACAGTTGCTTTTGTAAATCCTTTTGTATACATTCACTTACACTAATTGCACTCGTAAAAATACTTCAGCCTACTCCTTTTTGGCCTTTCTTTCGGCTGTAAATGTACTGCTCTGTAACAATGTGTAAAATTGTAGAAGTGAACAAAATAAACTTAATTCATTCATGTTCAGTGTCATTTATTGACTATACTTCAGAGGAACTTAAACAAGGATAACTACTAATGAATACATTCTAAAACGGTATGAACTATTTCCCTTTTTATGCAGGACCTCTTATTTATTTTGATGTGGAATGAAACAGAGACTTCTAAGCACTACTACACGTTTATTTTATATTTTTAGTCATTCATGCAGATCTGTGTAGCACTGAATACCACAGCAAATTTCCCTTGGGGCAATGCAGTTTATCTTAGCTTATGTTTGAGTCGTTGGGCTGAAACTCTTTTGTTGGGATTCAAATACATTTTAAATCAATCTATTTTTGTATTGCCCAAAATCACAATTTGCAAAATAATGAAGTCCAAGTCTCTATGCAGTGGCTCTGGCTGCCTCTCTCACTCCACTATACTCGTTACTTTCCCTTTTTGCCTCTCTGCATCATCGTGTATCTTGGAAGCAGCAGAGGTTGGAGAAAGTTCGCTCTGCTCTGCTTGGCACCTCTCCTGGGTCATTACAGCGTGACAGGCTTTCAGCGATTTCTTCCTGCATTATAGATATTGACATCACCAGCTCATATGAATATATTATCAGATTCTAATACTAGGTTATAGATGAAATGAGTGAACTGTAAGAAGCTCATTATAGCCTCAGGGAGGTCTATATTATATTATGAATAGCTTTTTGGTTTCTTCAAGTATAGGCAGGTGATTAATTCATGTAGTAAATACAACAATTGATGAGAAGTTTATTCCGGGGCACCAGTGAATAAATCACAACTGATAATGTGCATATGATGTCACGCTGTCTATTAATTGTCTCAAAAATGTATTCAGTAATCATATTAGTGAGTATTCAATAATAGTAGCTATAAGTTTAATTCTCTTCAATGGAATCTGTAGGTGTAAATCCTTTGACAAATCAGTGATGGAATTTCTGGAGTTACTGTAAATCGGTCCAAATATCACTTTCAGACAAAGATGGTTTTGTAGATTTAATGCAATATATTAAATACACATTAGATATGAAATATGCAAATTGTCAAAATTAACATGAAGAAAAGGCTGATTAAAGATACAAAGTGTTGATAACTAAAATATACATGTTTAAAATAATAGTAGGCTAGAATATGATGCAAGCTATGTTCAGAGTGTTCAAGGCTTGACATGGACTTTTGTCTTTCTAAATGACGTCTTGCTCTTTGGAAAGCAAGAGCTCTCTAGATCAGGGGTCACCAACCTTTTTGAAACCAAGAGCTACTTCTTGGGTACTGATTAATGCGAAGGGCTACCAGTTTGTTACACACTTAAATAAATTGCCAGATATGGCCAATTTGCTCAATTTACTTTTAATTCTATGTTTTTACTAATAATTAATGATATTTATTTTGTGGAAAAACTTTTATATTTTCTCTAAGTGCACATTTTTCAAATTTAACAAATGATCACTTCTAAGACAGTCCCATTTAATCCCAATTAATCACATTTTAATCGCATATAAATATTTGACCTGAGAACAGTGAGAAGTAATTTTTTTCACATGGATTTTTAGTTTACCATTGAATAATGACTGAATACATGAGGCTTAAGCAACACATGTTAATATGGAGTTTAAGGGATAACTTCTAAACATCAAATAACGTTTCTGTCATTGCCTCCACACACTGACGACAACATACTCTTTTTAAGCCCAAAATCCACTGCACACGCTGTGAGCACTAAAGCTGGGCATGCGCTGTTTGCTAAAGCTTTTATAATACGTTTTTGATGTGTGCATTCGGAGTAAACATCAGCATTAGCAGCTCACACACCTGTGTCTCGCTCCTCCTTCTCCTTCTCCTCCTCCTCCGCTCACACAGGAGTCACTGCTCCTCCTCCTCACACACAGAGTCCATCGCTCCATACACAGCGCTCATTCCCGTCTAATTTACTCGAATTTAAAGTTGGTCTCTGCTTGTAATAATGTACTTTTGAACAAGAAAAGTCACGGAGCTCCGGTTGGTGCGTCAGTTCAATTGGTCCGTCTGAAACTTATTCAGTGAGGAACGTTCCGCGGTGCAAAAATACATACGATTAAAATTCGTAATTTTTTTAACGCGCTTTTTTGTGTGTAATTAATTAATCTTCATTAACTTGTTAAAGTCCCGGCTCTAGTTTATATGCCATTTGTAAGTTGCATGTAAGTATGATTTAAACAAGAATAGCACTGGTAAGTGCTGCCATTTGAGCTATTTTTAGAACAGGCCAGCGGGCGACTCATCTGGTCCTTGCGGGCGACCTGGTGCCCGCGGGCACCGCGTTGGTGACCCTCGCTCTAGTTTGTGTCATGGTGAGAGAAGCCAACATCTGTGAAATGGACATTTCATACGACCAGTTTGTGGGTTGCTCCATGGTTCAGTGTGCTGGCCCTCGTCCGGTGTGGGAATGTCCAGGCTCTGGTCCGGTGGTCCAGGCCTATTGACCAGATGCATCGACGTCATCCAGTCAACTGATTGTGCATGAGCTTGCGGCGGAAGTAGTGGAAACTAGCATTGCGGCAAAAGCAAAACGGACTACAACTCTTAAAAACTGAGACTCTGCTCCTAAATCGAGAATTGGCTGTTTCAAGCACATTTTAGATACGGTCAGGGCTCACAAAGAGCAGTATTTGGAGTTAAGTTAAGGATTGACCCGTACCTTCTCCCCCCAGTCAATTTTATCAATTAAATGAAGCTTAAAGCGCAAATTTAGACTGAAAGACCGGCCACGGCTCTCTGATTATCATCAGCCTCGAGCCTCTGCCAATCACACAGCCCGGCCAGCCCCTTGACAACCCACTGACAGCAAAGCGGGCAGTTCAAAAGCAGCCACTCCCGATAAACAACGGTTCCTGAAGCTCTTAACACCCAGCGCCTCCTCAGCTCCTGGTTCCTACTCGGGTTTCCGCTCTGGCTCCTGCCCTGAATCCTGCCCTGGCTCCTGCCCTGGCTCCTGCTCTGGCTCCTGCTCTGGCTCCTGCTCTGGCTCCTGCTCTGGCTCCTGCTCTGCCTGCGCCCCATTCACATGCCACCAGTGCTTCATGCATTAATGTTTCTGTCTTGGTCTCTTCAGATTGAAATGAAATGTCCGATTTTGCCCAAATTCACCTCACATGATCTTTACCATTATGTCGTTAACAATGCATCTCCTTACACTGGAGCAGATTTAAATGTACATTTTGCTGGTAGCATTAGCACATTAGCAATAGTCCACTTTTTTGTCTACAGCCAAACATGATTCATATTGACCGAGAAGGAAAATGGTGAAAAGCGCAACTGACGTCTAAGATAGCATTCTTTATTCACAGTGGGGAAAGTTCAATGTTGCAGCGCACATACAGGACAATAGTAAGAGCACACGTTTGACTTAAAGCGTTCGATGTGTCATTGTCCTCCAAATAAATGAATGGAAAGAAAATAAATACAAAATTGTGATTGATTTATCTTGTAAAAAGTATTCACTGCAAATTTGGGCGTGCTTGGATGGCTCCCAGTCCTTTTGGTTGATTGCCGCTGGCCATCGTCGTCTTCTGTCTTCATGACGAGCAGGTATCAGATAAAAAAGCTTATGTCCTTGCCTGTTAGTATAACCAACCGCACTGCAAAATATCACAGTTTTGGCTGTTATTAGGTGAAACGTGTTGTTTTGGTCAAGTTTCTGTCATGGAGAGTGAGCGTGGCCGTGACGTCACATGCAAGGGGTCAATAGCATTTGAGAGGCCATTCTGAGTTTAAGCTGACTCAGAAGTATAGAGGGTTGGGCCTCTTGGACCTCCATTTTTCTCTGGAGAACTAAGTAAGCAGGGGGAGGATGTTCTTCTTGGTTTTTGTCTCTTGGGCTTTTTTAAGTGACAAGGTTCAGAGGAGTGCATTCTCGGAGCAGTGTCTTCAAAAGGACACTGCAGTATGTTGTTATTAAGTAACTCATTATTTACAGGAGATTTTGAAGAAACTGATTTAGCAAGTCTATTTCTAGGTCTGATATTATAGTTGGTATTTTGAGGTTTTTTGGTCTGACTAACACCAAGTGTAGATCTATTTGAAATTGTAAGAGGTAATGTTAGGAATGCACATATAGTTTCTCTCTGTCTTGGTTTGGGAACACTTAGCTTGTGACAGCGCAGGTGATACCTCGGTGGCTTGGAGTTTCAAATTACTGCTATGCACCTGAGACTCTGCTCCAAACTTTGTATTTATTTATATATTTTTGTTTTTCATTTTTCTTGAGCCTTACCCTGAGCTTTTCCACCCCTTTCCATCCCACATCAATTGAGACTCGTGCTATATACTGCAAGGACTGAAGTGAATATTTACCCAATATGATCTATTACTTGACATAATTGGTCATGTTTGTGTTTATAATTACTGTATGTACTTTCTATTTCTGATAATGTATTAACATATAGCTGTCCATAGCTCAGGATGTCTCAATCTCTCTACAGAAGTTATTTATGAGTGAGTTGTTGTCAAAGTGGGTTGGTGACGTTGCCATGTCAACATTGTGAATTCATATTTAATACTCGTGGCAGTGACAGACTATATATTATGAGACTGAGGGATTTATGTTTAGAACAGTAACATTAATCACCAACATATTGAACTGTGAAAGGTCGCAATTAGTAAATCCCTAAGGCTGCAATTATTGGAGGAGTAGAGGACGGAGCGTTCCTGTGTCTCCATTTGGTCATTACTCTTTTAGTGCAATTTTGTAGTGTGTTGAAGGTTATGTTCTGAAAAGGGGCTGTTGCATTAATTTAGTAGTCTGTTTAAGACACTGATTTTTTTGGTTTTTAGTCATATATATGGATGGATCGTTATTTTACTTTTTTATTGTATACTTCAAGGTTACATCATCTGTGCTCCCTGGCAACAGCCTGGCCAGTACAGACTTTCTACTGCTTCCACACATTTTCTGATGGGGCCACTCCAGGACCTTGCAACACTTCTTATGGAGACACTCTTTCACTGCGGGGTGCTTGGGATCGTTGTCAAATTAAGTCCTGAACTATAATGTTTCCACTCCCATGGTTTTGTTGTTGGTCAAAAAATTTCTGTTCACATTGAGTTGAAAATATTGGACATTTAGTACTATTTCTTGAACTTCATATGGTAAAGAGCCTAAAGTGATCTACAGTTGAAGGGTTTGTCGTTTAAGTTCCTCTGTATGGGTTATTATTGGTTGATCTTTCCATAGCAGGGACAACACTTTTTAATAATTTGTGTCAATCAATCAACACACAACACACAACACACATAGACCAATAAAACAGTAAAAACCATGAAGAGAGACTTGGCAGGGTTCAGATGCAACCAGCTGAAGAAGCGACATCCAAGGAGCCAACTGCACCAGGAGCAGAGAGCTGCCCATAGCCACAGGACCCAGAGGAGACACAAAGCCAAGGCTCCAGGCCCCCACCAGACTCAAGAACCAGACCCCAAGACCCAGAGGAGACATGAAGCTGAGGCTCCAGGCCCCCAGCAGGTCCAAGAGTCTGACCCCCACAGCTACAGCCGATTACTGCTCCCAGTTCAGAGGGCCCCTCCAGATGAAAAACTGGGGATACTAAAAAAAAAAAAAACTAAAAAAAAAAAATAGTAAAGTAAACTTTTCACTTTGTATGTTGGCAATTGGCTATGTTGTTGACCGTTTTTTCACAAATATCTGTCTTTTGAAGAACACACTACTTGGCCTTCAGATATCATCTTTCTTCTTTTCTTGCTGAATATCACAGAGAACTTTTAGTTTCAAATTCAGCTTCGCATGAGTTTCTAAATTGGCGTCATCTCCAGTTTGTTTCCTTGAACTCTAGTGTTACATTGCTCTGTGTCATTGCATCGGTCTCTCCCAAGTGTATCAGGTCGAAGCGAGGTTCAGGAGAGGACAAAAAGGCTTCTGTAAATGAAAAACACGACAGGTATTTCCCCCGTGCCACAGTTCTTCTGTTTTGTGTTAAGGGTGGCTCATTCACTTGAATACAGTCCTGCAAATAAGCCAAAGCTG
The DNA here is from genome assembly GCA_964034765.1 of Knipowitschia caucasica. Lineage (NCBI taxonomy): Eukaryota > Metazoa > Chordata > Actinopteri > Gobiiformes > Gobiidae > Knipowitschia > Knipowitschia caucasica. The sequence goes on from OZ035830.1 coordinate 17,711,713, forward strand.
GGTTGATAATGATGTTTGAATATAAACCACACCGGACTTCTGCCTCCTGATTTTTGATTTTGAGTTTTTTCTAGACAATTGAAAAAAAACGACTCAGCTCCAGGACATGTACGACTACAGCTGAATCCCACTATTCTCTGTTATCAACCCCCTGCCCCAAAACAACCATTGTCCAATCACACATAATCATTAATGTGTAACTGAAACTCCATGTTCCTAGGGTTTATGTGAATGTAATGTTTCTGTGAACAACTGTGTTGTCTAGATCCAGAGGCAAGATTCATTCATTTAATCATCACCTGAGGGAGAAATTTGCCTTACAAGAGGAGGGTCAGTAGCACCACATTACAAAAAAAAAAAATATTGGTCAGAAAATGAACAATACATAACATCACTGGTCACAAAATTGTACATTCACTCAATGTTATTCAACTGTTTAATGGACTGAGGGATAAAGGAGTGTTTAGACATGTTGCTTTTACACAGGGGAATCCTGCAACTCACTGCATCAGTTGGTCGGTTGAGAGTGGAGGATATGAGGTGGGTCACTGATGATGTTCTCTGATGATAGAGCCTGTCTCTCTGCTGACCGCTAAAAATAGTTTGTGATCAGAGTCGATGATTTTACCAGTTTGTCTTTTGCAGTTATATCACTGACGGCTAAGCAGAGCAACTCTTTTTGCTATAGCTGCTTTAGCTGCTGTTATGTTGGTGCTTATTGCTTGGAGCTTCCCAACTTTACAAAACATTTGTTTTCATTTTTTTCCAACCAAAACCCAAGAGTTTCCTCTTCTTTACACGCTAATATCTTTGCATCTCGGCCTTTAACCTACCACTAGACCTAACTCACTTTTTGCAGAGGCGTTTTAAGTGGTAAACTATTCTGAACCACAAACTTAACTGCATGGTGACTCTTAAATACAACATTAAATTGGAAAATAGCAAAAACATTTGAATATTTGACTGCCCAGGAGTAAAAGTTTTAGTCTTGAGTAACAAGAGAGAAGCTCTATCTTGGTTTGGTCTTTTGCATGTGTTTCTCTTTCCCTTATGAAGACAATCCAGGACACGGCTCAGGTGTGTATCGGGCCCAGAATATGAGAGCAAAAAGCAGGTGAACTAAATTAGGAAGAATTGCAGTCGCATTAACTACTTTCTCTGATTTCACTCGAGACCATGCATTAGCCTCGATGCGTCCGATTCATTGCATATTTTTAGATGTTGATTACATCCCCGCAGTGCATCGTGCCACCACCTTTGCTTCAAGGATCTCACAGAAGTGTTTACCCCAAAAACAAGCTCAGTTGTTTTCCTCCATCATGGCATGTTGCCTTTGATGGACGTAGTAACAGTAACCAAGGGGAGTGGAGCTTTGGGCAGGTCAATTCTGGTTTAAACATGATTAGTTTGTACCAAAAAAGAATCAATATTATTAATTAAATTATAATTTTGAAAATAAGTAGATTTGTTGTTACTTTATTGCACAGTAAGATAGTAGAGTAATGCTCCAGACAACGCTACTCTCAATGATTAACTGAAGGATTTCTTTTCTTTTATACATGGGAAGCACTTTTGGAAGCTATACAAATATATCCGACATTTACATTGACTTTGACTCATCAGAGGCCAAAATTACAGAGCCTCAGCTTCACAGCGAGTCCAGCCATTTGTTTCTGCGCTCTAAAGTGTTCCTGCACAGAATCAGTTTAAATGCTATCAGAATTTAGACATTTAGGCGAAGATAGGTTATTAATAAATTTCTGTGGCAACATAACCACAGGTCTTTCGGTTGAGATCCTGTTTAAATCTATGTGTACAGACTTTATGTTCAGGTATTTCTACTTTGTTTGAAGGTTGAGTCCCTGTTTTGCTTCTGGGTCATTAAAATGGTTCAGAGAAATCCGATATCCTCAGAGGCGGTGCTTTGTGTTTGAACTATATCCCAATTTATTCCAAGAATCACCTTTAATTTGACATTGTATACATTCTCTGGAGTTACAATGCAGGTATATGTGGTGTGTAGGACTTCTCTCTGCATTCAACCACTTCCTGTCAACCCAGCGAAGGAAACAAGACTCTAGAGACAGAAGAGGAAGAGACCTGAGGGGGAGGGCTTTCATTTACACAAATTGCAGAAGTAAAAAGTTTGCAAATGTCCTTAAACTGAAAGGGAAAGAGTGAAGAGAGCAACGCTTGAATAATGGCGCCTTGGACGAGGACCGCAACTGAGCGCTACGGTGTAGGTAAGTTAGATCACAGATGTGGATTAAGGTACTTTTTTATACAAGATAAGACGGATTGATTTAATATACATAACATTAACAGAAAGTACAAAGACACGGCCCAATTTCAGAAAGTGTTTGACATTGTTGTTGGCTGAAGGCACACACTGTATGCACATCAGTATACATTTTAAAACACAAATGCACAAATGAATTAGTGTTTTTAATGAGTGATAATAATTTAAACTCTCAACTATAAACAAACCATTTCATCTTGAGAACTAGAAGAACAAGAACTAGATGAGCTAATACAGCATATGTGGCATCACACAGTCATTCAATTAATAATAAATGTATATGTATAAATTTATAATACATGTATTCTGGAACCCTCTATAGGTAATGAGCAGGTGTTGACAGCCGGAAACTTTTTTTCTCTGACTTTTGAAATGCTGTCTATGCTCCCATGTCACTAGCATTGCACATTGACATCAGTTGTTTCAGTTGTATGTTTATAACAAAGAGATGGAAATGGTGTTCTGATTTTGAACCAAATTCACCCACCTTTTTGGGACGTGCCTTTGCAGGAAACGAGGAAGTGAGGGTTGTAACTGTTGCCTAAATGTGTGTTGAGCTGCAAATTTATTTATGAAGCGGGTTCCCTTTCTATTTAACATTTACTGGTTGAATAATTTGAATAAAATATGCATCTTAGCCACATAAAAGGGTCAGTTCTGTTACAGTAACTTGTATTTATTTATTTGACTTGGACTGTTCTTGTCGATAAACATATGTGGTTTAACATTAAGTAGACACTAGGAGCCAATCTGGGGTCACAAGGGATTCTATACAAATACAGCAGATAAAAGCACACATTAACAACCGGAATTCACACACACAGTATTACAGCGTTGATCAATTCATTTAAGAAATATTTTTATGGACGGTGCCCGTATTGCACACATATCTACTACACAAGTCTTTCCTTCTATGGCATTCATACACTTGCACTTGTTACTCTTCAGCCATGTTGACAGCTCTGATTACCCAGGAGCCATGACATCAGCCGGTTAGTGCAGGAGTCGAATGATGGCAGTTCACGTAGTGAGTTAAGGTTTTTGTTCCAGGTCTGTGAGCTGTAGGATAAGACGCAGAAGAAGAAGTCTGACCAAAATAGCTTTTTCTTGGGGGAATAATACAGTCACCCCGAGAACATGTCACCCCGTAGTGGGGCAGATTCAAGGCAGATTCATATACGTACAAGGATGTAGTCTGCAAATTTGATCTCACAATTTAATCTGATTGGTCTTGTCTTTCTGTCTAAAGTTGTAAGTGCTTGTTTATTGGTTGGTTCAAGGTTTCAGGTTTTAGTGTGTCTTACATGCAGCCACCTAGCTTGTAAGACGGACTACTAGCTAGGTGGCTGCAGGCCAAAAAACATCAATACTGAAAAATCAAATGAGTTTGTCTGCCTCCAAAGTCAGATAATCGTTTCACTTGGTATTCCATTTTTGATCTCTGCTCCCCCTCAGATATATTGTATATGGCAGATGTTTAGTTTTTGTGTGGCCGTAGATTGTAGCATCATCTGTGGACAGTTGGCATTGTTGGGTGGGAAGCTTTCGGGAAAGTAATTTATTTACAGGCTAATTAAAAGCAGTGATATGGACACAACTTGAGGTACTCCCCGTTTTTTTCAGAGGTTGCTGATGATGAATAATCTTAACACTTTTTATTCTTCTAGTTAGATTTTGTTTTAAAATATTTAATTTGCAGTGTCGAATGCTTTCTTACGGCATACGGCTGTCTCTGGAATAATTTTTCCTGAAGCTGTATTGCATTTAGTGCAGAAAAAATAGACTACAGTTCAAGTGTGTTGTGAGCTGCTGTGTAATGCACTTTCTGAGTATCTTTGAAACTGCAGACAATGCTTATGGATCTGTAGTTGCCCGTTTCCGTACGGTCCCCTGATTTGAAGATGCTGAGATCTTCTAATAGTCTGCAAATGTATTTGAGCTCAGTGACTCGTTATACAATACTTGTTATCGGTGAGCAGAGTGATTAACATTTTTTCTCAGTCCAAATACATCTCGGGCTTTGGAGTTTTTAGATTGCTAATGATATGGTCTATTTGTGAATGTGGTACAGGGCTCAAATGAGGAGTATGCTCATTAGCAGACATTACCAGCAGAGTGTGTTGTGCCATTTTTAATGATATCATTTTTTAGGCATTTTTAACTGCTCAAATTATTTATTCACTGAAGTATTTATATGTCTTTTGCTTCTTTGATAGCATAATCAAATCATGATCTGATCGGCTCGTGATCATGTTGTAGGTTTTTGCAATTCTCTTTGATTTGTTTGAGAATCAGTAATCAGTTGGATTACTTATTCCGGTTGAGCCGTCTATAGCTTGAGTTAGGTCATGCTTGGTGGTGATCAGTTTTAATCTTTTGGGAATTGATTTTTCAACCATGTTTTCATTAAGGTCTCTTAATAGTATTTGTCACTTCCTTCTTCCAGGTACATTCCCTGAGGACATCCTGCAATTCCTCATAGAACGTGCCAAGAGCTGATGGAGGCTTATTTAGTCCAATCAATATAATTGACATTTGGGATAGATACTTATGTTTAGTCCTGGACATTCTAAATTCTAAAAGTTAAAGCGTGACCTAATTCATGCTTTGTCATTATGTTTCTAATATGCATCTAATAAGGGTAAAATATAATTCAGATGATTTTAACTGAAAATTAACAACATTTTAAATTAAATTAAATGTATTTTATTAGATCTCTAAACCACAACTGTAGTTGCCTCAAAGTACTTCGCCAACACAGATCAGAGAACACAGGAAATGCAATAGTAACCAACCACTGGAGGTGCAATGTGCCAACAAGTTTGAATTAAAATAAAGCTTTATATAATTTTTGTGTGTATTAAGCTTAATTGGTCACACATGCAGTCCACTTGAATACAGTGGACTGCATGTGTGCATGTGTGCATTTTCAGGCAAGAAAATAAGTTCAACTATAAATGTGCTGTTCCACATTGTCAAAAGTACTTTCTCTTCTATGGACACTTACAAACACACAATGGCCACAAACGTACCATGCATATGTCCACATATGCACATCTTGTCATAATGCGTTATTCATTGCAGCCTCTATTTTCAAAACTGCTTAGTGGGATTGTTACGCTGGGAGTTGACAGTTGCGTCGCCCAAATTTTCATTCTTAAGAGGACAGCCGGCTGTCTGGGGCCACGTAACCCCTTTGAGTGCTTTTTACTTTACTTCTACTCAACTTCACCTCAAAGTGCTTCATACAAAACACTTAAGATTCTCTTTACTTGGCAATATTCATTCTGTGTGTGGTGTGGAGAGAGACCCCATAAAGCACTGTTTATACTGCACATGTATATATAGCCTGGCACCAGACTAAATATAGATTGAATAATAATTTGCGTGCTCATGGCAGGCTCCCCCTGACTGGTATGTAGATGTTTGGGCATTTTAACTACCTATGTTAGGTACAGTTAATTTAAGTGTGTGCTGGGGAGAAGTAAAGTAGATTTATACATAACCCATAGACTGTATATTAAGAGTGGACTGACTGAGTGCTGATTGGAGCTAGCTTGAACAGGCTTTTTGAGCTGGGATGTTGGGCCAAATTTAAGCCCATTTTGTTCGTAGAAACGAACAAAGCCAGTTCAATTAAATTATAGCAAAAAAATGCAATAATAACCAACACATAGAGCCATTGCCGCATAAGGGGTAAATGACCAATTTCCATAAATGTCGTTGAACGTCAAGCGTCCTGGATCAGCACCACTGTCCATAGACCCTCCTGCATCTGCTAGGAAAAGCTCTAAAAACGCAATGCGAGAAAATGAAAAACCTTGGGCACCTCCTCCCTCGGACGGACTGGCTATAGATCCAGGACTCAGGTTGTAGACCGAGGACCGAGGACCTGCAATGCATGACTGAGGTGGCTCCGAGGCAGGGAGGGGGTGCAGCCGGGCCAGGTAAGACGGTCCACAAGTGCAGATGGAGGAGGCCAGGTTGAGAGGACCCATCATCACGCCATGAAACAGACAGCAAGTGAATAGCAATGAAAAGACTACAAGCAGGCCTGGACTGGCCATCGGGCGTACCTGGCAACGCCCGAAGGGACAATGCCCATATTTGGGCCGGTCTGTCTGCTTCATTAAAAAAAACGTTTGTATAAATCCATTAAGAAATGTTTGAGGGGCGCGTGTGACCGCGGGGCACCTGCTCTTGTTTGCTGTATGAACTCGAACGGGATCTCGCCTCCTCCATGTCTGCAAGGTTCTGAGGCAGCTGCGGCCGCTTAGTAATGAGCGGTTCTCAAGTCCAGAGGCTGTGCGCCGCTTTGAAACACGGTGAGCGCGCATCCATAACGTGGCCATGTTCCCAAGACCGTATACGCGCACAGGACCTTTTTTCTGCTTGTTGTGTGCGTTACCTGTGAACGCAATAAATACACTTATACATGAAACAGTCCGTGTCTCCCCCTGCGTCGCTAAATTGAAGCTGGGATACCTAATTTTTCCATTGCATTAACAGTTCATGTTGGTTGTGCCAAAAAATAAAATGCTGTGAACAAATCAAACAGATTTAATGACAGTCATTGGCTAACACTATGCAACGATCAATAGCAGCAGTTAGGCAAGGCAAGTATATTTGTATAGCACAATTCATACACAATTATCAATAGTAGTAAGTGTGGGTTGTACTAAATCAGAAAGATTTATCTTTAATAATAACACCCTCCGTTAGATTAAGAATGTAGTATGTGAACTATCAAGACGTGCATTTTCATTTTCATTGCACCTGCGCTGTGCAGAAGAGTGTAAACAGCAGTCCCTACGATCTTTGACTTATTCAGAGAAGGCGAAGGTCCAAACAATCTGAGAAAAGACACCAGTGCCAGTTCCATGAAATTAGTTCTATAAAGCTCCAACTAAAACCAATTTCAAAAGTTTCAACCTAGTATTCAGCAGAAAACACAACGAACCATGAATCCATGTTTCACTCTAACTACGTTTAGTAAAATATATAGATATGACACATACCATCATGTTTCAGACTTTAGAACCACAGACACACGTTTAGTATAAGACTTTAGAAACACAGACACACGTTCAGAATAAGACTTTAGAACCACAGACACACGTTCAGAATAAGACCATAACGCTACATTTTTGCATTTGATTGAAGACACTCACCATTTCTCTCAAACTCATCATCATGTTAGCTGGTGTCCGTAAAAATAATCCATGTTGTCAAACTACCTCCAGACTTTTCGGTTCTGTCTACTTTTACGGCTGGGATCTTTCATTTCATGGTAGTCACTTTTATGCTTCTTAACTTTTCTCTGCACTGCGATGTCCGTGATATCCATTCCTTCGTCCCTAGTGCTACCTTCTCTAACACTTATTTACACTCACTCAGGTGTCACCATCGAGCTCAAACTGACCGCATCCGCAAAACGGGTCGAGACGGGTTGGACCATAGATCCATGACTCCAGCCCGTGGAAACGGCCCTAATGTTCGCAAATGTTGAGTTCCTGAAGATTGCTCCTCATCTGAACCGAGTCAGATTACTCAAAATCAGAATTACTGTCATAACAAGTACGCAAGGGCTCATAAATAAAAACCCCTGACTTGTATTGTCCATCACTGAATAACAAATATCTGTTTAACCCTTTAAGCACCAAAGGTTTTTTTCCAAAACGCTCAATTTTGACATCTTAATTCAAAAGGCTATAACTTAAAAGTGATAAGATATAAAGGCTTTCTGTAAATTAAAAAAATACTAAGGATGGTCCAAAGTTTATGTAGAGAATAAATCCCCCCATCTAATTTGCATATTATGACGTCATTGGCGTTGGAAATAGTGGATTTTAGAATTTTCATACAATATTGGTATTTTTCAAACTGACAGACATATATTGATCACTAAGACATGAACACACACTGTAACATTGTAAATGTTCATGAAAATAGTAAAAAATACAAATCATGATGCTGCTGTGAGCAGTCTGCCCAGATGCGCGCCTCCAGGTGAAGCGCGTCACCGCGACCCTCCTGCTGCTTTGTTCGTCCCACAATGGGCAAATTTCAATTTGATCCATACACATACACGTAAACACATCAAGGCAAGCAGCGACAGTGGGTATAGTACTTGTTTGTATTACCTTTATAACAAAATATTGGAATGTAAAAGAGAAATCTGAAAATTACTCTGTTTTCTCCTGTACATGTGTAAATAAATGAATATTCTATGTCTAGGGGGTTAGTATTGTCCATTTTCGGCCTGTTAGCTTAGAATTATATTTGCAGGGGTAGTCTAGCTACCCAAACATATAGCGCTGAAAGGTGATAATGAAAAAGTATAGTTCCAGTATAGTAAGTACAGTATAGGTTCCATTTCTTAACAATTACATTTTGTTTATTCTTATTGTTGTTACTTGTTTTCTCTGGTTTGTTCACAAAATAACGTTTCACTTGTAGGCACACACTTGATTTGTTCCTTCAGTCCCAATATACCATTTCCTCTGAGATAAAAGAATATAGATTTTAAAACAAGGTTAGATGTGGCCGCATCGCAGTGATGCACTTTTGTAACTCACACTCCTGACATACATCGGGCCACTACAGTTAATGCACATTTAATCACTCTCCATTCCTCCACGCACTATAAGTTGTGATGTTGGTCACATTGATACTATGAAGCATGTGCAGAGTAATCCAGGGGAGTTTTGTTGAGGCCTGTATGATGCGTATGTGGCGTATATGACTGAAATCCATGACTTTCTGTCATGGCTCATAAAACGTCATTTGGCCAGCAGTAAGTACAAGAACACTCCCTTTAGGGCTTCATCTGACATTAGTGTATATTTCCTTCTTTACCTACTAACACAAATGACCCCCTCCGAACCCAGAGCTACCAGCATTGGAATGTAGACTTATAGCAAAAGTATATTCCAGGGGGAGTATTTATTTACACAAAAAGCAAGTTCATACAGCAGAAGCTCTAGCGCCCTTGTGTGCTTGTGTGCTGCTTCTCACCCATACTGCTAAAAGTGTCTTATTCATATTCTTTCTGTGTTTAGTCAAATGGAATTTCAATGGTGAAGGAAAGCGACAACTTCCTCTGGAGGTGGGAGAAACGGTTCACATACAAGAAGAGTGTGAAGGTATGAGCGCTATTAATAACATACACTCATAGAAACAGTCATTTGTGTTGATGGAAACTGAGGCGGGTGTGAAAACCATTTATTATTAAGCACTTCTTGTCTAATCATTGCACAGGTTGGTACAGAGGATACCTGACAAAGAACAAAAGGAAAAATGTAAGTTTTAGTCAAAAAATCAATCAATATGTTTACATTAAACATTAGAAAATAATGCACAAATAACAGTGTTGAAACAGTGTTACTTCATTATTTATGTTTACAGTAATTTTCAATGTTATTTAGAGAAATAGTCATTTCATTGATGTTCTAATTTTCTTTTTAGGGAGTGTTCCCTGCCAGTTACATTCATGTGAAGGAAGTCATCATTGAAAAACGAGGGTGAGTTTGTTATCTTCAATTATATATGTCTATGATATGACTTCGCGTTGACTTCATGTTTGGCAAAATGTGTAAAACAGGCCCCATTTTATGTGACTGTATGCGTGTGTCAGCGTATGTGTGAAATTAAATATATTGATGACTAGACTGGTCGGGTTGGTTGGGTTGACCGCATACTGTATGGGGAAGCTCTATTTGTTTGAAAATGACTTATATATCATTGGATTAATTGATAGACTATAACCATTTAACATGTGCAGTGATGAGGATGTGATCATCTCCGCTGACATGCCTCTGGTGAAGGAGGTGACCACCACACTCAGAGAATGGGGGACCATGTGGAAGCAGCTCTATGTGGTATGAACAAACTAGTAGGATACCAGTTTAAACTTGTGTTTCTGTGGATGTACTAAAACGATCATTTCTTCTTTGTAGTCAAACAAAGGAGCTCGAGTCAAACGCGTCCAAAGGCTTATGTGGGATCTGATGGAGTGGCGTTCCCAGCTCCTGTCTGGCACCCTGCCCACAGATGAGTTCAAGGAGCTAAAGCAGAAAGTCACCTCCAAGATTGACTATGGCAACAAGTATGGCTGCTCTGACGCTCATAATGCATGTGTTCGACCTGTTTGAAGTTCTTTTTAGAGAGTGCATGTAGCTGCTTAGCTTCTAATCTAAATTATGACTTTTATCTTCAAATGACTCATTACTGTGCTCCAAGGATTTTAGAGCTAGATCTGGTGGTGCGGGATGAAAACGGAAACATTTTGGATCCAGAAAAAGCCAATGTCATCAGTCTGTTTCGAGCTCATGAAGATGCCACAACTAAAATCAATGAACGCATTAAAGAGGAGCAGGTATGACATGTTGGATGTGCATGGGTGATTACATTTTCATTCATGATGTAAGAATGAAGTCACATGTGCAACCAAACAAAGCCCCATCAACCAGAAATATCTCGCCTATAATGAACGGATTTGCATAAGTGTGTGTTGACCTGATTCTAAGGAAACACAAAGACATGGTTTTGTCACTGACGATGATAAAGGTTTTAGAAACAACAGGAATGCACATAATAATGGGCCATATCACAAATGTATCGCTCTGTACATCATCACAAAGGATATGAACTCAAACTAATAAAATGTGCTTGAACTGCAGAGAGACAGCTTTTGAGGGTATTTACATTCAAATTGGGCAAACCGTGTAGGTCTTAGAAGTGCTTTCAAATGAGCCTCCCACTTTTTGAGCATCCAAAAGTATTGGACTGGTTGCAAATCCTTTTCATGGCAATTACTGCCTGAGGTCTGGAAGAGGCATCACAAGGCCTCGATTGCAATAATTCTGTTCAGTTCCTGCTTGCTCCTAGTGTATTTTCAGTTTGTTTTTGTCTTCAGCAAGGGAAGTTCTGCTGAGGTTATGTGAATTATTTGCGCATTGTAAAAAATTATAAAATAAAAGCTTTTACATTTGGGTCAATGTCCATCTGCCAGACTGTGAGCTCTATAAAGTTTTGAAACATTTGGATGGATACACTTTGCCAAAACACTTCTGTTGCTTTTGACAGCAGTTAGATTAGTAACAAGAACTTGTTAATGTGACCGCAACAGAATGAATTCTTAAGTGTAGACCGCAGACCTCCACCAAGAGGCACAGTTTAATTCCTTAAGACTTAGATCCTCTGGTAGAGCTGCCTCTGGGACCAATGGAGCACACAATGCATAATAAACAGCTCCACACACTTTTCCACTTGCTTTTGCCAGAAAGACCTTGTTACGACCTGGATTTAAACACTGAGAAGCTAGAGCGCTAACCACTCAGCCACCATGCCGGCCAAAGGAAGTACTCGCTGCAGACAAAGTACATCCAGCTTGTTTCATTTCAAATGTATTGGGGCCAATAAAAAGTATGTCAACTGTGTCCATGTCTGAATATTTGTGGACCCGACTAAATAAATAAATTCAGTTTTTAGTTTTTACGGACAGTACCACCATTCATACCTAACTCAACTGGTAACATTTGCAGCTCGCCCGAACCCTTCCACCACCCTCTTTTGTGTTTTTTATGTATTACAGCTCAAGTATAGGGGGGAAATAAATAAATACATTAATGAATCAAATTATGAATCAATCGTACTAAAATTTTAAATAAATCATAATAAAACAAATAAAATAAAAAACAGCAAGGGATATAGTTGGTACACAAAAAGGAATGGAAAATAGGGTTATAGAGGGTGATGGGGTGGATAAGATAAGTGCTCGCACCCACACACCAATGCACACACACACACACACACACACCCCTACACACCCATGTGAAGATCTACGCTTTTGTCTATTTCTTGTTTGTCTTATTGTATTTGTACGTCTGCACCTGTATTGTATGTCTATATTTTCACAAATAAATTAATTCCATTACAATATGCAGATCCAATAAAAGACCGGCATGTGCTGATTCTGATGAAACTCAGCGTTCTCTTTTTTCCAGTCGAACGTTCAAATGGAGCATTGTCTGATCTCTGCACGGATTCAGTCGTCCCCGACCCACAGCCTGTATGTGTTTGTGAGGAACTTTGTGTGCCGGATCGGAGAGGACTCTGATCTCTTCATGTCTCTGTATGACCCCAACAATCAGACCATCATCAGGTGAGGATCAAATGTCACATCCTCTACTCCCTCTACGGGAGCGGATCATTGTGGATTATTTATTCATTTAGTATTCAAAGTTTAACAGTATCAAAACATAACATTGAAGTAGGTTTCAATAAAAAGGCCTGAGGTTATCAAGCAAGATTGAATTTGTCTTTTGAAATGAAAAGGCTACTCTTGTCATTGTGGGCTATACAGAGAGCTGTTTTTCAGTTCATTGTAGAGACTGGCAGTTAGTGTCAAAAGTGAATCATTGTATGTCAGACGTCCAGCAGCAGCAGAAACACATCTATTCATACAAACAAAACAAATAAATACGTCACTCTAAAAGTAAGTAACAATAGAAATAAAAAGCAACAGCACTTTAGATCACAGAAGCAGAGACGGGGAACATCCGCTGGGTGGAGCAGGACAGGTCACAGCAGCAGATATCTTATGTGCTGTAATGCCTGTGGTGTACAGTAAATTCCCCATTAGGATACATGTTCATGGAAACATTCTATAAGGCAGAATTTCTAATCAAGTACACTCATAAGTCAAATTTTAGCCACAGGATGCAAATATGTACCTTTTTGCAAATTGACAGCTTTGTAACGTCCTCCGAGATACTGTTGTGATTTAGGGCTATACAAATATAAATTTAATTGAATAGAATTTTATAATCTATGGCTGTTGGTCGATTATATTTTGTAATTGTTGGGTAAGAGTTTAATCAGCCCCTTCTCTACATTTTCTGGACCCTCATGCAGAAGTCTCCAGTTTGGGTCATTTCTGTGTTGTATTGTCATTATGGCCAACTGCAGAGCTCAGGCGGCTACCCATAAAGCCCTAATGTTGTCTGAATAGTGCTCCCTTATAGTGGGACAGCACCAAATGACAATCTGTGCCAAAAATAACAAATTGAAACCAAATGATGGGGTAGCTGATAGAAGTGAGTGGCAGCTCAGTGTGATAGATGACAGAGCTGATGGCACAGCCTGTCACTCACTGTCATCTCTCCAGTGCCCCATTTAGAGCTTGGATTCTGATATTTTCAACATTCTTCGGTTAAAACAATCATATTTTTTTAGTTTGCTTTGAAGTCTGAATGTTTGTTGTTGGGAATATCCAATGTCACAATCCACACGATAATATTAATACTTATTTGCCAGTATTCAAACTTTCTCTGTTCTCCAAAGTCCTTTGAAATGACAGCAATTAGACTTTGGGGTTGAAAAGGATAGAGTCGCTAGGAATGCAATTAGAATACGGAACCTGTAAGAATTTCTAGAAGTAGTGGGTAATATTGCGAATGCGCATCTTGTCTTTAAAATATAGTTGTCAGTGTTTATTCCCCAACATCAGATAAATAGTATACCAATGTAATTACCTTGACATGTTTCAGTTGTATTCTGTCTTTTTCAGAATAACATAAAGAAAAAACACATAAAGTGTTATATTTTCTGTGCAGGACTTTGGAAACTTGTTTGATAACATGTGCTATAAAATTAAAATGAATGATGATTGAATTGGATTGAAATATGAACATTGAATATTCTTTGAATAAATAGTCTATATTACCAAATGTTCACCTGGTGGATTGCATCAGTAATCAGTAAGAGCAACATGTGGGATTCTGGCAAAAACGTGTGATTGTAATGACTTTGTTAGACCTCTGTGTGCATATTACATACTGTCATGTTCACATCATAAAACATAACAGCATATATAATCATGGTTAATTTTTTTTAAATTTAAACATTATGCACAGCTAATGTCCGTCATTGTTTATTCCCCCTCTATTTCAACTCAGGGTTACACGAGTATTGTATAGGGGTAATCAACACAATAATTCGATTATTTTTGTTCTTGTCAATATTGTCTACCTAGAAACAGTGGTAGGTCATGAAAACCGACCAATTCACTTTTTAACCAGTTACAAAATAATAGAAAGCATGTTATTAACAGGCGTCTTACTGTACAATTAAATTAATATTTTCAGATAGATAGATTGATAAATACTTAATTGTTTCCCTGCAGGATAAATTCAGGATTATTCAGTACTCTATTGAAGCTATAATGTTTCCTGTAGATGTAATTTTGTTGCTTTGTGTGCAGTGAGAACTACCTGGTCCGCTGGGGCAGTGGAGGCTTCCCCAAAGACATCGACATGCTCAACAACCTGAAAGTTGTGTTTACTGTGAGTCACCACTAGAGTGCGCTGTTGTTACACTGTCTGCTTCACTGTGCGTCCTACTGCTCCATTTTTGTGTTCACATTTTAAACACGTTTTCCTTTTCACATTTTAATGTTTCAGGATTTAGGAAACAAGGATTTGAGCAGGGAGAAGATTTATCTAGTTTGTCAGATCGTGCGAGTGGGAAGGATGGACCTGAAGGAGTCAAACAGCAAGAAATTCACACAGAATTTACGACGACCGTTTGGAGTGGCTGGTATGCTGTTTTTTGTGAATGCCCTCACATCTTTTACTTAATTAGTTTGTTGCTTCAGGTTTATTGGCCCAAAATTTGTCTCAAAGGAACTTTCCTTTCCCGTGCTGAGGCACAATGGACACATGCCCAAACAGAAGTTAAATATTTATGACCACCTGCGCTTGCTTTATGCTGTAGGGCCTTTCTGTTTTGTTATCTCACAAGTGTTAATTTAACACAACAGTAAACAAATAAGTGTATTATACCGGGGGAAAGAAAGAAATGACGAAGTGCTTATAACCACCTCTTACTTCACACTCTGAGCCCATTTTCCCCCAAATCTATTGAAAGTAAACTTAAAATAGAATCTGTTATTGGACCCTTTAGAATCCTTGTGAGGCTTTTGGACTCTGATGACCAATTTATTTTCAATAGTGATAATGAGCCAAATCCAAAGTGACCTACGTGTTCTTTGGTAAATATAGAGTCTGGTACTGTTGGGTTGTATTTATTCCCCCTTCATATTACGTATAAAATGAGATATGAGGGACCTGTAGCAAAGCACAAAGCTCAAGGTGGAATACATGTCAAATCTCATTCTTCTCTTTTTTGTTTTTTGCCTTAGATTTTGTTTGTGTATCTCGAGTTCTAACCGTTCAGAATGTTTGATTTGCCTAGAATAATGAAAAGGGTACATTTTTATTTAACAATTATGAGAAAATATTGAAACAAATTAGTAAGAGAAAAGTGTTTGGAGTAAAATGCAGAGGGATAATCTTATTGAGTCAAATTGCTTCGTCTTCATTTTGATCCATGTGTAAAAATGTGTTTAATGTCTTTGTGTTTCTGGCAGTGATGGACATCAGTGACATCATTAAAGGGAAGATTGACTGTGATGAAGAAAAGCAGTTTTTCATCCCCTTTGCTCCGTATGTTTTACTATTCAAATAAATCTGAAATAGGCAAATAGACTAAAGTTATACAAAATATATACTTGTGTTTACTTTATTCATTCATGATTTTTTTCATTAGCATCACAATAACCTTATTTTGTTGGTATATAATAAAAACAACACAAAGCACAGCAGAAAAAAAACATATGTAAATAGACAAATTACACAAAGCTGGAGGCAGGTGTTTTGTCCTTGCGCTTGTTGCCTGACCCTTACACTGGACACATGTGTGGCGTGTTGCAGGAAGGACATGAATACAAATGTTGATATTGTATTGGATCGATCCATCTGTTCTAAAAGGATCTGAGTAAAAAGAAATAAAAAAGTCTGAGTCAATATATATTACACTTTAACATAAAAAACAAACCCATTCCTTTGAACTGCTTTCAGAGTTCTTGCTGAGAACGACTTCCTCCACACTTTACTGAACAAAGTGACATCATCGCGAGGAGACAGCGGAGGGCAAGGTAAACCACGCCACGCGTTATGTAACGTAATAACACACACTCCCGTTAACGTTGCAGCGTTTGAAGTAAGAGTTATTTATGGACTTTTCTCATTTCCCTTCTGCCTCGTCACCACTGAGTGAAAAATGAAACACGTTCATCTGATGGACAGCGTTTGCCCTTGAGCTCATATTGTCATTCTCGTCTGCCTTTATTTCTTCTCCACTGCTTTCTCTCACTATGTCATGTTTATGGCGGACTTTGACACTTTCTGAATGACGCAGTTTTACATGGAAAACACGGCCGGCATCCGACTGTGCTGTTGCCTTTACCTACTGTCCCTGAAGGCCCATCGATTAGCCCGGATAGATTTAGCAGAAGAATAACAGAACCTTTATTTGTGCGTGTATTCTGCAGCTATTTATACATAAACTATATAAGTAGCTGCTATGTTTCTTAGCTAGCTGTAAATTCTTCAACATCAATATATCTCTATCTATATATATAGGGTAAAGTTATATACATATAGAAGCACAAATTTGAGGAGATTTTGGTACTGTTAAAGCAATCACCACTTTTACTTTTCTTTATGGCCTCTTCAACGCTCCTTATCGTCTCTTTGAGGTATTTCATTGGCCCTTAATCATAGCTGTTTTGCATCTTCTTAAAAACCAAATCGTTGATGCTTAACTTTATTCCCCAAGTGGTGTCTTTGATGCTGAAGTTGAGTTTAATTGATTTGGTGGAGATAGCTGACCATTGACTTCAATCACCATTTTGAACTTGCACTCAGAGACAGCATACCCCACCGAAACACTCTGGATCAACTCAAAATTAGGGTTTTTCTCCCATCACATCCCATATTATACGTTATTATGGTTTTGTTCATGTTTATGAGTTATACTTGATCCGAGGGTAGTGAGGCGCTTTGTGTTTCCTTGTGTAGGCAAAGGCGCTCTACAGAGAAAAGTTGATTGATTGATTTATATACAAATTTCAGCCCATCCTTCCGGTAGTATTTGCGCCATCCTGCACACAAACAAAACGCACTGACACGATCACATTACCCCCCTGTTGAGATAATAATACTGATAATAATGAGGCAATAATAATGCCCTGAGAGGGTAAAAATTGTTCAGCACTGTGTATCAAAACACATAGTGCTGAACTATGTGTTTTGATATATATAGTTCAGCACCATATGCATGCTGCTCTGTGTGACGCTCTCTTGCTCCTCCATAGGCCTGTGGGTGACCATGAAGGCGTTGGTGGGAGACATTGTCCAGATCCGGAAAGAGTACCCTCACTTGGTGGACCGCAGCACAGTAGTGGCTCGTAAACTGGGATTTCCTGAGATTATAATGCCTGGAGACGTGCGCAACGACATCTACCTAACTCTGCAGGGCGGGGATTTCGACAAATACAATAAAACCACTCAGAAGAACGTGGAAGTCATCATGTGGGTCTGCGACGAGGAGGGCAAGGTCATACAGGTGACCGCTGGCTATTTTTTCCACTCTAAGATTGGATCGCGGAGGAGATGGAAAGTGTATCTGGTGTTTAGTCAAGCTGCTGTTGTAATATGAAGATCATGCCCTTTCATACTCCAGAAAATTAATGTATTATACAACAAATACAAACAACGCATTTTAGTTCTTTTCCTTTCTCTTTCTTCCCCAGAACTCCATTTGTCTAGGAGCTGGCGATAAACCAGTCAGCGAGTACAGATCTGTCATCTACTACCAAATCAAACAACCGCGGTGGATGGAAACTTTTAAGGTAACATTTCTGCTGTCTGAAAAAAAACTGAATATCCAATTTCAATTTCCTCTATTTCCAATTTTATTTGCAATCCATGCTCAGTTCTGCCAGTTAGATTATTGTGAAAGTAATTTGGTGATGTTGTAGCTGTTGTGGTTATAGTAGGAACAGCAAAAGCAGAGATTAAAAAGATGCCTTGGGTCTGAAAGCACCCACTAAATGATAAATGCAAGTGATTTGTTAGCCTTCATGGATGGGCTGTTGGGTACTAAAAAATGTGTGTACTGAATCGAAAATGTCGACATTTATTGTAATGCAGCTATTTCTTCTTACCACATCTTGAAGAAATATTACCCATTATTTTTGGCCATTAAAAATAATAATGAGACAATTTACTCTGTATTTTAATGTTTCAGAATGTGAAATAATATCCACAGTAGTCTATTCTGTGTATTTGTTTATTAGAATTTTATTAGAATTTTTTTATGCATGCGTTTGTATATTTTTTAGTTGTTTAAACAATCATAACAGTATTGCATTACAGTTAATAAACCCAAACTCAGCCCCATAATAAGATTGATTTTCTTGTAGTCTTTAATAACTTGTCTTGTGTCCCAGGTGGCCGTCCCTTTGGAGGAAATGCACCGGATTCATTTGCGCTTCAAGTTCAGGCATCGCTCGTCCCAGGAGTGTACGTATCACAACCGTTTCCTGTGTTTTCACTTTTTTCCAATTTCCTAATCCAACACTTCCATCCCTCGAGTGCAATTTGACACCAAAGCTCTGAATGATTAGAGGCCGTTTGAAATTACCTTCAGCACCGTTACACAGACGTGACAAGAGGAATAAACAAGCCAATCCTAATTTGGGCGATGTTTGGGTAAAATCTATTATAGTTGAGTGCCAGAAATGATGAGATGCTTTATTTAAACCACAGAGAGGAAATGTCAGGGTTGCATTGCTCAGTACAGCACAGTGGGAATAGCACACACTCAAAACAAGATCCATTGAAACAAATAGACACAGAGTAAATATGAACAAGGTGTTGGCAAAGAGCTGTACTTCTTAAATATGTAATTGCTATCTCACTACTGGATTCTATTGGTTTTGATCTAATGTTGTACTGATGGCAGAGCAATAAGTCTCAACCCCAGTCAGCAAACGTACAGATTTTTCAACCTAAAAACGCGTCCTCCTTACTCAATGAGCTTAATGGGCTGGCATGTTAGAATGACGCGCTACTCTTTAATTTTTATATAGAAAAATATGAAAACGCACAGCCTCAGTCCTCGTTCTGCAGCCCGAGTCCCGGATCTATAACCTGTGAGTCTGTGGGACCGGATCCTCTTCTCAATGTGGGCCTCCCTCGGGCTTCTCTCTGGGACCTTTTTTAGTTTTTGTTCCTTGCCGTTGTAGATAGGACAATGATGATCCAGGACATTTAAGGACATTTATGGAGTATGTGTATGATTTTCATGTCAAGTCATCATTAAAGGACCCTAATATGTCAAAAGGCATTTATAAACCATGCTCTTTTCAGCTGAGATATTTGGATTTCAAAATTAGTTAACGTTTTCAAATCATTAATGACAAAACAAATAGTAAAACCAGGATTTTTATCTTTGTGGAAAGGGTGTTTGTTATACTGTAGATTTGTTGTTGACAAAACTCTTTTCAGATTTTATGGTCTGGATTTGTTTGCATACCTTGCAATCTGAGTCAGGGATAGTGGGAGACGTTGCAGTACCACTTTTGGCCATATTGCTTGCATATTGCTTCTTTAAGTAATATCACTGGACATTGGTCATCCCATGAACACAAAGCACAACGTAAATGTGAACTTGACACTGTTTTATGGCCCTTTGCATGTTACAGTTGATGCATGTCCATTCACTAGAAAAAATGAACAACATGCTGCATTGTTATTGCTGTTTGTGTCACATTGTTTGTCTGCAGCTAAAGACAAGAGTGAGAAAAACTTTGCAATGGCCTTTGTGCGTCTGATGAAGGAGGACGGGACGGTGCTGCAGGACGGGCTGCACGACCTGGTTGTCTTCAAGGTCAATAAGAACTCCCTCTATAAACAAAATCCGGATGTAGGCAGAAGTCCACCTTTGTATGCAAATGCCCAATTTACACCATAACAACCTTCTGGAATGAGTTTTAAAATGTGACCTGCTCTTTTTATTTCCCAAGACAGAAAAACAAATTGACATTGAGGCTTATGGCACTAACAAACTTGACGACTGTGTGCATGCATGTGTGTGTTTATATTAGGTATGTATTGTTTTATGCTGCAGCAATCTACAACAATCATCAATGAAATCCTCATCAGCACATCAATAGTGGAGGAGCCCATCACAAAATACCAGGAATCATCCATACTGCTCAATATGGCGAGAACGATACACAAATACAACATACATAGGATAATGTGGTGTGATAAACAATATATTGTGTTGTGGCAACATATATTTAAACAAATCTTATTATTTTTGTATGGCAATTATTATTACCTAATTTATTGTTTATTGTACATCTACAGAAATTTTAGGTGACTTATGCTAGCTTATGGCCATTAACATTGGTACAAAACAGATTTAGATAATACGTATTCACATAATTTTACAGGTACACGCACAGATGTAACCACATAGCAGTGATCTGAACTGCTGATTCATAAGAGACATATTATTGTTACAAGTTCTGCATTATATTGCAAAGAGCTGTATTGTTTCAGCCCGACTGCTTATGATTCAGTCACAAAGTTTGTTGAAGAGTTGCAAAAGGGTAAGCAAACAATGCCAGCTGGGAGTAGAAGAAAATTGCAATGCTTTTGTTTCATAAAATGTATAATGAATGCTTTTAATATTGGTGGTAACTTCTGAAGGGAGATAAATTCATAGTCAGTTGTAAATGAGAGGGCATCTAAGAATGTCTGAAAGAATGCGGATAAAAGTAAATATGCTCAATGAGATGATAGCTTTCATTTTCACAGCTTGGCAGTGATTTCATTTGTGTTATTTGGAAAACCAAACCTACAGTAATTTGTGTTTGGTTGGGAGATTGTGGCCACCCATCCAGGTTGACTGAAGCCAAATAGATTTGCTGCCAAACGAAGCCGAGCTGAGATTGAATCCTGTATTGATTAAACGCCAAATGCAATAAAGATTAATTACAAATGATTCATTCAAAGACTAACTAGATAGACCTCTGCTGCCCTCTTTCCTAAATCTCTCTCTTAGTCTCTGCATAATTCTCATAGCAATCGTCACTTATAACCTGTCACATTTGTCCACCTTTATTGACTGAATAGAAATGTAGGACCATTTACAACTTCCATCGAAAGTAGACCTGGAGTTGCTTTTAGCTTCATCCATGCTCCTTTTCTTCTGATAACTTCTGACACAAACACGTTGCTCGTCCTTTTTGTCTAAATGGCCCTGTCTCAAAGCCTTTTCACTCTGAAATCATAGTACTGTAATGATTCATCAGGGACATGTTTTGCCTCATATTTTTATTTTTTACTTTATTCCTTCCAGCCAAGTGGCTTGTATTCTGAATTTGTTAGAATTCTTTTATAAACACAGTTTGAACAGCCAAAGCAAAACTGATTCTTCAATATGATATCAAGAGGGATTATATCATAGTATGAAATGAGAAAATGTCTCAAATAGTATAACTGTTGTTCTTTAAAAAGGCAGATTAACCAGAGCTATTTTGAATCAGATTCTAATATCCCCACAGGGAGACAGCAAGCGCATGGAAGACGTGTCGTCCTACTTGTCATTGCCATCCACCCGTCATCACCACGGCGACCTCCACAAGGGCGCAGCACTGAGTCGCAGCTCCAGCACTTTGTCCGGCAATGCTGGGGGCCTCTCCGTCAGCTCCAGGGACAGTTTTACCATCTCCACCTTGGTTTGCTCCACCAAGCTCACACAGAACGGTACACACACGATAACATCGGCTGTTAACTGCAGCTCTGTGAAGTTTATGCTCCATGACAGTTTGGGCTCATTACATCAAACATTGATTTTATTAGATTTATAGAATGGTATATGGGCAACTGGTGACACTCAAGCTCCTCAGCTGTTTAATTTTGTTAAACATTTTAGTGAGAGGGCCACTGACTTGTCCAGGTGCCAACAACAGGGATCGTAAACCTGTTCCATATTAATTCACACCACAGCTACATTAGAAGTAGTTAGTTCTGAAGTACAACTCTTGGTACTTGCTCGGTCAAATATTTTCTTAGTTGGCACTTTAACAATCAATCCATCAATCAAATGTTATTCATATTGCGCTTTTCATGCAGATACAAACTGATTTACAGTTTGGTTAAAAACAATCCAATATGCCCATGGCCCTTCACCCGACACGCACACACACACACGCACACACACACACACGCATGCACACAGTACTGTGACACTAGTTTCAACTGTGATGCTGTGAATAAAGACGCAGTTCTTGTTGGAAACATAGTTATTATTAAAGTGTATTCAGCACAAACAGCAAAACCATAAGTGATAAATATCTGAGACAAAACATGAACTATTTACAAGTGCAGGATGAATGCAACGAACGAGATAAGCTACAAGCGCAGGTTCAAACAAAGACAGGTGCAGGAACAGTGCAACAGAAACGACTGTACAGTATATAAATGTTCGATATGCGAGTCCACAGCCTCCTTGTAAATCAGGCTCTGAGTCATGAGCAACTGCAAGCTCATTGCCACGCAAGTATACACAGGGCTTTAGGGCTGGTTTCAGATGTAACCAGCTGAAGAGGCGCCATCCAAGGGGCCGTTTGCACCAGGAGCAGAGAGCCGCTGGAATAATTGAAATATATGAAGCAGGAGAATGGAAGCATATGGCAGTTCTCATATTGAAAGTTGCAATATAAGATTCAATTAAGATTTTTGGGTAACGCTTTATATTAAGGTGTGCTTGTTAAGTATTAATAAGGTATTAATAGACATTAGCAACATGCTTATAGATTGCTTATATGTACTTATAAACATATTAATAAGCTGCTCATTTCACTTTCCTTAAATGATGTTGTTCTAGTTATATGCTTTTAAGCATTTAATAAGTAATTAGTAAGATACTTATTAAAGGAGGAATATGTTTATAAATATATGAATAAGCTGCTTATTAAACTATTATCGATACCATGTTAATAGGCCACTAACAATATGCCTATAAAGATATTAATACGCTGCTTATTAATAGGCAATAGTGGTAATCGGCCACTAAAAATATGCGTTAATAAACTGCTTATTACACTATTTTGCAGTACCTTAATCTAAAGCGAGGAGCATTTTTGTTAATGCAGAAAAAAACACAACAATGATCTAAGATGTTTTTATTTATTCAAACAGCAACAATTAAAGTCTAAATGAAAAAATATATCAAAATTAAGTTTGTGCCAAAAGTTTGTTAGTAACTTCAAGGAGCCATGATGAACCCACTCATGCTCCGACCTGCTCTGTTCATGAATTTGGCTTTGGCAAAACAGTGAATCAACTGACTTCACGAGCCTGAGAGATTAGCGGAACTCGCCTATTTTTGGGCATCGTCTGGTCCTCCCGGTTCTGCGCAGTGGACGAGCTCCCATGATGCTTTGCGCCAAATACGCTTGCGTGACTGTCATGCATGTGCACAGAAGGGCCGTGCTCTGACCAATCAGAGCTGCTGATCAGAGCGAGAGTTAGAGCAGGAGCCAGACGAGTAGAGTTTGTGGCCGTAAAATGTGGATTTAAAGGACAACTCACCCTCAAATCCACTTTTTTTTTTGCTGATAAACGGTATAAATGAGTGTCCAATAGTGTTGTCTACATATCCTGGTCATAATTTTGTCACTTTGGTGCAAATTAGTTGAAAGTTAAACTTTCTGCCTAAAACCATCTGTGAGGCGCCATCTGCTGGTGACATGTATTACTACATTTGAATTTTGAATCTGGCGCCTGAGACCTGACGTCAGCAGCCCCCTGCCCAGAGCTATATAAACGGCCCAGTCTCGTTCACGCCCCCTTCAGTCCTCCAGGCTACGCCCATTTAGAGGAAGATTTGAACAGGAAATGTGAGGGACGTAAGCTCAGAGGAGCGGGGGTGAGAACCACTTTAAAGAAAACTGAAGGATTTAAGAAGAAAAAAAGTTCAGGATGACAAGGGACACTAAAATCCCCAGAAAATCCAAACTTTATGAAAGCTGTGGGTTCTCTGTCAGGTTCTCTGTCAGCTGAGGTCGAGCTGTTTTAATTCACATTGAGTTCTATGGGACTTTTTCTGGGTAGCCCGCATGAATTTAGTCTGCAGTACCACAGCGCCCCCTGTGCTCATGGGTGGGACAGCTATAAGCTAGGAATACACTATCCAGTTATTATTATAGTTCCATGGTTTTGCCACAGGTGCGTTGTATACATGGATCTATTATAATAACTGGATAGGGTATTACTAGCTTGTAGCTCGGGAGATTCTCGTGGTACTGCAAACTAAATTCACGTGGGCTACCCAGAAATTGTCCCCATAGAACTCAATGTAAACTAAAACAGCTCGACCTCAGCAGACAGAGAACCTACAGTATAGCTTTCATAAAGGTCGGATTTTGTGGGGATTTTAGTGTCCCTTGTCATCCTGAACTTTTTTTCTTCTTAAATCCTTCAGTTTTCTTTAAATCCACATTTTACTGCCACAAACTCTACTCGTCTGGCTCTTACTCCCGCTCTAACTCCCACTCTGATCAGCAGCTCTGATTGGTCAGAGCGCGGCCCCTATGTGCACGTGCATGACAGCCACGCACGCGTATTTGGCGCAAAGCATCATGGGAGCTCGTCAACTGCGCAGAACCGGGAGGACCAGACGATGCCCAAAAATAGGCGAGTTCCGCTAATAGGGGTGTGACGATACTTTCTCCCGCGATTCGATTATCAATATGCATTTGCCAAGTATCAAGATGAATTTAAAAAAAAAAAAAAAAATGTTTTTTTTTCTCCTTTTTTTCGTTTTTATTGGTATCAATACTTAATATATGGCTACATTACACATCTCCATTCTATTTATCATGAAATAAAGAGTATTTTTTATTTTATTTATGCCATAAATTGGCATATTGTATATTTCTGACCAATATATCAATAATCGTCATATCGTGATAAAATCGTTATTGTAATCTTTATCGTGAGCTTTGTATCGTGTATCGTATCGTATCGTGAGGTACCCTTAGGTTCCCACCCCTGTCCGCTAATCTCTCAGGCTTGTGAAGTCAGTTGATTCACTGTTTTGCCAAAGCCAAATTCATGAACAGAGCAGGTCGGAGCATGAGTGGGTTCATCATGGCTCCTTGAAGTTACTAACAAACTTTTGGCACAAACTTAATTTTGATATATTTTTTCATTTAGACTTTAATTGTTGCTGTTTGAATAAATAAAAACATCTTAGATCATTGTTGTGTTTTTTTCTGCATTAACAAAAATGCTCCTCGCTTTAGATTAAGGTACTGCAAAATAGTGTAATAAGCAGTTTATTAACGCATATTTTTAGTGGCCTATTACCACTATTGCCTATTAATAAGTAGCGTATTAATATCTTTATAGGCATATTGTTAGTGGCCTATTAACATGGTATCGATAATAGTTTAATAAGCAGCTTATTCATATATTTATAAACATATTCCTCCTTTAATAAGTATCTTACTAATTACTTATTAAATGCTTAAAAGCATATAACTAGAACAACATCATTTAGAGAATAGTGAAATGAGCAGCTTATTAATATGTTTATAAGTACATATAAGCAATCTATAAGCATGTTGCTAATGTCTATTAATACCTTGATAATACTTAACAAGCACACCTTAATATAAAGCGTTACCGATTTTTGTTTTGTTTTACCATGAATCATTCATTATGTTTCATTCTTTGGTTTAAATTGACTTTAAAGTAATAATCCAAAAAGTAAACTGTTGCTGCCAGAGGGAAGAGTCTTTTTTTCATCATTAAAAACTTTGGCTTGACTCGACACAAAGTGACTGTCCTCCGTCTGAGTGCTTAGTCACACATCCGCCCAGGTACAGGTGCTCCAGAACAGCTGCTGTACGGTGGAAGCCAGTCCATCACAGTAATGAACATTTTCCTGCAATATTAATCACCTGTACGGCTGGATCAGACACTCTCACGCACAGACACACACACACACACACAGCCGCACACACACACACACACAAACGCTTACCACCTCTAACGCGTTCGCATTGTGACCGCCACCAGATGTGCTCCTTTGGCCTGAAGCGACTGAAGTGGACGCCCTGACTGTAGAGTGGCCAGGCCTTTGGAGACGCAAACAGGCTGCGTGTCAGACTTAAGAAGATTTAATATCTGCAAAACAAATGTAAAGGATTTTGGAGCGTGACTGGCAATTCCATAAGGGAAAATAATTGAAGCGATTGTACTTGTTGTGCAGCATCTATAGAGACATTGCATAAAAGGAAGAAGGGTTGAATACCATTGATGTGTTTGAACTGGGAAGATGTATTTGTATAGCACACGGATACAATTATATGCAACTTGATGTGCTTACCAACATTAAAAATCCACTAGAATGACAGTCCGAGGCACCCAGTGTTGGAGCACACTGTATGTAATTTAACTCATTGAGTGCCAGCCTTGTTTCAACACCTTGGGTTTAGAATGCCAGCCATTATGTCAATTTTTCCTGATATTTGCAAAGCCACAGCATATTCTGTGTTACTGCCATAATCACATGCTATAACGCGTTTGAAAGGTGAGGCTTTGAACTTCCAGATGGTGAAAACCTTCCGTTTTTACCAGCTTTTGCCCCTGAGATGTCCCAAGCAAAAATGGGAAACTTTAATGAAAATCCTTGTGAATTTCCTGGAAAAGGACATAGAGACCCTTTTATGAAATATGATTTTTTTTGAGGTTGTAGTTCTTCTGACACATACATTTCTGTGTCCACGGACATTTATGAGATAGATATATCTTATAGGCCTGGGATAGGCTACAAAAAAATGCATTTATAAAGGAATTATTCAATCTATATAAATATTTATACCTCCTTTACAAATTTGATCCATATATCGATTTGTTGCAACAACAACAATACAAATGTAAAATTAGAATATACATTTTTATTTGTAGGAATATAATACAAAATAAAATAAAACATAAAAAGTCCTCCGCTTTTTCGCAGACAGCGGCAGGAATACGCGACCGCTAACATGCACGACTCGGTTGGTCCTGATTTGTCCCTATCTCTTACTATTCTGCTCGGACCAGCCCGTGGTGATCTTTCAGCCTGAGCGCCTGCCTCCTGAGAACCTTCCTCCTGTGCACGAGTCCCTAAAGTTGACTCACTTCTTCGGTGTAAAAAGCGCTCATCAAGAGTGTCTGGCGGATGCGCACAGACTTTTTTTGATACTTTTTCCTCATCTCTGTCAGCAGCTAGCGAAACAATGCATCAGTGTGAAGTTTCTGCTAAAGGATGAATCAAGACTGCCACCTAGTGACAAACCCACGTAAATATCTTTTTTGACTTCGACCAGGATCACTATATGAGGCAAAGCGGCAACCACTCAAAGCTGCGTTATGAACAATAAATAAATAGATCGTCATGTAAGCAGTTAAATTTATCATAGCATTCCCAAATTTGCACACAATGTGTGTCAGAGTGTCTACGTTCAAAATGTAGAAAAAAAAGCCTTTCCATAAAATTACGTTTGTGGCACTCAATGAGTTAAAGCCACCCTGTTTAATTTTTAACAACAAATGTGACCTTTTTAAGAATATTTACCTCCACCATGTTTTTTGAATTGTATTCATAGGCTTAGAATTTAACTTATAAGTGTCCATGAGAGAGGAGTGCTCGCCACGTGAATGTGCCATCTTGGAAAACGATGGTGGATAAAAACGGATGCAAGAAACGCGTTTTTGTTTCACATGAGCTACTGATATCGTTGCTTTCACCGTGCCTTCACAAGTTGGAAGAAGGAACCATGTAGGACCACAGTTATATAAAAGAACCATGGAGGACCACAGTTATATAAAAGAATCATGGAGGACCACAGTTATGGAAAAGAACGATCCGAACAACAATCTTTTAGAAAAATAATTATGCAGAAGTCCAGCGTCATAGCAGCATAGCAAGTGTCAACATTGCAAACCACACGCACAAAGACAGCGTTCACACAACGGGAGGCACATCGTGTAGTTTGTACACAACAGACTCACCCGTGAACAATACGTAACTTTTTTCACACTGACAATAATGAGAACGAGGCAGAATCTGCAACAGTCTCAGGATGTTCTGACCCGATCCGAGCGCAGTCCAACTACTGTCACAAGTTTCAACTACTGTAAACTTATTCAGGGACAAGCCTCAAATAAATCACACACAGAATCCCCACAAAACAATCGTCAGAATACTTTATCAGCAGCGTGAGTGAATGTTTTTCTTACCGTGACGCAGATGCGGCGCTGTGGCTAACGCTAATGCTAACATGAGCTTTTAGCCACGTCCTGCCGCGGCTTCTTTGATCAT
This sequence comes from Knipowitschia caucasica, assembly GCA_964034765.1. NCBI lineage: Eukaryota > Metazoa > Chordata > Actinopteri > Gobiiformes > Gobiidae > Knipowitschia > Knipowitschia caucasica. Next base: position 17,740,313 of record OZ035830.1, read on the forward strand.
CGTAGTTTTAAGCTCCCGTAGACGGTAATCCTCTCTTCACACCGCGTTTGTAAAACTATGCATTATAATAGATCCATGGTAAAACTCAGTAGAGCCTCTGTGCAGGGTGCCACGTCTGAACGTGGTCTTGTTTACAAGTCGCCTCAATGCGACTGTCAAGTGCCCGAGACGTTTGGAGAGATCCGGTCATTTATCAAACTAAAGAATTCTTTCCTTGGCAGTCTGGTCAATGAGTTGAGGAGCACTGTCTCAAAGGCTTCCCTATAATGGACTGCAATATTAGATCTCAACGCTAGATGGCACTAAACATTACACAGTTTACCTTTAAGAGTACAGTATTCGATTTACGAGGAGTGTAATGATAAAAGGCTGATTTTCCTACAGTGAGAAAGTCACAATCCAAGGATCATGAAGGGGCTCCACTCACTCGGGCTATTGACAACATTTGAATATTGATATTGATAAGCGTTGAGATTATAATTAGATTTGAAATATTATTTGATACATATATAATGTATTATTCAGTGGATAAACTTCTCCAGGTGTCCAAAGACATCATAATTGTGGTGAATTGGACAAAATGAACTGAGAATCCACACTAATTGCATGTGTCAGTTAAGCTATTTTGCTATTTCCTATATGGGTCAAATGCAGATCAAGTTTGCACGAGACTACAGTGAGGTTAAATAAGACTTTTTGATCCTATTTTTATGAGATTCCTCTATGATAAAGCTTGGGTATTTTATCATTTGAGAAGGTCTTAAATTATTGCAGCTTTTGCAATTTTCTATTGATTTGGAATTGATTGATGTTCAAGATGTCTTTGAACAATAAATACATTATTATAGTAATTGATGTAAAACAGACAAGATGAATGTCAAGAATAGCTACAGTTCACCTTTTGAATGTTTTTATCCTATAGCTGCCTGCAGTGCAGTACAGGAATCCCATCTATATTTACACATGCTGCTGGATGACTTGCAACGTCCTTACTAATGATCAATCCACATTTTGTCTGTACAGTTGGTTTGCTTGGTTTGCTGAAGTGGAGGACTCACCCAGAGCTTCTTAAAGACAACCTTGAGAAACTGAAAATCATTGATGGTGAAGAGGTAGTGAAGGTCAGTGAGCTCGTACATGCATGAAGCCTGCACCACACTTACACACTACACTTTCCCCAACTCTCCTCTGGTGTGCTGTGCTTGTAGTTCCTGCAGGACACGCTGGACGCCTTGTTCAACATCATGATGGAGCACTCTCAGACTGATGACTATGACATCCTTGTGTTTGATGCCCTGGTGAGTGAATGAGATGGCACTTATGTATTTACCAGTATGGAATAGTGTCGGTATAGATTTACACATGTCTTTTACTGCATTTTTCAACACACTCTGTTTTCCCAGATACATATTATAGGGCTCATCGCTGATAGGAAGTTTCAACATTTCAACACAGTGCTGGAGGCGTATATCAAGCAGCATTTCAGCGCCACACTGGCGTACAAGTATGTCCCTCAGATGTCTGATATATTCTTTGAATCTTGAAACACTAAAGCAAATTCATGTTTGAGTGTAGCAAATGTATCTTTAATTATAATCTTGTTTTTGACACCAAAAGTACATAATTAGGGAATGATGATTCTGATTAAAGTTTTGCGTTGCGTTTGCTTTTATTGTCTATATTCATTGGCTGCCTCGCATAAAAAACAGTGTTAGCATTATTTGTTAGCATCTTTGGCTAGTTATCTGTGATCTTGTTACCTTAGATAAAAAAGACAGACATGATCTTATATGGGGGGGAAATGTGTTTGCTAAATTGTTATTCTGGTGATCAGATTAGAATCTCAAAAATCTGGGATCAGTTACAAAAAAATCTGTTTCCTGTTTTGTTTTGCCTGACTCTCGCCAGACCCTTGTAGTTTGCTGAGCTTCACACAAGAGTCTGAGATTTCTCAATAGGAGATGTATTTCAGAAGGCGGGGCCTTGTAAAAAAAAAAGTATTTTATTGGATAAACCACTTTATACTACTTCAACCACTCACATCGAAGCACACGACTCCTCACTGCGGAACAGGGTTGCCAGATGCTGGCAAGAATTTCCAGCTCAGAACCCGGGGCTAAGTTTTGATTCTAGACACAACTGAAATGTCCCAATAGTTTTGTAATACACTAGACGTTTGCACTTTAGCTCACAACATTCCTCTAATGTTTTGCACCTTAAAATGTTGTCATTCTATCATCATTCTTACATGTTCACAAAAACCTTACTACAAACGCCACATTGAAACTGGGGGAAAACTGTGTGTGCAATTTTAATGGCTATCTCCATGCATCAGTTTTCTTCTATGTTAAAGCACGCACACAAACACTTGATAAAGGTGGCTTTTAAGGTTATGCATAGAAAGATCATGCTTATACAGTCGCTATATTTTAATCACACCCACTCAGACGGGCCGCTAAAGAAACAAAAAAAAGTTGTACATGTGTTTGTACATAGCTGCCTCACCATTCATCTGGCAAATCCAAATCACAGTAAAAAGGTACATCTGCGGCGCTGCGCAATACAGTACCAGTGCAGGAGGAGGCCAATTTGTTTCCTGCCTTCTCCTGCTTTTCAATCACACTTTTATTTTCAGTCTTCTTTGCTCCGTCGTCTGCCCCCAAAAATAGATGTCTTTTTGTCCCAATTTTCACTTACGATTTTGCCTTCATTGTTGAACCTTGTGTTTGATGTTTTTTGTTCCCTGTAAATTTTTTGGTATATAGTTCCATCATGTGCTTTTCCTTGCAGAAAGCTGATGTCTGTGCTAAAGAGATACCTGGATGTGTCCTGTCGAGGGGAAGAGTGTGAGCCCATCCTCCGGATCCTGAAAGCCCTCGAGTATGTCTTCAAGTTCATTGTGCGCTCGCGGATGCTTTATTCACAGTAAGTGTGGCAACAACTTACTCATACAAACCTATGCATTACAGTAAGACAGATATTCTCTGATCTGTTGTTGAGGTACTGACTTTGTGAAGTCCCCCAATACGACGGCTTTGATTTAGAGCTGAACAAATTACATTGAATTGAAATGGAATATTGGGGCAAAAGTGGCTCAGTTGGATAAGCATTGGCCTTTGGGCCTCAAGGTCGTGAGTTTGATCCCCCCACAAGACCTACTCCAACTGCTCCCACTCATGTCTGCTGTCGTTGTGTCCTTGGGCAAGACACAATCCCCACAAAATCCGACCTTTATGAAGGCTGTAAGTCCTCTGTCAGCTGAGGTCAGGCTTTTTTAGTTTACATCGTGTTCTATGGGACATTTTTCTGGGAAGCCCATGTGAACTTTCTCTGTAGTATCACGGGTGCCCCCTGTGCTCATGGGTGAGACAGCTATAAGGTGCTTAAACCTTTGTTGGAACCAAATTAGCTTCTGCTTCCTCTGAACCCTTTAAACTGTATAGTGTTTATTTTTTGGAATGTGTTTATTTTTTGGTGTTCATAACTTTGATAAATAAATGACTATATATCGGTATACATGATCCTTCGGTTCAAAATTCATGTCACGTTACTCAAGATTGACCGACAATTAGAATTACATTTTTCAATTTCAAGCACAGTGCTAGACCAGGGACACAGAAAACTTTACGGAAGTCGGACTAGCGCCTCCGAAGCCACTTCCAACCCCTCACTCAGCGCATTCTTCTTTCTAATAAAGATTAAATTACTTTTAGAATCTCTTCATGCAATTTATATTTTTTTTTCAATGACTAAGTCTGTGAAAATATAGTTTTGTTTGACAGGAATCTCTCAATTCTCAGTTTTCTCTGTTGTGCTCTTACTGCAGACCTGTCCTCGCAGCACAGTGACAGTGAACCTTTCAAAGTAATGCTTTTTGACGCCCCCTGAGAGCAAGCTGCTGATTACAGCTCTAATGTCCCTAATCAGCATTGTTGATAAAGTGCAGTGGTGTAGTAGAGCTAATGATGGGGCAGGATGCTGAATGAGCAGACAGTGAAACACCACGCAGACGGACCTCCAACACCAGAGACTTATGACAGTCCTGGTGCTGCGCCAAGAGCTGCACCACTCGATAAATGTAAACACCATATATAACCGCAGCTCACAAACTGATGCTGACAAATCAAAACCACAATCTACTCTTTTATCTTATATCTGCCTCTGGGTCACGCCAGCCTTCTCCAGCCAAAGACTCCAGTGCAGTCAAAATAGTGGCTGTGGTGTGGCATAAACAAAATGTGAATCTCTCCTAAAGGTAAAGGATTTTTATTTTTTTCTTGCAATTGTTTTCATTTACCTATGTTTTGTATGATGGGGGAACTGGAGTGCTCGGAGGATACCGACCTAGACACAGTGAGAAGCAAAAACTCCATACGGAAAGGCCTGGGTTGATCGAACCCTTTATGCTATAGAAGTACGAGTGCTCCCCACTCAGCCAATGCAAGTGGCATACTTATTTTCTCCTTACAGTATAGTCTCCCCAATGCATGATCGGTCAATTTTTATTTGTGATCCAACCTGAACAAAAGCCCCCTCGCTTGCTCTCCCGCCAGCAGTGGGTGATGAGTTTTGTGGATATTGTGTATTTTGAAAAGTGAGTACTAAAGGGAGAGCCATCAACGTACGGTAGACCATCTAAGTCACCCAAATACCCACATGTGAGGACCTTTAAGCCTGGTTCACACGAGACGATTTTAAAATTGTCTGCCGATTTTTCTCCGTGTTAGACCCCACACGGGGAGATTAAAAATCCTGCGTCTAACCACTTTGGTCGTGCAGTGTGTGGTGCGTAGCCACACGGCAAGATCACGCAAGCCACAAACATCACACACGAACTGACACCCCCCTCCGAGCATTCCCAGGTCAGACGGAAATCTCACAAAATCTCTCGAGATCAAGCGTGACTTCAGAGTAAACAGTCATGGCGGACGAAGAGGATGCAGTGGCGATAGTGTGCAGTTTGTTGTTAACAGAGAAGACACGTAATCCAAAGAAAAGGCAATGGTCAAAGCCATGCTGCTGTGTTTTGGTTTTTTTCCGGTGTTTCCTCACCGGCTTGTCACCTCGTCTTCTTATTGGCTACACGCCGTAGTCATGGCAACGCGCTCGCTTGTCCTCGGAGGACACCACACACGACAAGAAATCGGGCCAAAACAATCCAACATGTTGGATATCCCCGATTTGAGATCGGGAGCAGTCCCGATGTCCTTCCGAGCGACGAGTGCAGTCTTAACACACCACACACGGCAGGATAATCTGTAAGATTTTGTTACGGAAATCGGAGCGTTTCTTAAGATTGTCGTAAGGGGTAAATCGGGTCTAAATCGGCCTAAATATCCTGCCGTGTGAACCAGGCTTTAGTTATTTTCTGAATATTATAATACCCTACAGCCAAATGCAAACATTAAAAGAGGAACATGCGTTTTGGTTTCTGCCCTGAACATTTGTGTGTGTGTGTGTGTCTCTTGCCATTTTTGTGTATGTTTGTGAACTTATCTTTCCTGTTCTCTGTGCACAAGCAACACATACTTTCCTTATTCTGCTTTGACTCTTTTCTCCTTTTAACTATTTTGTGAATATAAAAAACATTTTTGAAAACAAAACTTGAGTTGGCTGTCACATACTCTCCATATTCAGTCTATATTTCTTGACGCTGAGCTCTGGAAGTATGTGGGACAGTTGGAGCAAGTGCACTTTCCTTCACCTCTCGACTCTGTCCTTCACGCTCCAGCTTTTTGTTGGATGAGTTTATGTAGGCTGGATCACGTTTACTTCCCTAAAGCATCAAAGTGCTCTCCTTTTCTCTTTTATGCTCGCTTCTTGTGTCTGCTCTTCATCACCCTTTCTGGAGCTTAAATTATTTCCTCAGTATGCTCGAAAGGAAGAAAAATAGATTATCTTTCTTTCAATATTTTTGATTTAGATTTTCTCAGTGATTTCAGCCTCTGCTCATTCATCTTCTTAGACTCCTTAGCCTTATTCAGATATTCAGATACTTTATTGATCTGCGCATTCACGCATGCACATAGAGGAAGACAGTTCCCCACTACACTTCTTAAACTACCCATATATACTTACAGACTCGTGAAGTACTTTAACACACCCAATGCCAAAAAGAAAACTTTACTTTTAAAACATTATTACCAAAATAGTTGTGAACCCTATGATGAATATAACGGACAATATGAGGATCTCAAACTCATGAAAACAAGAACTTCAGAATGTATAATTTAAAATGTGCTAATCTCGCAGGTGTTAACATTTGTCTTTATCCAACTGAAGTTTTTTCAAACACGAAGCAACATGGACATGATGTCAGACCTCATTCTCTTACTTTTGGACACCCCTGGCTTACACCTTCTGAGACCTTAAAGTTTTACCTTTCAAACGTGACCTGCCTCGATAGCTACATAGAAAACTGTGTCTACAATAATTGTCCAAATTGACCACGATTGCTGGCATTATGGGCCAAAAACCCAACCAAAGTACAGTAGTTACTGAATTACAAGTAGTAATAATATAATAATAATAATAATCTTTATTTGTATAGCACTTTTAAAAACAAACAAAACAAACTTTTAAAAGTAAACTAATCCCATTAATTTGAAAGACAACAATGCAAAATAGACACATGTCCTCTGTACAGTGGCACTGTACATATATATAGCATATACAGGTCTGTATCCACCATTGGGGGCGGGTCCCGGTGTAACAGGTCGTTTTAAACCCCCTGGCCAGTTTACACCCCAGGGTTAAAATAGCCTAGGCCAGAATTTACCCCCTCAGATTAACTCCATGCATCCACTTACTTATCACATGTTTCATGTGATAACTCATCTTATGGTGCTTTCACACCGGATCACGCGTTGCGTCAACTTTCAAAGCAAAGTGAATTGTGACACGGACTGCGCGGTAGAGATGCAGGAACTGCGCGGCAGAGGCGCAGGAGCGGATAATCAACGCACGTCGCACGCAGAGATAAATATTGCTGAAAGTTTCCTCGGGGCGCATATGCAGCGACCAATCAGAGAGCCGCAAAGTGGTCATGGGGACATTAGTCTGAGCAAGCAGACTGAACATACTGTAAACAGCCAAAACAGGAGCTTCATCAGGACTAAACCAGCACTAAACCAGGACTAAACTAGGACTAAACCAGGACTAAAACCAGGACTGAACCAGGACTAAACCAGGACTAAACCGGGACTAAAACCAGGACTAAACCAGGGTTGACAATGGGGACTTAGTGTTTGTGAACATATGAGTTTTCATGCTCCCTTGACTTTATGCAACTGCTTCGAGAGTGTTCGCCGATGCGGAAGTACCGTTTAATAATAAAATAAACGTATTGCGCACCTCGCACCTCGTGAATACATACTACTGTTATATAAAGTCTGTGAAGGTCTCAGACACAGAGACGGTGCAGAGCTGCATTATTGGAGAAGATCTTTGCACAAAAAGCCGCTGGCTTAACTCCGTTAGCATCAAAGTCCACCCGCTACTTCCGCCATTTCCGGGGCCACCACTGGCCAGGACTTCTGGTGTGAAGACCCCTGCGTCTGAAAATTAGAGAATGTGCGTCTGGTGCGCGAGGCGTCAGCGTTCCAGTGTTGGCGGTGTGAAAGCACCTTTAGAACTTTTGAGTAAATATGAATTATGGGAAAATGACACCGATGCTCCGGAGCGTGTGTCAAAACAACCGTGACAACTGTGTTAGTGTATCGGACTCTGCAGCCGCTGCTTCACTTCTTCGCCTCCTCAACGGTGTCTGTGTTGAAGAGTCTCATTAGATCATGGAAGAGTTACATTTTGAATGCACTCGCTAAATCAATGGGACTCATGCCGGCTGATGCATGCTTAAATGCATTGTTTCACATTTTTCAAGTTTCAACACCGGATATAGGCGTGAGAGTCTATGGTATCCACTCTGGTCACATCCCTGGTCACATCACGTGTGACCCATATGTTCCAAACACACATGTGCCTTACACTGTCCACAATTAAAGGCCACCCTGAAATGTGCAGTTCTGTCTGCACATTTCAGTCTGCAATGTCAACCAGATCTGTTGTTCGTGCATTGAATGTTAATTTCTCCACCATAAGCCGTCTCCAAAGGCACTTCAGAAAATATAGCAGTACATCCAACCGGCCTCACAACCGCAGACCACGTGTAACCATAGATCCATCATCACCTCATGTTTCAGCAAGATAATGCACGGCTCCATGTTGTAAGGACCTGTACACAATTCTTGGAAGCTGAAAATGTCCCAGTTCTTGCATGGCCAGCATACTCACTGGACATGTCACCCATTGAGCATGTTTGGGATGTGCTTGACAAGCGTATACGACAGTGTGCACCAGTTCCCACTGATATCCAGCAACTTCACACAGCCATTGAAGAGGAGTAGACCAACATTCCACAGGCCACAATTGACAATCTGATAAACTCTATGCGAAGAAGATATGTTGCTCTGCATGAGGCAAATGATGGTCACACCAAATACTGACTGGTTCTGAGTCCCCAGACCCCCAATAAAGCAAAATTATGCACATTTCAGGGTGGCCTTTTATTGTAGACAGTCTAAGGCACACCTGTGCTCTAATCATTATGTCAGATCAGCATCTTGATGTGGCACACCTGTGAGGTGGGATGGATTATCTCAGCAAAGCAGAAGTGCTCACTGTCACTCATTTAGACAGATTTTTGAACAAATCTGGGAGCTGAGTGTATATATATATATATAATACTTGGGGAGGCTGCTTTTCAGATTCATGCTGCTAAAATCTGGAACAATCTTCCTGAAGATGTGAGACAGGCCTCCTCTCTGACAATGTTTAAAACGAGGTTAATAACAGTTCTGTTTGGCTGTGCATACAACTGAGGGATTTTATATTTTTATCTTTCTTTTTAATGTTCTGTAATTATTTATTATTTTGATGCTATCTTGTTCAGCACTTTATGTTGCCTTGTGTATGAATTGTGCTATACAAATAAACTTGCCTTGCCTCACTTGATTTGTTATTTTTAGGGCACTTTGTTGATTTGTGAAATACAAATAAATATGTCTTCTTGTAGGACTATAGAAAAAACAATGTTGAATGGGCTACATCCTCATTACATTGTGCTGGAGAACTATGTACCGTTGGACTGGATTAGACGGGACAATCAGAACTGTACCCTGTGAAAGCCAGTGATAATACCTTGTGTTTTACCGCCTAATCCTATCCCACTTGCTAAATTCAGCATGTGGTAATCCCCCCTTCTAGCACTCATAACTCCCATTATAATTAATGGACACACAGCGTCATGGAATCCCAGTGAGATAGTGAGGACAATGGACACTTCACAGGTGGAGAGAGAGGGCAAGTTAAGTGATGGAGTATTGGGACGTGATTTATCGAAGCTAAAAATACATATATTCACATTGTTTCAACCATGATTCTGCCAAAGTCAAAGATTTATGCATTTCCGTCAGATTCTCTCCTCTTTTATTGCTACTTCACCTACTCTTATACCCCGCATGTCGCGATATACCGATATGAAGATTTACTTTCATATCGGATTCCTCTCTGACACTTTCCCTTGAATATCTTTATAATTATTTGTTCCCTCTAGGCTGTATGAGGGTAAAGAGCAAACCGAGTTTGAAGACTCTCTGAAAAGCCTGTTTGAATCCATCTACAACTTGATGAGGACCGATTACACAACCAATCTGCTTAACAGGGTACAAGCTTTATTTGCATCCACATGTATTTCTGTATTTCTATAAAGGTTTATAAGCTCCTTAGAGTGTCTTTTAATCACATAACTATTGCCCTGATAATGGCTTTGATTCAGAAATAGTCTGTGCCTTTGTAATGTACATATTTTAGATGTAGTATTTATATTTCTAACACACACACAAACTTTTAAAGGAATTAAATAACAGGGAAATAAACAAAAAATACAGGAAAATACATTTATAATTGTTATTTTGATGATTACTGACTAAACTGTGTTTTTAATTTTATAACCCAGGCAAATTACTAGCACCACTGAACTCCAAATATTACCCCCCTGTATACTTTTTCCCAGTGTTATAATGTATTTGCTATTAAAATAATAATACAAAAAAGTAATTCCAATATATCAATGTGTCTCGACAGCTTGCTGCTTTGAAATACCTACCCACAGTGCTCCAAGATGTCGAGAAGGTTTTTGATGGCAAACTGCTCAGGTAAGCCTCAGGCCACTGTCTTCCTCAAGCAGAATTTTCCCTCATAATAATAATTAAAGTATTAGAGTTACACCACGAAAGTAATGCATCCAATCATTACATTCTAAAGAAAGAAGATAAGGAATTGTTTTTGGCCATTAGAAGGATGAGACCATTTTTGTTATTTCATTTTTTAGAAGAATATTTTAAGTATACGGTTAATCAAGTATGAAGGGTAACCATGATTTCTGTCTGTAACTACCTGTTTATTGATTTATTCTATTTGTTTATTTGAATGGGGCAGGCTACAGAAACACTTTATTAATAAAGACATTGAAAGTAGGTTTATAAAAACAGCTGCATAACACAACAACAGTTTATTTCTTTTGGATTTTATCAAAATGTGAAAGCTAACAAGTGCTAACACAACCATGTATTTTTTAAAAATATGGAAAAGTTATTTAGGGGAAATACATTTGATTCAAAAGGCAAACAAGGCTGAGTTTGAAGCCATAGTGGTAAAATGACATCCTACATCAACCATATCCTTTTAGATGATCACATTTTTGTGCCAAAAATTCCTAATATCAGCAAGGATGGATTAAAAAACTCCAGGTCTGGGTTTTGACGAGAATGAATATTGTTACATTATTTAAAAAGCTAAAAAATGTTGAGTCAGCATTATATGTCTCTTTATAAATCATCATTTATTAGTTAAATGTATTAAATTGAGGCCTCTTTTTGACACAGCCAAGCAATTCACAAAAATGACCTCGCTCCAGATTTGAAGTGCAAGCGTCCACATGGAGACCAAAAACAATGCAGTTCTGGCGCTTGACCTGTGAAACTTTTCAACCTGACATGCACAAAACCCACCGGTATAAGCACTTCCTCAACCAGTTCCTCAGGCCACCACAAAGACATGAAAGAATGCACTAGCATCATTCTGCATTTAACACGAGCAGCAAAATGGCATTTACAGCTTAGCGTGGTTTTGTTTAGACGGACGAAGGAGAAGAATTGGTCCTCAGTTTAACGCTAGAAGCACACGTAGCATAAGTGGTGAGGTCATCCCAGCCAGAGAATTCACATCTTTTTGTTCACACACATTTGCAGTGTATCTGTTTTGTTTCACTCTGGAAGCCGTTTCTCAAAGCCAATCCGATAGCTATCTATTCGTTTTACTGTTGCAGCGTCTCTGTGTAAACGTGGCCTAAATTTACTTTGCAATTGGAGCCACTGACCTGTCCTCTCCGCTGTTCTTTAGTTGCTCACCCCTCACTGCCCTGTGTCTTTGTTCTTCATTTGCAATATTCACATCTGCCAAAGCACCTCGGCACATGAAAACACGCTGACACCGCATCACAGAGGTGCTATTGCCAACACCTGTCCAGAATCGCCAGGCTGGAGTCAGCTTGTTTCTACTCATACAACTCGTCTACTTATGATTGTTTTAGTGCAGACCGGGGCATGCAAACGCACCACAAGCCTGAACTTAAAAGCAACCCTTTTGAAACTTTGATCAAAAGTGCCCAAGGCTAAAACAAGTGCTATGAATACCAATCGCAGGGTTAGAGGTGGACATCAAAGCCGTGTTGTAGTCTTCTGTTGCCTGTTTAGGAGGATAAACTCACAACTACTGTATGTTGTAAGTATGCTCAAAGGGTACAACACTCTATGAATGTTGTGTTTCATTTCATGTGAAAGTAAACTTTTCTGTGATATGCAAATGACCATGTAAAATCTTGGAATCTAACAGTGCTTCTTAAAGTTGCAGGGCCTTTAGCTGGGGTGGTGGATTTTTAAGCTTGTTCCCACTGTGGCCCCATGGGTTTTTGATGCGTGTTGAAATGCTATGTCAATCTAGGACTGTCATGTTGTTTAGGCATTTTCACTACAGAGAATACAAGAATGTGTCAGAATAAAGAGTCAAAACAAACTTCTGACTTTCAAAAACAGTTGCACGAGAAGGCGGTGCAAACCCGACGTTACACCGACGATCCTGATTGGCTGATTATTTTTTGATATCCTGAAGGAGTTTGCATTGGCGTCGACCCCAGACCCTTGTGTTCAGCCAAACGCCTCTGGTGGATCATGGCAGAACTACAAGGGTCTAGCGAGAGTCAGGCTAGTGTACCCCAGTTGATTTGGAAAGCACATATTTTGCACACCTTGCATGTTGCACGCTGTATATGTGCTAGGGCTTTGAATTTTGCACAAAAATCATATTCGAAGTTTGTTTGTTTATTAATTTAGATATTAGAATATATTCAAATACAACTGATTTTAATGTCAATTCAAAACGTTCTACCAATCATTTTTTCTTGACAACAGAACTCTCAAACCAATAATGACCGCTGCCCTTTGGCAACACAGTCCCTGCTTGTAATTCAGGTGTGTAAAATACTAACATTACTGAGTCTGCAAGACCAACAAGCTTTCAGCGCCTGTCACTACTTCTGTCTCTAAAGAGAATCTAGCGGAGCTAGCCGAGCTAGCCATGCTCAATAAACAGATACCAATCAAACAATCGACACCTTGAAATGTTAATCAGAGAATATATTATACATATACATCCTTAATACACATGCACAGAGGTTTTCAGAATTATTTGTTTACGTTTTCATGACAAAAATAGTGTTTTAATGTGAAAAACCCGGAAGTAACCATTTACATGAAACGAACATTTTAGGACACATTTGAAGAGGATCTGATGATGGATTTAGATTCAGTATATAAATGGGTAACTCACCGCTGATGTTCAGAATTCTTTGTTCAGTTTTCATGTAGTTCCAGGGAGTTTTTGAACTAGCTAGCTTAGCTGTTACCTGCCTATCATGTCACGGTGAAACCTTTGGGAGCTAACTATTTTATTTGCAGTCATTAAATAAATTTCGAACAGAAAGGGCTGTCTAATATTCGTTTGAATATGTAAGGGATAACGTATAGTACGCAGGTCATTATCGGAAAATAAGTAGGGGTCTGCTTCTGCCCTGAAGGTACTTATTTTCCGATAATGACCTGCGTAATATACGTTATCCCGCTTATTACACGGCTTTATACCAACAGAACACACAACATAAACTTCAGTTCACTTTTAGGAATGCCGAAAGGTTTATTTAAAATAAGAAAGAAAATAAAATAGTTCCCAATGACTTTTCCGTGGCTATGCTAGCAACAGTTAGGCAATCAACTTCCCAAACTATAATTCTCTGGAACTGCATGAAAACTGAACAAAGAATTGTAAACATCAGCGGTGAGTGACCCAAACATAAACCTAACCTAAATCCATACTTCGATCCTCTGCAAATGTGTCCGAAAATGTGCCGGTATTTACTTCCGGGTTTTTCGGGATCGCCTTTTCTCGCATTACATCAGTGTTTTTGTCATGAAAACGTAAACGGAAAATTCTGAAAACTTCCGTGCACTTGTATTAAAAATATATATGAAGAGTTTATTTGCAAAAGCAGATATCTCCGTTTTTATGAAATGTCAAAAAACGGAGATATCTGTTTTTTTTAACCTCTTTTATATTTTATCTTATGGGAACACTTAGGTTGGTAAACTTTACTGGCTTCAACAAAGGAATATACACTTGACAAAAGTAGACATTTCCAAAAATATAACTTTATTTATTATAATTTATTTTTAACTTAAAATAAATATTTGTGCACAAAACCAGATAAATCCAACAATCGTTTTTTTGTCAAAAACAGTTAACTCCGCAATTATTGCGTTTACATTAAATAAAGGACATAAATTAAGCCTGTACATCTTTGAATTAACCGATATAATACATTTTTCTTAAAAAAAACTTCAAACATGCTAAAACATTGCTTTTAAAAGTGACAATACATTCAAGTTATTCGGATACTGTAACACAAAATTATATCATCTTTGAAAACACAAGGTCAAGGCAGCATTTAAAAAGTGCAAACTTGTAAACAATCTATGGAAAAGAACATTTTCTTTGGAGCAATTCATTTTAGTGCACTACAAAACAAATGATGCAACATGTAAGTGAAATGTATCAAGTGCAACATTAAGGGTTTTTAACTCATTGCAACATATGGCATATTAAAGCTTTGAAACCAAAAAAAATACCTATGTAACAAAATTCAAGTAACATGCCTCTAGATTTCGATTTTATTTCACCTCCATGTATTTTGGGTTCCTGTCATCTTTAGATCAGGTTCTTCAGAAAGAGAAAGGACCATCCTCACTCAAACCAACCAGCTTATAGTCCAAAGAGGCAAATTTCAATTCGCAAGACTATTGGGACAAAACATGTAAAGTAAATTAAAAAGGTTTCACCAGCTTTAGCTTCATATTAGAATTGGGCTCAGCTTGATTAATTCATTTGCCCTCTCAAAGTTTGTGAGAATCTGTTCACTATCTGCTCACTCACTCCTCATTCCCATCACTACTCTCCACCAAGTCCTGTCTGCCTGCATCGCATCCTGCTCCAACTAACGCATCTGTATAGAATGTAGTGACTGTGTCACCTACCCCAAGCTCTCCAAGCAGTTTTAGGACATCGGCTTTTTTAGCTGCCTTCACACAGTTTACTCTTTGAGCGAGTGCTGGCTTGAAGGTCTCCCATCTTTTCCCACGTTTCAAAAGACTGTGGTAACAGAAATCTCCACCATACTGCGGCTTAAAGCCTACTTTGTCCCCACTGATTTCCAGAACCTTGGCTTCACTTATTTTAAATGAGCGAGATGAGGTACAATGTTTTGCAGCAGCAGCTTTAAAGTCATAGCACTCCCAGTGTTGTCCATAAACGTGTACGTTTCCATGTTTTTCCATAATGTTCACATACTCTGATGGAAGCAGGATAGTGTCATTTTTTTTAACTTCCTGCTCCAGGCGTCCAAAGACACGGTCAGGGGGCATAAAGCTATGCCCACGTACAGGGAATGTATATTCCACTCTTACGTTTTTTAGTGTTGCCTTTTTGAGAGAAAAAAGCATAGCGAGCATGCTTACATTTTTATTTTGCCCATAGCAAGAATCAGAAAATAGTCTGAGTTCTTTATGGTGACTAAGTTCATTACAAGCAACACGACTCAGATAATGTTGCAAAGCAGATGCCACCATGTTACTGTCCTTGTTTTCATTTTCTAGCCATGTGTAAAGATGGACATCTTCTTTTTTCTGACCTGCACCACGACCACGATGACGCACAACTCCAAACACATACTGATATAACTGCCTTGAATAATATGTCTGTCCAATGGCAGATTTTGGTAGCACTAGATTTTGCATCATGTCAAATGATACAGTGTAAGTGTCACTCACAGCATTTAAACAATCATAAAACTTGCGCGCTTTGCGTCTATGCAACATGAATAGAGCAGCCTCCTTGCGCTTTTCCTCATCTGACATCTCAGGATCTTTCAGTTTCAGTCGGGATTTTATGCAGGTGCTACAAACGTCTTTTGCAGGATGTCCAAATCCTAAGTTGAAGTCATACATGAACACACTATAGTATAATGCATAGGAGATCTGCTGCTCATTCTGACTGTGGAACAGTTCATGCATCTTCCTAACGTTCAGATCAACAGGAAGGTACTTTCTACCAGGTGCTCCTCTGCGCGCATAATGACTGGCTCTGCAGGTGAAAGTCTGGATGTGCTCTGATGGCTTCTCTCTTAGCTGCCCTCTCTTCGGACCTCCGTGCTCCTCCACGGCGCTCCGGCATTGGCACCCCATTCTGTTTCCAAAACTTGGCGATGTTACACAGACGGTCTTTCTTCACACCTGTAATCACAGATTATTTTAAGTTAGATCAATTATATTAGCTACATCTTTGCAAAAGTATGTCACTAAAAAGTTTGTTTAATAAATAGATTCATTATTGATCCAGAGGGAAATTGCAGTAAATAGCTTCAACTACTGTTAATAAAAACAAACACTGCAGAGAACAGTCTATGTATGCCCCAGTACTGTATTGTCAAAGACTAGTTAATTATAAATCACTGTCAAATAATATATGTTATGACTCCAGATTAAATACACGCAAGAGTTTTCTGAAAGGTTTATAGCAATTCCCCATCATGTTAAATATTAATATTATGTTAATAATACACACAAAAGACAAACTACAACACTATTAGAAAAGGAACTATTACATAATCAAATGTTTTTTTTGAAATAATAAACTCAAAATACTCACAGAATAGGCTCATGAATGAGGATTTGCAGACTGGGATCCTATCTCGTGCTCTGGTCAAGACGGAATATTTCACCGTCAGGTCTCTGGACTTCTGTTGCGCACTGTCTTCTATCTTTGATCTCCTCCGTTTTACTGCGGTGACATCCATGTATGACAAGAGCGTGGCACCTTGCTTTACCTTGTCTGTGGTGGTATACAAGGTGTGGTGTATGTAATCGATGTCTTTTGGGGATAACTTGGCTGCCTGACAAACATTCACGTTGTTATGTACACAAGCAACAGCTGCGTTCGCGCCACCACTATGCCGGGCATTCTTCTGCCCGGCATACGAACTCTTCATATGTATAATGTTCTCTCCGATTAACATTTAATGGCGTTGATTGATTGGCATTTGCGTTTAATGACCGTGGCTAGCTCCGGAGTGGCTGGAACTACTTCCGGGTTTTTCACGATCGCTTTTTGACGCAGATACATGGTATTTTTGTCATGAAGACGAGAGCAGTAAATTCGGAAAATTTCCGTTCTCGTGTTTTAAGAATGTATAAGTATTCTCCGATTAATATTTAAGTGTGTTGATTGATTGGTATTTGCGTTTAGTGAGCGTGGCTAGCTCCGGAGTGGCCGGAACTACTTGCGGAGTTATCCACGCATCTGAAAGACAAGCAGAGAGTGCGTTGCCATGGGCAGCGGTCATTATTGTTTTGAGAGGTCCGTTATAGAAAATAATGACCGGTAGAACGTTTTGAAATTACATTCAAATCAATGGAGCGTTCTTCTGCTGCTGTGAGGAGCCGTGTAATAAATATATATATTTTTTATATTCAAATTATATTCAAATATGGGGCGACAGTAGCTCAGTTGGTAGAGCATTGGCCTTTGGAACCGGAGGTCGTGAGTTCGATTCACACTATTGGATTTCCAAGTCAAAGCCCTAATATGTGCTATTGTTAATCAAAAGCCAGTGGAACATTGTTCTTAAGGCTCAGATCTGTTGTATGTTCTGTAATTACTGAAAGTGCCTGAGCATACTGTGTGACCGTGTTGGGACCGATGGAACTAAATTGTGGACAGAAAACAAATGAAGATCGAATGTTTGCCTTGTGCTCAGCACTCAATCTTACTAAGTGGCTTCAGCGCTCCCTACCAGCCTTTTTAATTATTCTAAATGACATTTGGTTCAGGCTCTACCTGTGTCTTCATTAGAGTGTGTTTAATCCATGTCCATAAAAACTCAAGCCAAACTCAATATAATGGCAATATAAGTATGGTATCTTCAGTGTTTGCTTTTTCAGACTTCTATATGTAGAAGAATGGAGTTTTGGTGAAAACCAGCTGGTGGCAACAGAATGAAAGACTACAAAAGCCTGAGGTCGGATGTAGTACTTCCTCTGATTCAGGATGTCACCTTGTGTGTGTGTCCCTATGAGTGGGTGCCGGTGATGGCCTGCCCGGAAATAGAATTACAGCCTTGTCTGGCTCTTGGCTGTTCCAGAAGCTGTCAATGCTGAAGGTGTATGTTTTTTTGGCCCAGTGTAGTTTAGCCGATGTGGACTTTTGAATGCACTCGTTAAATGAATGGGCCTTGTGCTGGCTAATGCATGCCCAATTGTGTTTTTTTTCCACCTTTTTGAGAGGGGCCACTCGCGGCCATTTTAAAAAAGACTGCAGGGAAAAGTGATGACATGTAAGTTTCAATGGCAGAGATAGGCATCACTATGTCCGTTAATATTTACAGTCTCTAGTCCGAACCTCCACCTGCCAAGCAATATTGTTTTTTTTGCAAATGTAAATGGTTGAATGGCCTCATCTGTGTGGGCCATAGAGCTCTACTGTGCTCGATGGCTCAGCACTCTGCAGTGACGATGACAAGTATCCTAGTGACGATGACTGTGACAACAAATGAGATGAAACTGAAAGAGATTCCTATTTAACTTATGGGCCATGTTTTAAAATGATAACTCAATTCGAAATCAATGAAACCTGAATACAATGGTATGCCTTTTGTGCATTATTATTTGGGCATCTTGTTAGCTTTCGGTTAATTTTGATATTATTTTATATGTATGGTAATTGTGCCCAACCCTCGAGATACCACATATATATGCTGATTCCGTTTAAACATCAAACATGCTGCTGCTTGTATGTGCCCCTTGTCAGCACATACTGTACATGTTTTGTCAAAGGAAAGAACATGAATACATCTATTAGTATCAATGTATGTTTTGTATGTGCCCCTTGTCAGCACATACATGTTTTGTCAAA
The DNA here is from genome assembly GCA_964034765.1 of Knipowitschia caucasica. Lineage (NCBI taxonomy): Eukaryota > Metazoa > Chordata > Actinopteri > Gobiiformes > Gobiidae > Knipowitschia > Knipowitschia caucasica. Next base: position 17,758,946 of record OZ035830.1, read on the forward strand.
GGAAAGAACATGAATACATCTATTAGTATAAATGTATGTTTTTTTTCCAGCCAGTTGTTGCACGACTTCTACTCCTGCATTCCTCCTGAAAAACTCCAGAAACACAAGGTGCTGTCCATGACTGAGATCGTCAGCAGCAAGCTCTTTCGAAAGCAAGGTCAGTCCTCACATTATAGAAGAATATGGCTAACATGTATTTGTATTTCACTTTTCATGGTCACATGTCAGACAGGGTCCAAAGAAAGACATTAGAAGGTTACAGAGTCTTTAGTTTACTCTTAAAGACATTCAACATTGTGCTCCATTGTTATGTATTTAAAACCATTATCAGAGCACCATGCCCTTTTGTGGTCATAACTAAACTTTTGGTTTCTATATAAGCTACAGAAACCCAAAATATACCTTTTTAAACTGTACATCCCTACATTTTGTCACATGTCTAAAAATGTATATGTAAACAAGATTGGATATGAAATTGATACAAAAATAATTATTCATGCTAATTTCCTGAATAAATACATGAAAGGGGTGGCGAGCGGCTGGTGAGGGAGTGAGTGAAGGAGTAGTCATGTAGTCGAGAAGTTGAGTCAAGTAAAACAGTCAAGTAGTCAAATGGAATATACCAGTAGAATATTCCATTTACAGGGAGTATAAAAGAAAGAAGGCTTTCATAAACAAGCATGATGATTATAAAGTAAATTAATACCTGGATTGGGAGAATTTTAAATCAGAACCAAGCGTTGTATTGAAGTAGTCTTTATTGTATTCCCATTATTAATAATATCTCACATGTGTTAAGTACTTTGTCATGACATTTTCTCTACAATGGAGATTATGCTGAAAGGTCTGGTTTCGTAATGCGGCTTCTGCTTGAGCTTTATGACCAATATCACAACTCTTTGGCTTTTTATAAGATGACCTTTACATTGTAAGCCAATATTGTCACGCTGCATTTGCTCTCGCACAATCCAGTACATTTCTCTGTAGTCCCCAGGATAGTCCACCTATTTTCAGAAGTGCCAAAATAAACCACAAACAATCTGTTTAAAACAGTTTTTCATATTGAAACAAGAGAACATATCATTGTTTTGCTTTCATCCATTTCTATTTATTGTTTTTCACTCACTTTGTGACTGATCTGAAAATAGGTTGGCCTCATCATGAGCTCAGTGAGATGCTTTTATAATAAGTGTGGCTATGTGATTGCGTTGCTGTTGCTCTATTATTATCAGCAATTCAAGAGATACCAGTCCACACTCTCTGCCATAGGCCCTGCTATTGTCTGAAAATACTCCTATGTATGGCTTTGTAGTTCTCTAGGACCTAGAAGGAGATTATTTGTTTATGACATTGTTGAAAACGCATTGTAGCAGGAAAGAATGCAGGAGAGTCTAAGGACAGGCGATATCAGGGACATGTGTTTTCTTATTGTGTTTCTTTGTGTTCCAATTGTTTATTTTCAAATCTGCTGTTGGCAAATGGACACTTCTGTTATGCCTTTTGAGATTATGAGCTATGTAAAAATATTTGATTTGTTTTTCACTTTTTCTGTTGTTTTATACCACCTTAAAATCATTCAGAGACAAAACATATTTCAACATTCAAAATGTTGCTACAGGCCATGCTTATTGGGCTTCACCTTCTCACACATATCATCACTGCCTTGAGTTCATACGTTTCAAAATATTAGGTTTGGCAGTTTTGCTCTGGATTATAAACTTGGTTCTGTATATGTTTTATATAAAAAAGAAGAGGACACAATGAAAGCTCAAACAAATGGCATGCATAGGTTTGTATATTATTTGCAAACCTTAAGCCGTAGTCGTCATCAAGTAATTAATTGTCTCTGTTGTTATTGTGAACAACCCACTCATGAATTATTCTTGGCTAGCAGAGGTGTTCTCTCTTGAGGATTGGAGCTTTTTTATTGATTCCACCTCAAATCATTCATTCTCCCACAGTGTGACTGATGGCCTCACCTCTGTCCACACACTGACCGTCAGAACCCTGTCTGAAGCCCATAGAGAGAGAAGGCGGACGAAACAAACACATCACTGTCCGGTACATGAAGGGTGAAAACAACATGATCCAAGGAATAACCCAAAGGTGTCTGCCTTTGGGAAGCTGTTGTTTTCACATTTATTGAAGCTATTGCATTGTAGGTCATGAAAAAAAGAAATGTAGATTGGAAAAAAAGGACTGGAAATATTGCCTTCTGGGTTGGTGCTAGAAGAGACAAATAGATACGAATTCTTTGTGAAATATGGGATTTGAATGGGGCTACAGGTTGGAGATTAAAGCAAAACATTTCAGACACAAAAAGTTGATGAGAAGAAAACAGTGAGCCCTTCCCACAATAAATTGTATCTTCTGTCCAGAGGTCTCTTTGAGTTTCCCCTGCCTTGGCAGTGCTTCAGATGGATTTCATATTTATTCATTGCTTCATAGTTTCTCTCCAAACCCCTGGTTTGCAAAGTGAGCACTGACACTCTGGGAAATTGAGATGCATTTGGATGCTAATCAGAATGCCTGTATGTGGAGATGTGATTTGGTCAGGAGGTTGAAATATTGGAGTTTTAAATTTATTATTTATGATGACTAATGGCCGCTGGTGTCCTATTGCTGCCCTGTAGCACATATTTAATGGGGTTTTACCTGACGGCCAGGGCCGGCCTGTCTCTGGGGAGAGATGTGTCTGTCAGTGGAGAATATTTGAAAGTGTGTACGTGTGTGTGTGTGTGTGTGTACTCGTCTACGTGGGCATGTGTTTGTTTGAAAGAGGGACAGCCGCCTGACAGAAGGGCATTATTTCCATCTTTTCTCTCAAAGTGAAGGCCCTCGCCGTACATTTAACTCAAAACACAACAGTAAACAGCATACTTTTTGGATTTGGTTTCTAGTTTGGAATGTGATTTTAATGGGCTCTCCGGAAGTAGAAGCTGTAGGGCAACAGTGATGCCCTACATCACTGTGTAATAACAATTGTAGCATAAAGCATGTTTAGGATAATGTTATTACTTTTGATAGATATGTTTCAGCTATAGCTTTATTAGTCAAGAGCGATGAACTTTGAAGAGATCTGCCTGTGTTGAATCAACCGGCTAGATTGTCTTTGGTCCCCAGAAACAAAGAGAGAGCGTCATCTGTCACCTACAGTCTCTCTCCCTAAAACCTTCAAACAAGGTCAGAAATCTAGGGGTAATACTGGACTCAGACTTAAATTTTAATAGCCACATCAAATCAGTAACATCAGCAGCTTTTTACCATCTAAAAAACATTGCCAGGATCAAAAACATAGTGTCTAAAGCAGACTTGGAGATTCTTATCCATGCATTTGTCTCCAGTAGGTTAGACTACTGCAATGGCCTGCTCACAGGTCTGTCCAAACAGGCTGTAAAACAGCTACAGTACATTCAAAATGCAGCAGCTCGAGTCCTGACTAGAACCAGGAAGTACGACCACATTAGTCCGGTCCTCAGGTCCCTGCACTGGCTTCCTGTGGCTCAGAGAATAGACTTTAAAACAGCTCTGCTTGTGTACAAATCTCTCCATGGCCTCGCACCAAACTATATTAGTGACATGTTAGTCCCATATGAACCAGCCCGGACTCTGAGGAGCACAGGGACTGGACTCCTGTTAGTGCCCAGAGTCAGAACTAAACATGGGGAGGCTGCTTTTCAGATTCATGCTGCTAAAATCTGGAACATTCTTCCTGAGGATGTGAGACAGGCCTCCTCTCTGACTATGTTTAAAACCAAGTTAAAAACTGTGCTGTTTAGCTGTGCATACAACTGAGGGATTTTATATTTTTATCTTTTTTTTTTTTTTTTTAATGTACTGTGATTATTTATGATTTTAATGCTTTCTTGTTCTGTTCAGCACTTTGAGTTGCCTTGTGTATGAATTGTGCTATACAAATAAACTTGCCTTGCCTTGCCTTGCCTAGATTGATGTAGCATACGCTCTTAGGATTAGAGACACACTGTTTACCGCCTGTACAGACTCACACACAAGGACAGATTCTCTCTCCATCATATGGATTAATCTGGTTCAAGCAAAATGAAATTTACAGGCCACATTATGGCTCAATTAAGGCAAATTATGGCTCACCAGAACAGTGTGACAGATTGAGAGCAGCTGCTCAGATAAAGACAAAATGATCAGGGAGAGCAGAGATCAGGCTTACGCAGGGATGAGTCTGTCACTTTGTTTGCCGTCTAATTTTCCAAAGCTGGTCAAAGCCCCCAATACACTGAACTGAACTGAGCGTCTGTCTGAAAAGAAAGCAGATTAAAGAAAGAAGAACTCAAGTAAACAAGTTGTAAATAAACATCTCCTCTGATTGTTTTGATGCAGCGTTGCTTCAAGTGTCTAACTAAGCAGATGCCTGTAGTCTGAATCTGCGACTCATGGACTCTACAGTTATTATCACAAATTTAATCAGAGCAGAGTGAGCTCTTTTGGGCTCACCCTCTGCACCAATCAGCTTTAGCCTCAAGCCACTTTAGACTTTAACTCTAATCACAGTGATTGAGGCTCAAAATACATGATAAATTACAGAAATGACAGTTGGTTGCTTTTAAATAACGATTCGATATATTCAAAGCGGCACAGAGCATTATACACGTGTCATTTCACTTCAGGACAAATGAGAGTGAGTCCATGTTACCATTTAAATAATCTATTTCCCCTGTCTGGTGAATGAAGCTTGGTTTAGCTAGTTTCTGCCAACGCAAAAAGATAAATGAAATAACAAGCGTATATTTGATAATGGAGCATACTGGTGGCTGAGTGGATAGCACTCTCGCATCTCAGCAAGAATGTCCTGGGTTCGAATCCCGGTCGGACCAGGGCCTCTCTGAGTGGAGTTTGCATGTTCTCCCTGTGTCTGCGTAGGTTTCCTCCGGGTACTCCGGTTTCCCCTACCACTAAAAACATGGACAATAGGTCCTGTACCGGCAACCCCGCTCCCATCTCTGTGTGGAGTAAGAGGACAAATGCCCAAAAAAACAAACAATTGTAAACCGCTTTGTGACACTGGTTTTTTGAAAGGTGGTATATAAATAAAGATTACTTACTTACTTACTTATTTCTACCAATGTACGCATATGAACTATATCATACTTTTTAGAAAACAATAGCTTGATGAACACATTCCTCTGATTCCTATTGCAATATACAGCCTCTATTATAATACACACATTTCACTATCCATAAGTAGTATTTTATGAGACGACAGCCGACAAATGTTAACAACTAAGCATTGTGTTGCATTATGCTGTTGGCAGTCAGTCACCACTGCAGCAAATCTTTCCTTTCTTTAGCCCTAACCCTGCCCAACAGCTAATGGATCATAGAAATCAAAAGAAAGTGGGGCAAAACATGTTTAGTTAGCTATCCTTTGTGCATGTCCTCCCACTTAAAATGCAGAGAATCCCATTGAAATTAAATTTTAAAAAATGATGATGGAAACCAACAAAAGTCTTCTCAATACTTTGTTTATACCTTTTGTTGGCCTTGGTCCAACGTTGGTCTAAGGTTTTTACCATTAAAAGTTATATTTTGGTTTAATTTGACTGTGGGATATTCTGCCATTCCTCTTCTGAATCATCCAAATGCTCTCCATGGTCAAGATTCATGTCTGGCCTTGCATCCAAAGAAGACAATACATACTGTGAAGAATGGGGGTGGAAACATCATGCTCTGGGGCTGTTTTTCTGCAACGGGATGAGGACGATTGATTTGTGTAATGGAAATAATTAATTAAATCCCAAATTCCCCAAAACGTCACTGCTCTAGAAGAGATCTGTGTGGAGGAATTGGCCGAAATACCAGCAACATTGTGTGTTAACCTTTTGAAGACTGGAATTATACATTGAAATTTAAAAACTATCACAATATAAACACTAGAATAGAGAGCACCAAACCATGGATTTTTGAAGCACAAAATAGTGAGTGTGACGCAAACGGTTACTGACTTAGAGGAGTTCTTTCAAAGTAAGTCATAAAGAGACAGAGCAAGTTGGAAAAACACTTCCTTATTGGGCTTCATAGATTTAGATAATCTACAGGTTTAGCATGGTTCATCTACAGCCTAGGGCATCTTTGTGATACTCGGTAAGGACATCCTAAAATTTATATTGAAACAGTTCTGAAAGAGAGGAAAAGACTGGGGTTTTAATAAGAAATGAAGGATGGCACCTACAGCGGCGAGGAGGGATGAAGAAGATGCTGAGAGACCGTTTGTCAGACTCGTGCTGGGCAGATGTTGGCATGTTCCCAACTTCTTCTTGTTGTTTTGCCTCCAAACATCCAAATGATCATCTTTTCCATTACTCCATCTTCCAGGGTGCCCAAAGAGACAAGCAGAATTTGGGAAAGTGAGATTTAGAAGTCCCCTCCAAAAAAACAGAGAGTGCTTCCCGATTTGATGTGCTGTAGTTTATGATGTTCTGCTGTCTATGAGGAAAACAGAGTGTGGAGAAAATGAGCTGTCTGCTGAGCCATCAGAATCAGGCTCAATTTTCATTTGCCAGACTGAAAATCCAAACACTTTCTACCGTTCCTGATTCTCTTAGATCTCAAACAGTAAGCAAAAAGACAAGCAACTATGTTTGCACAATATGAAGGATCAACAGGATTAAGGCATTTATTATTGCTGCTGTAGATTTTTATCCATAATCATGTCGTGTATTCACGTTTGCCTTGTGCTCAGGTCTCTGCTCTGGCTTCCTGTGGCTCAGATAATAGGTCTGGATATCACAAGTCTCGTCATGTTCTCACACCAAAGTAAATCTGTGACATGTTAGTGCCATGTGAACCATGACACCATAGGTGGCATTTGCTTTTAGAGCCAAGATGGAGATTAGATATTCCACTGCAATGTCCACTGGAATGGAAGTTATTCCACTGTTCCAGTGGACTTTGACTGGAACACTGTTGGAACTCAACAACAGATACATTTGAAATGTGTACATAGGACTTACTTCCTACCATGAGGGGCAAACCGTATCCGACTTGCACTTTGTGCCATGGTGGAGCTAATCAGACATTCTTCCCAGCTGCGAGGATTTTCTTGGAGGGTTTATGACCTCAAAAAAGATGATTGCCACAACGTCACAAATTGTCCCACCACCAGTGGGATTTTTTAAACGTATTTGTGCGTGTTTTTATCTGCATAGAGAAACAAAAAACACCTGGAAGTTGTTGATTTGATCCAGTTGTTGGGAGGAGCGTCATTAAAAGATAATGCCTAAGGATTAGTTGGGGGAAGTAGATGCAAGTCTCTGCCTGTCTGCTCAGACCGGCCTGGGTAAAGTGGAAGAAAATGGGTTAAAGTGGTGTTGGGGAATTTCTAAAAACTGTATATATACATGATAAGGGTTGAATGAAAGTATAATTCAGTTTAGAACATTGAGTACAAGAGAAAACAAAGATTACAACATGTGCATGATACAAAGTCCCTAATGGCACCTTTGGACTGCTCTAACACACAAAGTATTTATAGTGGGGGAAAAACATCAGATTGTATCTCCATGACCTATAGTTAATACAAGGACAAGACTTTTTCAGCCAATTTTAATCATTTCTAAGATTCCCATTTTTAAAATAATTATTAAACGCATAAAAAACAATCCAGAACTTGCTATTAAAAAGTGCTGTCTAACTCTGTATGTGCTGCGGTTGAATTGTTTGGACTTGCATACTTTTTGGTTTATCGCACTTACTCATCTGTTTTTGAAAATGCAACTCCACAAACATCTGCTTCTTTTGTGATTTTGTGAAAGATGGTCCAACTGTATTTTCTCAAGACTGTCCAGTGTGTTCCATGTGCATTGTTTGAACACTTCTTTCCCCTTTTCTTACTCTCACATTTCTCTGTGCTGTTTCTTATCCTTCAAACAACACACGCAAAGTGGTTGGAGGTTATAGGATTATAGCTGTGACTGATGTTAGTCTGCCAATCCCAGTAGGATCTGTCGGATTTGAAGAAAACCCCAAAGTTTTGTCTAAAGGGCTCAGACAGAAAATATCTATGCCACTACATTGGCTGTAAAAATGAAATCTGTCTTCTGAACACATGTGTTCACCGTTCCAAAACCAGTACAGGTATAGAATACATCACTAAATTGCATTTGTCAACATCAGTTGATCTTGTCCCTCAATTGCATTGGAGATTAGCTAAAAGCACACAATGTGATTAAGTACCTAGAATACATTTTCAATATATATTTGATCATAGAGGTGCAGGTGGAGAGTATTACCATTTTTTTTTGGTATAGTGATCAAATCTACAACAAATTGTGAAAACAACACATAACGCATGGGACAATGTAGCACTATGTTATGAAACTTAATACTCTTGTATGTTTTCACTATTCTGTAACTTTTGCAAATTGTGTCATGCTACTACCATAAAACTCAATATTATATTTTCTTGACAGAGTAACAAACAACTGAAGTGACAGCACACTGATACAGGGTTTTATATTTAAAATAGTTTGGAATAACTGAACATGTAGCATTTCTTGCAGTGCATTCGATAACCTTTGGAAATGTCAGTAAAAAAGACTCCACTGATCACAGATGTAGACATGAGCCCAATTGTGATTCGAAAAGCTGCAGTCAACGCTCATCTGGAGGAATCTGTGTGAGGCAAATACTCATCGGCCAATCAGAATGCAGCTCTTTGCCTCTCATCCTCTCATTGTCCTGTGGAGGATGTACCTCCTGCGGCAGCTCAGCAAAGCCTAGCTGCCTGCACAGATGTTAGTGCAGTTACCACCATCATCAAGTCCATCCTCACCTTCTCCATCACCGTGTTTTTCGCTGGAAAAGCAGAGACTACAGCGTTTTTGTGCGCTCTGCGGAGAGGGTGATCGGCCGCAGCCTCCCTTCGCTGCAGGACCTATACATCGCCCAAGATCGAGGCTGGGCTGGTTGTATCACAGCCGACCCCTCTCAGGCTACGGCCCATTTGGACCATTTGGAGAACAGTTTCTTCCCCTCTGCTGTTAGAGCCATGAACCCTTCATAACCTGTCCCCCCGCCCTTTATAACGTCATTATGGAGCTCGTCCACTGCGCAGAACCGGGAGGACCAGACGATTCCCAAATATATGCGAGTTCAGCTAATCTCCCGGTCCCCGTGAAGTCCCATACGCTACGGAGCACAAGCCATTCATTTGAATAGGGCGCCATCTTGGATCACCGGGGCTTGGTAGAAACCATAGACTGTATCTCCGCCGTTCAAACAAATGGGCCAAAAATTGTGCTCAACTGAAGATATCCAAAATGGCCACGAGTGGTCCCGCCCACAAGAAATGTGTGAAAAAAACGCATCTGCGCATGCGCCAGCTGGCGCGGGCCCCATTCATTTAACGAGTGCCTTCAAAAATTCACAGCGACTAAACTAGAGTGGTCCAAAGAAATTCACTCCCCTCAGCATTGACACACATGTAGAACGGAGCTTTGGGCCAAGAGCCAACTTTTGGACCATCCTGTAAAGATGTTTTTGAGAAGTAAGAAGATGCTATATGTTAGCATTGACTAATTCTTATTCCGGGTCCATCCCCATCGGCCCGGGGTGGTATTGCAAGCATGTCAGCGCACGTCATTTTGGCCCCTTTTTAGCCGGGACCCGCCCCCTCTGGAAGAGACCTGCAGGAGCAGGACCACCTTGGACTAACTTTGGACGCGAAACTGGTGGTAATCTTTCTGTTATTGAACTGTATATCTTGTTACCAGTGGGTTTCTTTTGTACCATTTCATCAGTCATTGCTGTACAACTTATAAGCTGTGCTAATGCTAACTAATGCCTACCTGCTCTGTCGCCATCTCACAAGCATTTGTCCGGGTCACTTCTAAGTGTTATTATGGGATGCATGGGCGGGTTATTCGGCACAAGCGTCAAATGCGTTCATTTTTTTTATGTGATTAATGAAATTTTTTTATTAACATGCCTTAACGCAATAATTTTGACAGTGGTAGTTTTTTTTACATCTCATTCATTTAATATCTTGTATGACATTTTTTGTAATTGTATTTGTCATACAAGATAAAACAAAAAAATGTAGTAACATTTCTCGATAGTTTAACATGTGATGAATCATAATTTATTATATAGATAGATTTATAGATGGATAGATACTTTATTGATCCCAGTAGAAGAAATCCAGGCGTCCCGTAAGCAGCAAAAACACATCCATCCACACAAACAAAACAAATGAATTGATCATTCTAAAAAGCTAACAAAAGTAATAGTAAGCAACAGCAGCAGATATGGTGTAGCCTCTGGGTGGAGCAGGACAGGTCACAGCAACCGAAGTGGACCTAATGTAATGTATTTATTATGACCCTAATTTTCTATCAGCGTCAAAATGACTGACAAATGAAAATATTCATTTTATCAGTCTGACCCCTGGAGCTGGCAGTGATTTTCTCTGGACGACACCTAAAACTGTTTAAGTGAAGGCATGTTGACATTATTATTTCTTTGTTTTTTTAAAGAAAAAAGCAAACTAAAAGTTATTAGTTGGCTATAGACATGGATTCAGTCTTCACTGCAGCTCGTGCGCTGTCTGACCATAGTACCAGCATGTATTGTTGTAAAGTTATATGCAGGTGCAGGATAAAGATAACAACATTTTGTCAGTGCATTCATGAATTTAGAGTTATGATTATACATGAGTAGTTGTGTTGCTCCCAAATATCTTTACCCACAAAAGTGTCACTTAAAACATGGCCTTGACCTGAAGCTACCTCCAAAGACCTCTTTAGCAACAGCACTTTTGTGGCTTAGGCAGCACATATTAACATTGCTTTTGTGAACTGAGAAATACCTGGAGTATTCGTAAGGCCCTGTGTCGTTCATTATTTTGATGTCTTCATAGAGATATTTCAAAGGCAGTATTTAAAGTAAAACACTGCAACAATCAAAGCAGACAACGCAGACACAGATCTATAGGAACGCCAGAAGTGCATTATTGTTATTGGACCAAGATGCTGACAAAAGAAAGGCTGTGTTGTTTCCGACTACAAGACATAATGTAACACACAGGGTTTGTTTGTCGGCTAGTTTGTTAGATAATTGGCTACATAACTGAAAAAAAAAGAAAGTAAGGCATTTTCAGAAAAGCCAGGAGTGGGACACGTCAAGAAAAGGGAACCTTTATTCTTCCCACTGTGGGAAAATGTTGGTTGCGCTCATACAGGACAGTAGTAAGAGCACAATAGGAGCATACAAAGCCATTCAGTAATCCAGATCCCAGATGTTTTAGAAGTGCTCCTTCAAAATAAATTAAGAGTGCTTTTAAAATATTTATTGTTGGTGCTTGCATTATTTTCTTTCCACTTCCCACAACAAAACTACTCTTGTATCATAAGGGTATTGTGGTTTACACTGTACTTCTACATGTGCATGATGAAACTTATTTCTCTCATTTATCAATTAAGGAGTGCTAATCACTTCCACATGTGGGCAAACTCTTGGATGAATTAGATTAAATATAGATTACCATCCATCAATTGTCTTCCCCTTAATCCATTTCTGGGTTGGGGGGGGTGGCAGTCAGAGCTGCACCCAGTTCACAGAGCACCAGCCCCTCACTGATCTTCCTGCAGATGGTGAGTCCACAGGAGCCTTGATCTTTCAGCAAGGGCTTCAGGCAAAGTGGGGTTAAGCGTCTTGCCCAAGGACACAACGACAGCAGACATCAGTGGGAGTCGTGAAGTAGGTCTTACGGTGAGATCGAACCCACGACCTTCAGGCCCAGAGGCCAATGCTCTACCAACTGAGCCACTGTCGCTCCCAAGTTAATCTAAATTTAGATATCCCAAAATAAATTTCAGAGCTTTAAGTGCATACATACACACTATAAAAGAAATACAGACAGTGCTCCTGTGTATTGTATCAAACATTTAATTCATCGAGGAGGAAATGTTATAATACAAAATAATAATTGCAGCATTTTTTCTAGTTTTTCTGTTGATTTTAACTTTTGTAGAGTAATATGCCTTCAGCTATTCATTCATTATTTAATGTCTCTGGATCAACTGCTAGAGGAGCCAATATTTTCTGAGGGAATGGTTAGCACTGACAGTTAGTAGCTTGGCTGGAGGCCATACTAAAACTTAAAAAAACCATAACAATATCCATATTCTCCTTTTCCCTCTCTGAAAAATGAATTCATCTAGTATTTGAATGTTGTCCGAGCCTAACAGTCAGTGATCTCTTTAGTGTCTGTCGGATTAGTTTAGCCTTTTGATGGAGTGAGTGTTGTTGAGGGTCCACTCAGCGGCGCGAAGACTTAGCTTCGTTAATAATGACAACAACGAGCGTCAGTTGAAATGAGATTTTAATGGCTTCAGTTCTACCTGCGGCTTCACTGAGAGAGATGGGACGAGGCAGGGGGCAGCGGATCAGACAGATGGGACAAGCAGGATAGAGATGTTCTGGATTATTTTTAGAATGCTCTTGAACAGGAAAACGGAAAGTAAATGTTATGTTGCACACAAGTTGCATTTAACGTAATATAATGGGTCTGGTAATATAATGGGTCTGCTAATGCTCTGTCATTGTCGAAGTGACTTGTTGAATGTGCAGTACTTACTGGCTCTAAGTACAATTCTTGTAAACAGTTCCTCGTCAATTTCCAATAACTCTTTATTCAACAACTGTAGATGTATTCCAAATTATTAATTGACACTAATGAGTCTTCCCTGTTGATATACTTTTGGAGCTGAGACATTTAATGAAGATTAATTTGAAAAAGCATTTTAGAACTTCAGGTTTGGGTGACTGATGTGTTGACTTCCCGGCTGACGGAGCAGTGCTTCTGGTTGGGACTGTATGCAGACACTTGATTGATACGACACCATTGAGGGGTCAGGCTGGATTTCTTCTTCAGGAGCCCATAGCGTCATTATTCATGGCACTGTGGGTGCAGCTGTTTCTACAGGTGCTGCACCAAATGATTAAAGGGCCCTGGGACTGCATTTGCAACAGTTGTGATCTTATTTTCAGAGAGCATGCATGTATGCATTCTGATCTATAAGTCATGAGCAAGTGTTTCTCATTTCAAGGTGTTGATTTAAATTGGTTTAACTACAGAAGAATTTCTGCTGGGGTCAGCTGCTCGCATGTCCCTGCTGTTCTCCTTTACATTATGTAAAACTTTGGTATGTGGACATTTGAAGAATGTTGGTGTTTCAGAAACCTCTTTGAATAAAACTATAATGATTTTAGTGGCGTGAAAGGTTATTTCCACATTTTGTCACAACCATTAACATATACTTTTCAGAAATACCATCACAAATTAATGATCACAATTAATTATAGACAATCAAAACTAAAACTATAGTGCAAATGGGGCTTGCAAAGGTATTCAGCCACCTTTTCTCTGAGTGCAAACAGATTCCTGGTGTGTGCATGAATGATTTGAGGTGGTTAGAGGCGCTGATGGCACACGCTTCTTTCAGTCTGCCCCAGGGACGTTGTGTCTACATTCGTTTTCCTCACTGTGTATGGAGTGAAATAATATAAAAAAAATAAGTACATTGCTGTTTAAAAGGAAGCATTGTAATGGAACTTTTGGGCCTAAATATAATTGTTTGTGTGGTGGAAAACTCATGATGAAAAGTGGATGGAGCTCAAAACCAGGACAAGTTGTAGGGAGTCTGTAGAAGACTTGATACTGGAGTGGATTTTAACCTATTAGGACACAAAATCTTTTCACACAATGAAATAGTGCAAATTCATTTGTTTGATTGTCCCAGTAAAAGTCCAGATCTAAAAACTTGTGTTCACAAACATCTAATGTGATAGAGCTTTAGCTATTATGCAAAACAGACTTGGAAGAACTCTCAGCCTGAAGATTGCTGTGGTAACAATTAGATACATACACAACTTTGTTAGTGGTCGTGACATAACAAAATATCAACCAACTGTGTCTTTGTTCATGGACATTGCTTCAAACTGAACTTTAAATTATTTCTACCTTTTAGCAAATCAATCTTTTACTCCTCAGAGTGCCGAGATGTGTTACTCCCCATGATGCTGATGGAGCTGCGTGTAGCATTAGCCAGCATGGCCGATGGACCCCACGACGAGCGCAGGAACAGTCTGGAACTGCTCAACAACATCCTGGAAGTCCTCAGCAGAGACTCTGTGGTTAGTCCTGTCAGCTGTGTGTGTGTGTGTGTTTGTTTTGTTGTTTGAGAAATATAAGTTTGAAATAAACACTTATTTGTCAAACATCCTCGCTACACTCTCCATATTCTCCATATTACAAAGTAGACATACAGTACACATCAGGCATTCTGCCGTTTAAGCACTCCTCATACTGTGCAGTGTGGTTGGTGGCAATACATGGAGTCTTAAATCTTTTGAATGTTAATACAATTGATCAAAAAAAAGGCTCAATTGTAAAACTCCAACTTCAAAGATAACAAGAACATGCTCTCTTATTCTTATCTTCGATGTATCTTCGATGTATCTTCGATGATTTTACGGTATCTGCCTGTTTTTCAGATGATTGCTGGCTGCAAAACCAATTTCCCCTAGTGGGACAATAAAGATAACTTTGTACTTTGATTACTAAATACAAATAGACTTTGACCTACAATCCTACACTGCAAAGAATGATCATCGAAATGTTCCAAAATGTTTTGTATCTTGATTTGAGTACATTCTAACTGTCTTATTTTAAGAACTGTTGTTTTATATTCTCATTCCAAGGGAGACATTTCTTGTATCTCTTTAAAACAAGATAATTTTGCTTGTCCCATTGGCAAATTTTGTTTGAAGGCAGTCAAAACATAGCCTGACTCTCGCCAGACCCTTGTATTTCACTGAGCTTCACACAAGGGTCTGGGTCTGCTTCATACCAAATTAATTTCAGAAGGCGGGCCTCGTAAAAAAATCCTTGTATGTGATTGGATAAACCACTTGTCTGTTATCTTGAATGACGTGTTCCTTCAACCACTCATATCGAAGCACACAACTCAGCACACAATCCTCACTGCGTTGCAGGGTTGCCAAATGCCGGCAAGATTTTCCAACCCGAAATCTGCTAAAATGCCCAAAAAAAATACACCCAGAATGACTTGGGCTATCATGATTCTGTTTATTATCTTTACCGACAAGTTGCTTGGAACAAAAGTCTGGCAACTCTGCTGCGTAGTGTTGTGACAGGAGCACTTAAACTTGTACTTAAACCAAACTTTACACAAACCTTTTACTCCTAAAACACATATAACAACATGGAACCATCAGCATCTCGCCTTAAATTGCATTCAAAGTGACATCCGTGTCTTAATTAGTTCGTATTTACTTTTTTTTTTACTTCACCGACCTTATGTCCGCCATCTTGGTTTTGCTTTGGCTGCCATGAGACACGCACGAGAAGGCGGCGCAAACCTAACGTTATACCGGTGATCTTGATTGGCTGATTATTTTTTTATCTCCTGAAGGAGTTTGCACTGCGCTCGATCCCATAGCCTTGTGTTCTGGCAAACGGAACTACAAGGGTCTGGCGAGAGTCAGGCTTGTCAAAACATGCTCAAATGAAGATAATTTAACCAAATTTGAACAATTTTTGACATATTTTTCATCACTTTTTGCAGAGTACTAACAAGTGTGATTCAAACAATGGCTTTAGGACCTATAGGCTTTTTATCTTGTGTCGTTCTGAGATGGAATGGAATTACCGTCACCACCAGCGTTGTCACTTTTATTAGAATGTGGTTTGTTAATGATAGTGGTGGTCACAGGCGCCTGTAGGGCAGATTGGCAGAACTGTCTAACGCTGACCCGCTGTGGCTACAGTAAGCTAACTAACCTTACTCTTGTGACTCTAAGGGGCTTGTCACGTTTGCTTTCTCAAAACGTACCAATGTTTGAAAAGTTGAGCCACATTTAAATTGGACCTGTCCTTTGAAGAGCCTCTCAAGGTTTGCCTGAAGTTATGCGGAAAGAGGCAGCAAATGCAACTGGGAATCTGAAATCTGTATAGTTATACAGAATATATTTATTCTTAATTAACCCCATTCGACCCAATATATTTAAAACACTCAAGACATGGGAGTCCATAGCTTAGACTTTATACTGTAAGCATCAATTTCACTCACTGATTAAATTTGATATAATGTTCACACAATGATTTCCCTTCATAAAAAAAGCAGTGCATGACTATAACCACAGGCTATTTTTGTTAGCGTAAGCGAATGACGAGCTGGTTTCTGTCGTACTGTTCAATAATTTACCACCACTGTTTTGAAAGCAATTACATGCTTGTCCACCACCCGTTTATTTTCTTTTTAGTTTGCTATAAAGTTGTCAAAGCACACATTTTTCCAAACTTGTCGGAAGCACACAGAGAACTCAAGACAAATGGTGGGGAGGTGTGGAGAGCTCGTATTGAATGCATAAGTAAGCTGCTTTCACTGGTGCACTCAGGATTGTGCTTTGTGATAAAAGGATAACAAACATTCAAAGTCAGTCGTGGCTGGCTTCACCTCTCCTGTGCCTATTTTTCTCACAAGATTTTTGTTTTGTCTTAAGGTAAAACAAATAATAAATAATAATAATAACCACATTGTACTCAAAGGAAATGTGTTAGATTTTCCTTTTAAATTACATCTACATAATTTACATCCCCAGATATTAGGTCACATTTTCAAATCATATTCAAACTTTTCTGAACTAAAGATTAGGGTGGAGATATTCTTAAAACAAAACTAAAAACAATGTATTTGATTTCTATAATACCTATGTTTATGTAGAAAGAGGCCCTCATTTGGGTTGCCATTTTTTTTCGGTGAAATGTAGCTGGTATTGGCTTGACCTTCAATATCTTTTTTTATAACAACATTCTCGAAAAATAGCACTACACATGTGTTAAAATGAAAGCAAGCATGTACAAAAATATGTTTGCGTGTAATGCAGAGTTTGCACTGTTTCTAGCTAAACCCCAGCAGGTGGATTGCATGTTATGACTTTATCAGACCACTAAGACATTCTGTCCCTTTAATGTTGTCTTCAATTAATTCAAGACAAAATGTGATAAAAAAAATGTTATGAATGTTATGGTTTTCTTCTCCCTCTGAACAGTTTTCTGTGACCATGCTCAGTCATTACTGCCACGCCGCCTGCTTATGCTAATGCTGTCATTTCCATATTCATATTTTAAAATCATATGACTGGAACAACCCAAACAAGCATATATAATTTGGTAGATACTGTTTTAATTATGCACAGATGTAAAGACCACTGCCCCCCGTAGTATTAAAGCATAGGTGGGTCTTGTTAACAGCTGCTTCACTGCACACTAATGACCCACGGCAATGCAGTCCGCCCTCATTGACAATCTTATACCAAGGCCATGACTGCAACCCGGGTAGAGAGAGTACAACCGCTTTCATGTGGAATTTTAACCAACTATTTATAACAGATATTTATGACATTTGGGAGTTTGCCAAAAGAACTACCAGGTAAAATGTTTTCACTCTGTGTTCTCAAATGTACTACTATTAATGAACTACTTTGTCTATATCCGCCTGTCTTTTTACACTGCAAAAAGTGATAAAACATGGGTAAAAAATGCGACATTTTGGAAAAATGTATCTTGTCTTGTCTCTGACCCTACACCTCTCTCCCACTTAGCAAGCGCCCTGTCCTAGAAAGACATGCAGCCTTCTAGAATACTCCAGGAATAAATGTTCACTAACTTAGTGGCATATTTTTTTTTTAGCTCAGTATCGTGTTACGGTTCTGATGTGTTTCTTTTTAATTATTATTTTGGACAATTGTGTTATTCAGATTTTGAAATCAACATCTTGATAGATGGATAGAAGCTTGGATCAGACACTTTTCCAGGCTGCACCCTAATGCATCATGCTTATTGGAACTCGTAGTGACATGTCTGTTCTTTCATTTGCTCTAGGGGGAAACATTTCAACACATCCAGGACATTGTGGTGTCTTTGCTCACCATTATCAACAGGACGGTCATCTCAATGAGGCGAGAACATGCTCTCATAGTAAGTAAAGGCCTGAACTTAAGTTATTTAAGCCACTTTCCGTTGGGTTATTATGTACTTTTTATCCAATAAACCAATAAATGTGTTGTCTTACCATGTTAAAAGTTTAAGGAATCCATTAGAGTGACCCACTGGGACTGGTTCTGTTTTACAATTGTATAGAAAGACTTTCACTGGTTTCAACTGAGGCTGTGATATATTCTCTCCAAACCTGAGCGGACACGGTTTGTTTAGATAAACGCTGCATTTCTGTCATGTGTGGAAACAAAATGGGTAAAATATGACCTTTAATATTTGAAGAAAATGTGTTTATTGGACACACTAACATAATGCTGTATGATGAGGTGGTACAAACTCATTCCCATCCCCATATACTTTCATACAGAAAATGACCCTAATTGACGCCAGGGTCAAAAAAAAAAGAAATAAAATAGAATTTAACTGGACAAACGTTAATTGAGTGTCGATGACCTGAATACTGGGTTATAGTAGAATACAGATACTGTATGTCTCCATTCATGTGCAACATAGTTAGTGTCTATCATAGTATTTATTTCCGGTTTATATTTACAATAATACAGAATGAATAGTTCTTTCAGTCACTGTTAACAAACTGGCACATAGCCAGTCTATGATTGGTTGATGAGAGTAACATGTCTCCTACTGCAGCTTAGCACAGCCCTAAGCAACTATAACATTCAGTCAAATCTTATTACACCCATTAGTACCATTACAAAAGCATGTTTATTCTACTTAGACAATCTGTTGAAAATACATTCATTTTCAGGCATTTAAGCCATTCAGTACTGCAGTTGTTTGGTAAACATCTTGAATATTAAAGTCATGTATATTCCCCAATCACCGCAGATTTGAGTGAAAAGATTAATCCCAGTCGTGTGCGAGGATCCGCCTTGACATAAATCCAATGACACGTCCGTCTGTCTGGACAACAACTCGGTGTGGTGATTTTGCCTGTGTGCCATCTGAAATGTCATCGCTTCATCAAAAATGTCAGCACTTGTTACCTCAGAGCGGAGCGTCGACTTTCATTTCACTGTTGATTACAAATCACCGCTGCCCTGTCACTGTCCGTCACTCCTGATGCAGGGGCCAGTACACAGCGACATATCCCCATCCCAAAAAGCTAAATCTTCTGTGGATGCTTAAAGCCACCAGAAACACTTTTTACGCAGTTTCTTGACTTTTGCCTTGGTGCTGGCACGGCTGGAGGAGGAGGCTGGCATTGTTTTAGTCTGAGTGGTTACAGGCACATCGTACTCCCCCTCCAGAGCCTCCATGACTCCCTGGAAACGTCCTTCTTGCTGCCGGAAATCATGCTCCACACTGAAAAAACAAGGAACATAAAAACATCAATACAGTCGTGCTTTCAAGTTTACACCCCCTGGCAGAACATTAGATTATTTCTTCTCTTGTTAGTGGTTGGGTCAATTACATGGGTTGTCTAATGTAGCCCAGGAAAAGTAAGTTCTTCACTGGGTCAATTAAGTAAAATAACATATTCAAAATGTGATTTTCTTTTTTCAAATGATAATGCCAACATAAAATACCCGAATGACCGTGATTAGTGTTTCCATCTAGGATGTGTTGACTCCAAGCTGTTAACATTAAGACATTTGTGGTAGTTGTAGATGAAGTGTAAATGTGCATAAACTGCACATTTGACCCCCACAGACCACCTCAATGATGTCTAAATTGAATGTATAAAACTTGTTTATTAGGCAATATTTAGCTACACACAACCACCAACAGTAAGTAAAAAAAATATAATATAAAATGTGTGTGTGTGTGTGTTATCATCAAGGATCTCCAAAGTATGGCCAGAAGAATGACCTTTCTGGCAGGAGGTGTCCAATGTAAATAAATAAGTAAAAAGTAGAATTAATCTTGCGATATTATTGATAACACATTTAATCTTCACTATTTTTGCATTTGCACCCGCAGCTTACCCAGACACACAAACACCCATGCACACACACACACACACACACACACACACACACACACACACACACACACACACACACACACACACACACACACGCACAAGACCACACACAAAGATAATGCAGGCTTTTACTTTGCACTCATTTCACGTTTAGATCCTTAGCTTCTTCATGCACCAGTAGATCACAGGCGACTGGGATGGAAGAGGAGAAAAAAAAGCGCAGGAAGGAGAAAATTGGAAAATATAGGAACTAAGAATAAAAGGAGGAGAGAAGTTTTTTGATGTTTTCAAAGCTGCCCCTCTTTGGCTCTTCATACTCTGGTCTTTTCTCCATATCTGTGTGGCCTCCCTCCCCATTTCTCTGTGAAGTGTCCGTAGCTGCAGTTCACGGTGTGGTATGATTTGAGCTGGACTTTTAATTCAAACGTGTAGATTGTAATATATTTAACTAGTAATTCATAGAAGAAAGAGAGAGAGGCATTTTTTTGGGTGGAGCAGCAGAAAGCTAGCATCTGGAGGTAATGAGCCATGTGACCACGCAAGAGGAGAGGAACAGATCCGCCCACCTCCAGATTTCCTTTTTTACACTGATTAAATGTATTTACAAGTTTACATTTACAGTATGCATAAACTATCTAGCAGTAATACAAACCGAAATGCACTCAAGTGAAAGTAAGATTACTACAGTGCAAAGTAGAGGTCTGTTGAATAACTGATTTGGGGAAGCTTCAACTGAAGTTAGAAAAAAAGCATTTTTATTTCTTTTATTAAAGTTGAGGTACCTTACTTTCAAACCAGAAAAAATGTTTTACTTTGTACCGGTAATAAAATCCATCTAGTTCCTGTCTCTCATTTACATATGCATGTATTTAAGGGCCTTTATCACAAAGAATAGTGGACCACTATCACTCGACCAATCAGCTCTCAGCCCAGTGTCAAATAGTGACTTTCATACAAGGATACAAAAGACAACATGTTAGATAATGAATGAATGCACTTTTAACAAAACAAAACTTTTTTTATTTTGGGAAAATGTGCCTTTTTTTTGGAAATAACTAATCTTCTTGCCACTACTTTGGTGTTGTGGGCTATGGAAATGATTCCGGGACCACTTATGTACATTATTTAGATTTTTTAAATTTTATTAAGTAATGGTCAATGACTGTACCTGTCAGAGTCCGTAATATTATGGCTGAACCTTTTGTGATTTAACTTAAAACAAAAAAAATATGCCTGAAGATGTTATGTATTTGAGGGGGAAAAAATGGGAGATAGAATAATTCATAAATATGTTTGTATTAATTATTTTAGAACCCTTTTATTAGTTGTAGGAAACGTAAGCAAGAAAGTATGAGGAAAAGTATAATTTTAAATAGATACTAGATGCTCCAGCTTGTGTCATATGTATACAAATTAATCTTTTACCCCTCACTGTTTGTGCCATATGCAGCGCTTCTGGAACTTCATCACAACAGATTGACTCAAGTCAAATTTTCTGCAAGCATTTCACAATTGTGGAGTTCTTTTGAGATCACTCATTATTTGAATCCTTCTATTGTCGAAACACATTCATTATCTCTTGCATAAAGTATACTTTCATCCATACTGATATTTGCGGCTTGTCTCCCAGCGCCGTGACAACCAAAGCTTTTCAGGGCGTCTCTTTCCTCTTATTTCACAATGTTCAGATTAATTAGTGATGACAGCAGCGACAACAACCGTGTGCGTGCAGCCCCATTAAACTATTCACTTTTCAACATCCTTCATTCACTTTCACCCTTGAAACTATGCAGGTTTGTGTAATGTTGTGCATTATTTATGTGGCATAAAATAGTGATAAAGGCAATTTCAGTTTGTAAACTCTTCACCAAGCAGCGAATGTATATTGTGTGGAATGAGCATGTATGTACGTACATATTTCTCACTTATTAGCATTTTCACTAGTTCCATATTGTGTTGAGTCTAAATGTATTCAAACGGCATAACTGTGTGTCAAAAGGAAACATGTATTTGTTTTCCTTCTGGTTTTCCTTCTGGTTTTCCTGATATAATATATGCAGATCCTTTGATGAAGCAGACAGATCAGATCCTATTGGTGAATAACATTGTGGAAGTGTGGAGCCCTGCTGTGTTTAATCGGGATTTAGAGAATGCAACACTGTGAGATTGGATGCATAGTTTGACAAACACAGGAGAAAATGTAAAACCTGTGAATTCTGCCAGAGTTTATATAATGTACAATTACAGCTCGTTTGGAGTAGAGCGGCATCTCTACAGGCACATCATTGTATCTCTGTATTTGTTAATATTTCTTGCAAATGCACCATATTGTTATTGTGTGAGAACGTGGCCCCATAGGCTGACTATTGTCTGAAGAAAAGATGATTTTCATTAGAAAAAAGTTGAATAGACTGAGAGGATTAATGTATACAATCAGATTGTTGGGATGCTCCTCGGCCTAGGATCTGTGAATGCAATTACTTATTTAGGTCACACACCCACTGGGGATGGCTGAAAAGGGAAACAGATCATTTAGGGGCTGCTGAAGTTCTGTGTGCAACAACGTTGTGTTATGTAGAAATATTGGAAAGAGACGTTTGATATTGATATCTTAATGTATACACAGGAAATTCTCTTACATTATTTAGGAGTTGCCCCGGTTTTGACTTTATTAAATGTAGGATAATAGTAAAACATGAAAACAAATAGGAACATTTGATTACAAATTAGACTGTTGTGAATGATTGGATTTGAGCCTTTGTTTGTTCAGCCATGAGCAGCAAAGAGCTGTCCATGTGAACCCTTCAACATGCTGCATGTCACATGACCTGAACGTGCTCTGATCTTTGTAGGTTTGAATAAATTGGCTTTAAATGTTTGAATACATTTACCTGTAGATGATGCATGCCGTCTTTTGGCAAGTGGAGCAGTCGTTTATGTCTTGACCAGTTCTGTATGAGGTTCGACTGTAGAAAAGAGAAGAGTAAGCTGGACCATCATTCTCTTAAACCTGCAGAATTGAAATATAACTTCATGATCTCATCAATGTTGTAAATATCCCAAGGGCATGAGTCACTTTTAATTTGCTTTGGCCAAACAAGTCAAATCTTTGACTGATGACACTATGAACATTTTCAATGTCACTTATGATGGAGGGCCGCTCCATTACTGAAACTATTTGAGTCAAAACGACAGCCGACAAGCTCATTCTGACTGTGAAGTAATTAAATGCACCATTTTGCCGAGATACTTTGGCTGCCCCTTTTGTGAACCGCATGCTTGTCTGAGTGTTTTATTCAAAATGATGAAGACAGACATTTTAATGAGACAAAATATCGGTTTTAAGCAAACAAAAGTGGAGTCTAGAATATTTTTAGAAGTAGATATTAGGATAACAAATGTGTTTATGTTTGTTTTGTTTTTGCATCCGTTTGTAAAATGATGAAACATACTGTACCATCATTAAAAGCATTGAACACAGTGATGGTCTGCACTTCTGATCTTCTGCAGTCATAGAACCAGGACACTGGATGCAGCCAGTTTAATAACATTGCTCTATTCATGCTTGTTAAAGATGCTATGAAAAGGAGTTTTTTTAAGATGCCAGGCACATGTGTTGACCTGAATAAAATCAAACTGATGCATGGAAAAGCCAAGCATGCAGCTATGACAGAAGAGACCAAAGGGGCTTGTTATGAATCTGAGACTGAAAAGAGGAGACAGCAGTGAAATGTGGAAATAGTAAAAAACTAACTATTGAAAGCAGAGGTCAGAGGTGGGCCGAGTATGAATACACATGAGAGGTAATACAAATGCAGTGCGGCTCTGTGGCTCAGGGAATGGGTCAACAAGAGAGTGCACAATAGTGAGCCTCCTATTGTTGAAGACAGTGACACACAAAGAAGGGTGCAAAACTCTATGATTGCAGCGCTGATGAAAGGTTGAAGACTGAGACGGGTGAGCATAAAAGTTTAGCAGATGTGAGGGCTTGCATGAAGTATATCAAACTGAAATGGGGGAAAAACAAATCTAATTCAAGATTTAGGAGGTTGTTTTTCTACATCTCCAGGGGACACTTTTAAAGGGATTGATTTTGCTTCTCACAATAAAACAGATAAAAGAAACGAGCACAGACAGTTGAGGTCAAACTCAAACGTATAGGCTGCAGCAATTCCCAAAAGCTGTGATATTTGGTAACTATCACAGTGACTTGAAAGACTGTCAGTATTAATTTCTATAAGTCTGTCCTCTTGAAAGTTACATCCTCAATGTTCTCTTTTTCACTGTCATTCTTCAGTTGGCCGTGCAACATAAAGACACTCTTGAGAAATAAAATGCTACTAGTCAATGTACTTTTTTATTAAACAAAATCACAGTCAAAACAGTGAAACTCATCTATGCCTTTTATAATTTCTTTGGATAGGTTCCCCCAATCTGTATGCTCGAGGCCTGCATCTGATAAGTGTATTATTACTGTATCATTGGACAAAGATATAGAAAAAATATAGCAATAATATTTTTGCCTGCCTTTTTATCCAATGTCACATTTGCGGTCATTCAAATACAAGATTATTTTAAGTACTGTTGTGCAAATCTTTCCAATTCTCTACCTGTCAATCTGTGCAACATGATATATTATTTTTTTCTCCTTAGTTGTGAAATAATTTGTTAATTTAGTCTTAATTTTAGGCTTTTAATCTTGCGACTAAAACTGTCAACCTCTAGCTTTCTATCGTTGTTTTTATCTCATCTGAAGAAAATGCTATACTCTTCTCATGCTATAAACGAGGATCTGTTTTTGTAAAATCCCACTTGAGCTTTATTTATAACGTCTGACCTTAATGCTATGATCTATGAATTGATCAGTCAACAATCACAACACATACGTATCTCTTTACACTGTGTAGTATTTATTTTATCATTTGTCAAAGAATATTGTCTCTTACCCTTCGCTGAGTGCCTTGCTTTTCTCCAAGTCTTGAATGACGTTGAGAAGTACTTTGATCTTCTCCTGGTTGGACACTAGGTTCTCCTCCACAGTCTGAAGCTGTCCCTGGAGTCCCCGCGGTCCATGCGCTCCTAACAATCCCCCTGGAGCCCCATTACATTGTGCTTTCAGATGCGTCGTACAAGGCAGGACATGATCCTCAAATGATTTGCTTTTCTGTTTTGTATAATCCTTTTGTTTGTTATCGGAACAACCTTTTGTCCGATTTTTGGTTTGCAGTACTGGGGTGGTGGGTTTGGAGCAGGCCTTAGGGGGAAGAGGAGAGGTGCTGCTGGTGTGCGTGAGGCTCGAACAAACTGGAGGAATTGTGTTTTTAATTACTGATACATTTGCTTGCGTTTTATCTGTTTTCATTACGTCCTGCATGTTAGTCTCCTGTGCCTCCTCTGCAGATGTAGTTTGCTCAGTGACATTGTTTTGTGTCTCTATTGTCTGTGTGGCGGAATCCTTGTACTGGGTGAAGTCAGCGGACTGTGGCCGTGTCTGCGGGGTATGCGGATTAGTTTTGTTCAGAGAGTGTTTTGACTGTGATCTCTGTGTTTTTGGTATAGTGTGAGATAGCTGTGGTATTTGACTGGGCTTTGCACATGTGTGGGACTTTGCAACATGTGTGGTTTTGGCATTTGTTTGGGCATCCACCACGGATGAGTCTTTACGTGGATGGTGGGCAGGCATGGACTGTTTTCGAGCAGGATTAGGCAAAGTCTGGCTGGCGGTGATTTGAGCAGCAGGCTTTTTGCGACATGCCCCTGTACACGGTGCAATCTGTGACCGTCTCCTGCCACATGTCCCACACACTCGAGATGGGGACGAGGCCATGACACGGCAAGGGCGAGGAGGTGTGGCATGGACAGTGCTACAGACACTGGTTGTTTTGGCCACATGCCGATGGCCCTCACCTCGCAGGGACTGGACTCTTCTCCTCTCCCTGTTTGGCTCTTTGCCATCTGTGGTCTCACTACACACTCCACCCACAACGTCTGAGGTAACCACGCTGCCATTTGCATAGCGGGCTGTCTTTTTACCTTGTGCGTCCTTGGGATTACTCTGTATTGCTTTGATCTGACAGTAAATGCCACTGCCAGATCCCTGTGACCCCATGTCGTCTTGTGTCAAGCTGTTGATCTCATTCTGAGACGTCTCTTTGGACACTGGCAGACTGTTGTCACTGGGGATGGCAGCTGCCTCCACGTGTGTTGATTTTGTGGTTGCTATGGGCAGCGGAAGCTGTGAGGTGGAGGGCTGTCTGCTTTTTCGCTTGATTGAGCAGAGAACTCTTAGTCTCGGTGAAGTCTGCACCCCAACATTGCACAGTGGACCCCATCTCCCCCCAGCTAGAGGAACTCCCAGAGTAGGCACTGGATTTGTAGAGTCTGTGACCCTCCTACCCATAGTGCCCTGATGGGCCGCCTAGCCCCCCGACGTGCTGAAGGGGAGGACAACATGTGCTGCCATCGGCCAGAATGTGCAGGATTATATTCTCTGAAAACACCCACATAAATAGTTTATGTAGCTGTGTGGAAGCAGGAGACTGTTCAGTATTCAACAATCCAATATTCTTCATTAATGACTTCCTCCTGACTGGGTAAGACACTGAAGACTCTTGATTGGTGCTCCGGGATCTCTTTGTTTTTCAATAAAAGTCTGCACACGATGATTGTGGGGGTTTTCAGTAGACTTCTGGTTTTATCTGGGGGGAAAGAGGAAAGGGAAATAAGTGAGTGAATTCTTGGGGAAAGGGTAGACCATAAAATGATCTGATTGATATCTTGACACAGACATTAGGCACGTAAAGCTCCATATTAAGGCTTCAGCCTTGACTGAAAGCACACATTGACTGGATCAATACAACTCTATCAACCTCTTATTAGATCTGTAGGTGGGTGAGAGTTAGTGCGGCAATACTCTAAATCTTGTTCAATCTTTCTGCAAAACAATATAGAAATAGGGAGAAAAACGTTGCGAGTTTTCAAAGTGGACCATGTGGACCATTTTACTAATGGAATGTTTTCTTATTTTACTCTGTCCCTGATCAAGTTCTGAAGATGGGTTTTAGTGCTCTTAATGGTCAAAGATAAGACAAACTTAACACGACTAACATAAAACTATAAAAAATAAACGTTATATGTGTGATCTAATGGTGTGTACTTATGTGGCTGATGTTGTGTGTTGTTTTACATGACATGTATAAGTATGTTCAGTTACACTTCCTTTGCACTTATTAGATAATGTTGATATTATTTAATACCAACTCCTCTGAATAAATAATGAATCCCAGTACTTTGATTTTCTAGATTTTATTTGAAGCATCATCTGCAGCAATTGAGGTGTTGAGTCCCAGATGGTGACGGCACTCGTTTTTTGTCAAGGTGGCAACATTACTTAACCCTTCAGCATCACTAAAGCATCACATGTGATGTCGGTGTCCAAACCGGTCCAGGTTTTGGTGGCTGTGGCAGCAGGGGTTGAGAGCAGACCCCACCCCCTAGACCTCAAATCTTCACTATAGGAAATGGGTGGAGTCTGCTCTGCTCCTCCTAGGTCTGGTAGAAAACCTGCAGCCACAGCAGCCCTTTCTGGACCGGTTTGGACAAAATATGTTTTCAACAGCTCAAACCTTAGGTAGTAGCTTATCCACCATCTTGTATGGCGTGAATGCATAATTAACTGTGAAGTGTCTGCACAGAGGACCTAAAAAGTGATGACCTAACAGTCTCCTCTAACATACTCATCCTCCCACTCGTGTTTTCTATTTCTTAATTCTGTTTATGAGCCAGCTCCGAGTGGCAAATAAAGTGCGCACAGGAGCAGGTTGTTTTCAGAAAGAAAGTGCCGATAGTGTTGATATTTACTTGGGAACAGCTTCTGTGAGGAAGGCCGCAGATGTTCATGCATATGTTATGGTGAGTGTTTGTGCCTTTTTGCTGTGCCTTGGGAATTCAGACTAAATCAATTGGAGGTAATTTTCCTGCAACTCATTTCATCTATCCAGCAGACTCGCACGCACCTGCTAAACCCTCCCCGCTCGGACTTTACAGATTTGAACATGTCTTATAGTCACCGCTAAAGTTCCCAGACGCACCATAAATAGTCCCCTTGTTATTTGTATGCATTCCTCCTGCTTTGTCATCAAATATGGCTGCCGACCTGTCACTCTTTCATCTTCGCCACAGTTGCTTCTCACACCTCCCCACTGTCACTCTCAGTCTTTGATATCGCTTTCTCTCGCTTTCCCCCTTGGTCCCTATATTTAATTGTCGACACACATCCACGTCACATGACACCTCAGCCTTTGCAAAAGAAAATGAGGAGGGGAAAGAGTTGCTCATTGTAGAAGGTATAAAGTCATCTGGGTATCCATAAAGGCATTGGCACACCATAAAAAGTCAGCCTGATGTAACACTTTCTGTTTCAATATGGGAGTTTGTCGGATATAATGAAGGAAGACATCAATATGAACATAGCCCACTGGATTCCTGTAATCAGACTACAAAAGCAGCTCTTGTACTGGTCTATGCCTCTATAGGTACTATGCATCGACAGAGACAAGGCAAGCAATTCAATGATTCCACATATTTTTCCTAGGGTCTGTGTGTGTGTGTGGTTTTTTCAGCCAAAATCACTGCAAATAATAAGGATGATGATTCAAACATTTCTTACATTTTATTTTTTATCTTTTTGGTTTCGATCAATTGACAAACATTTTCAAGCAAATTCTCACATGATATGCAATTTTGTTTTGCTTGTCCTGTTGGCAAATCCTGTTTTTAGACTTTTTTGTTCATTGAGGATTTCCTTCTTCAAGTATTGTTCACGGGTGAGGGAAGGATGACCGTGAGATTGATGGATCGGTACAGCGTGGGAAGTGATGCAGTCGCTGTATCAACGGTTGTGGTGAAGGGAGAGATTCACCTATGGTCATGAGATTATGGTGATGATGAATAAGATTACGGAAACAAGCAGTGTAAAAGTATTTTCTCTGCAAAGTAGCTGGGACAGGATGAGGGGGTATACTCCAAGGGGGAGCTTGGAGTGGAGCTGCTGCTTCCTCAAATCCAGAGGAGCCTGTGGAGGTGGCTCAGGATGCCTCCTGAGCGCCTCCTTGGGGAGTAGATGTTAGATCATATCCCACCAAGAGGAGGCCCAGGGAAAACCCAAGACGGATGGATGGATTTTCTACACTCTGCAGTTTCTGCATTTTAAATCCTGTCCGAGTGACCCAGCATTGGATACAGCAACAGAAAATGAATGAGGAATTTGTCGGTAAACTGGATACATACATTTTTCTTCATAGTATTTAATATTCGTTCCCGAGAAATAATATTACACTGTTGCATCACTGACACTTTGTGAAACACTTCCGACCAGGTGCATCTGTTCGTGAAATCAGTTTACACATACATTTAATTTTCCAGTTGGGGAGTAGGGGCTTCAGAGGATTATCCACACACGTTCACAGTGAGTCCAATTTTGTGGCTGTGTGACGAGGCAGGCAGCATGGGTTTGGGTTGGTAACAGAAAACTTAATGCTTCAGTGAATCGTGTCGCTGTCTGCTCATTTTTCAGTCCTGCGATCTCACAATTTCTCCTGACTATCACCTGCCTCTTTACTACTGGAGCAAAATAAACGGCACTTTATGAGCCCTTGGAGGCCGTCATTCAGTGTGTGGTTTGTAATATAGTCATTTGTCCTACTTGTCTGTCTGAGATCTGTTTCCAGAACAGTTTATAGTTTGGATCAAAAAAACAACACGTTGTGCACTCAGTAAAAATGGAAAAATTTTCAGGGCATTTAAATTTTAGCTACCATCCATTTCCTTTA
This sequence comes from Knipowitschia caucasica, assembly GCA_964034765.1. Taxonomy (NCBI): domain Eukaryota; kingdom Metazoa; phylum Chordata; class Actinopteri; order Gobiiformes; family Gobiidae; genus Knipowitschia; species Knipowitschia caucasica. Next base: position 17,788,779 of record OZ035830.1, read on the forward strand.
CCCGCTTTAGCTTCTGCCGAACCACTCAATCCCGCTTCCCTTGAGTTCATGAACACAACTTCAGGTCATCCAGCCAACTTCAACTCTGCCAATAATATAGACATACCGTACCTCATTGTAAAGCTTTAAAGCTCTTGAATTTGTGTTGGATCGTGCCACAAAAGTTAGCCTAAGGCACAACAGTTGTGAGAAAGTGCAACTAAATTTCCATTTAGTCAACTTTAATTGTCAGCCAAAAATAGGAAAAAAAAGTTTTACAATGCGGGTTGTTGTGCTCTAATTCTCACAAACTCTTTGTCATGTCACTAGTATTCACATGCATAAATATTTGGTCACCAGCACAACCAGTGAGAAACATTTTTCACACACAAGTAAATCAGTATGAGCAATAACAATAATAATAACAATAATACAACAGTTTTAGAATTTTAAGCATACTGTGCACTATTTTTTTGTCCAAAAGTTCTGCATTTAAAGTACCCTACTCTTTCTTACCAATACTATCCTCTCCACTTTCCATTCATTCCCCACATGTATTTACTGTGTGTTGCATTGATGGGGTCCAGAACATGCTCATTTTTAAGGATTTTTGTATTCTTCGGAAAGTATGACATAAATAAACAACAACATGTTTGAAACAGTCTATACGGTAAACACATTTTAAATACTGTAGATAAACAGAATTAATGCACTCAAAACAAACTTTCAATCATATTTATCTCTGGGAAAAAGTATTGGACAGTTTTTTTCCGGCACCAAGTAATAGCTGCCACTATTGATCTCCATTGATTGCCTGAGAATCACATTTAATGAGTATAAAGTGTGCAGTTATGGAGGCAATAGTTCATTATAGGACTATAGAACCTGTGTGCTGCAATGCAAGATACATAATCCACCCTCTTACCTCTGCTGAGATACAGGAGAGGCTCTTTCTGACATAAGATGGCCAGTCTGAACGCTTCACTTCTTTAAGAGTCACGATCACACATGATATTGTTATTAAGAAAGAGCAAAGCATCCTGTGGTTAGTTTCTCACTGAAGTGAACTGAAGCATTGTTGGAGGCAGCTCTGTCAGTCACTGATAGTACAGACTTTACTCATTACAATGTCCCCAGAAGAGGTATAGTTAAAGCTGCCACTCTCCTGGGTATTACTTTTATGAGAAATGGCACAGCAAGAGAGAAGAACATTTAAATTAATTTTACTTTTAAGTCTGCAACTGTTTTCTGTTTAGGCTTTCATACAAGATGGTTGCTTCTTTCATACCTTTAGGGAAGTTTTTCATCTTTGTATAGCTGTAGGTCAGAATTATATTTTTTGCTACTGGGTAAATGCGTTATTGTACATACATGTAGAGTAACAACAATGACAATAATATAACATTGTATTTTTATAATGCTTTTCTGGGTACTCAAGGTCATCTTACAAAAAGTACAACTTTAAAACCAAAAAACATTTAAAACATACAGCTGAAATGACAGTGGAATGTGTCACATTGAAAAGGCCAGTCTGAACAGATGTATTTTGAGGGCAGATTGTAAATGTGGGAGAGTGTCAGTGTGCGGAGGTCAGGGGGAAGGGTGTTCATGAGTTGGTGAGTTATAAAGATCCACTTCAATTCAACATTGATACAGACTGTTAATTCCAAATACAAACAGACAGGCACACAAGACAATAATTAATAAACAATCAGTTCTTGACTTTAAAACACAGCCACACCAGTGTCTCCACATCTTGAACTGAAATTGAGTGGCACTGAACTTGATGTTTGTCAGCACCATTATTATTACATTGTATGATTTGTTCAACAGATAAAATTGTACTTTAGGGTCCTCAGAACAGCCTGTACAGTATTCACTCATGGGGTGACAGTTCAGACATAATAGTCCATCATGGCATCCTGAGAAGCAGCCAAAAAGCGGCCACCTGCAGCTTATGCAGACTTGCTCTGTAACAGTTAGTCCAGAGGTGGGCCATGCACAGCGGTGTACAGTGCAACTTCAACAGTTGCAACTTGACATCAACTAAACAAAAGCCGAACTGGTGCATGAATGCATTTGCCTGTGCATACAGCATTCTTCATTGTGTGTAGATGTCACCTTTGTCAGTAGTTTCTGCAGTGAGGAAGATATTTTGTCTTGTTGTTGTGACATTTAACACTACATTTCTATCCTATCCAAGACGTACCAAAAACAAACTGAAAAACATCCAGCTCTATTATTTTTGATTAGTCCCTCACTACAAATATGTAGGCTTTTTGGTTGAAACAAGAAGTCAAAGAAGGACAATCTGCACTTATTGATTTGTTTTGTGGTCGAGATAAAGTTGGAAGGCAATTGAAAGGGATTAGATCGGATGGAGTTGGAAGAGGCAAACAGTATAATAAAGTAAAATGTCTTCCTTACTCTGCACAAAGGCCCAATGAGACAACATACCTTCCCACTGAAAAGTTACAGCACGTAGGGCAGTTGTCACATGGCAATAATTTCTTGCTTAACTACAATGCTGGATTAGCCTGGCCATAGCCATCCGTACACTCCGCTCAATTATCATTTCCCTGCATGTAACGTCTGGGTCTGGTCCCTGTGTTTGCGATTGCAATCGGTTGAATTCCATCCGACCAATCAGCGAGCGCGGGAGGCGGATGTTGTAGCTAGTTGTGGGTGACGTCAAGAGTTTGCGCCGAATGGGCAAGTTGTAGTTTGGCAATGGCAAAGAATGTGATAGTAAAGTAATCCGGTCTGGTTCTTTGAAGAAATTGAATCCGGTGCAAGAGGAATATTTAGCAAATGTAATTTTTGGCAAATGTAATTGCTGGCAAAGATTGTGGTGCTATTCCCCACGGGCTCCGTTAGCGGCAAAGGAGATGGCTAGGCTAAATGCTAAATGCTAACGACTCACTCGGGCACATGAAATACGTCACGGTGAATTCAGATCCAATCGTTTCAATCTGCAAAAGGAGTAAACTGAGCGCAATGGAGAACCTCCAGACCTTAGTACAAAAATGTAATTTCTACTATGATGTGGTACAACCAGGCTAATGCTGGATTCTTGAATGAATTATATGACTGCTTTTTGTGGACTTGGATTATTCACCATTACAGCAGGCCTTGTTTGTGGCATCATTTTCCATTCTGACTCGACATTCTCGCTGTCACTTTTTCTCTTTATCCTCCTCCTTTTAGCTGCCCTGATCTCCTTCATCTCCCCACATAACTCTTTCATTTCATCTAGTGCCATATTACTCATCCTGTCCGTGCACTTCGTCCAATCTCTCCATCATTAACCCCCAATCTATCTGGCCCCCTTGTGCCCCTCACTACGCCGGTCCCCGCTATGCGCTGGCGATCTCCTGCCGCACATCCATCTTTGTGGCCTCCTGACTCTCAGTCCTTTTGTCTTTCACCTCATCTCATCAGCGTGTGTGTGTCGTGTTCACAGCTTGTCTGGAGAGGGCGTTTGGAGTGACAGTGGCACACAAACACCTCCCCGTTGGCGGAGCACACGCGTGTATGTCACCCACTTATGGCTCTATATCATCCCATGTGTAGTGCGGCATTTGACGTCACTGACTCGGAATGATTAGGTTTCCCCGGTGTATGAGTGGCACTGCTTTGAGATGCAATCACCACTTAAAGGTGATGGTAGATGTGGTCATTTTTGCAGAGCATCACCACTTTAATCAATGATAGTGTTGTGTCAGGTCTCTGCACTGGCTTCCTGTGGCTCAGAGAATAGATTTTAAAGTAGCTTTACTTGTGTACAAGTCTCTCCATGGCCTCGCACCAGGGTACATCCGCGACATGTTGGTGCCATATGAACCAACTCGGGCTCTGAGGAGCACAGGGACTGGACTTCTGTTAGTGCCAAGAGTCGGAACTAGACATGGGGAGGCTGCGTTTCAGATTCATGCAGCTAGAGTCTGGAACCGTCTTCCCGAGAGTGTGAGACAGGCGTCTACTCTGGCAGTTTTTAAAACTGAACTGAAAACAGTTCTTTTTAGCTGTGCATACAAGTGAATGATTTTACATTTGTTTTTATCTTTAATCTTTTTAATGCGCTATGATTATTTATGATTATTTATGATTGTAATCCCTTGTGTGATTTTAATTTTTTACGGTTTTTAACTACTTGTGTGATTTTATATATCTTGTGCTCTTAATCTGTCTTTTTATGTTTACTTAAATTCTAATGATTGATTGTGAGTCTTAGAAAATACATATTATGAGCAAAATGTTGCAAAACAGTGAATGTTCCACTCAATGTTGTCACTGAACATGTGTAATCTTAACAACTGAATTAGCATCATGATGGCTGAGCGGCATACCCAGTAGGACTTTCCCGGGCTTTTCTGTGTGGAGCTTGGGTGGATTTCTTCCAGGTGCTCCGGTTTCGACAACTACCAAAAATATGCTATTATATGTATAAGTGAGTGAATGATGGTGGTAGTTGGAGGGGCTAATGGTGCAGACTGGCTGCCTCACTTATGTGTAGAGTGAAAAAATAGTGACTCCAAATAACAATACCAAAATAAATAGTAATGATGATAATCATCAGTATTATATAGTGCTTTTTTGATACTCAAAGGCACTTCACAAGGCATTATTTATTCACTCCAAACAAGGTGGTGATAAACTACTACTGTAGCCATAGCTGGCCTGGGTAACACAGTAGTGAGGAAAACACTTTGTGCATTGGCTCAATCACAACTGGTTGCTTCATACCCGGCAATATAGGTAAAGTGTTTAGCCTTATGATACAACAACTGTTTGGCACTTTATAGCTGCAGCTGTCCAGAAGTCTCCCATCACAATAATAACCAGACCCTGCTTAGCTTCTGAGATCTGACATAATTTCACATGCAGGTGGCGTAATGTGAAATAGTACTAGTATAAACTTTTTTGAGAGGCCTCTATCAATCTGTTATATTTAAGTGTAAATGATGGATTGGATTCACTGTCACTTTACACTAAATACATTATTATGCTCAATATTGTGTGTATAATTTGACACTATGGCCAAACGTGCCTGTGTTTTCTATAAGCAAGAGTGGTCAAGAGAGACTGAAAAGTTGCATACGGACAAAACCGATTGAAAGTGGATTGAAATTGTGCTTCACTGAGTTTGGTTGTGGTGCTCGGTGCACCAGTGTGTACACAAACCTTAATCTATGTGCATCTCCCTTCAGGCATGAACACTCAAGCACATCAGCTTTTCAGTCACTTCAGGGGACGTTCAAAAACATATAGCTTGAACAAATCCATTTTAGTTCATTTCTGCATGAATTGTTTAGAAATTATAGCGTTTTATTGAGAGGAATCTCTGAAATATGATTTTAGAGTGGAGCCACATTCACTTTCACTTCAGATGCTGTAACAGTATGTAGCAGTGCTCACTCCTCAACTGGTGATGTCACTTTTTGTTTGTTTGCATCAAAGCAGTTACAATCTTAGCAACAAAAAAAACATTTAACAAATACCTGCTTCCAGCTGCTGTAATGGAGTATTATAAAGCTGGGTATTGGAATTTCAAGCTACTAACTGCTTTTTCAGATAATCAGCCAATATCCCAAAGCTTCATATAATGACTCACAGTAATATTTTGTTTGCATATTTGAAAAAAATAAAACTTTTCTAATGCGATAAAGACATGTGGCTTCCCCAGCTTTAACTTGACCATTATAAAAACAAACATATTGTTATTTGAACTAGAATCCAAACCTTTAACTCCTGGAATCTATTATTGGCCGTAGTCCAGTGCGAACAGATTTATGCCACACACAGATGCACACGGGGCAGCATTAGTATAAGAGCAGGGCTATTGCATTATAATCCCATATTAAAGCTACACTCACCATTCCAAATTGCTCTGTACGCTTTAAATACAAATCTAGCTTTTGTGCACAAAACACATACACACACCAGGCTCACGCACATCGAGAAAGCCTGTTAAAAACTTCATGAATATCACCACCGCGCATCACAAATGCGGACTTACTTTCTGAATGCATTCTTCCCATTCCAATCCCCATGTGACAGATGGACTGGATTACTCGGCATTAATACAACCACATAAACAACAAAAGTGTATAAATTGCTGGCAGCATCCGAACACTTGTGCTATCTCCCTCTGTCTTCCGTTGGATTTTTGCATTTAAAGTGAGGAGAAGATTAAAATGTGGCTTTAGATCATTTATTGAACACCTTGTCCTGTGTGGTCTGCAGGTGAAGCTAAAAGATGTATACACTGAAAGCACTCCAGTATCCAGTTTGCTAATACTCAAGCTTTTATATGTTGAATTAGCTTGCTTGCAAATGAAACTGGCATTAGGAAAACATCTTTCACATGTGATAATGTGTAATACTTTCAATCTCCCACACTTTAAATGCTTCTAGTTGCTTAACAAGTGTCCTTCATCCCTCCGTGCGTCTGCTTACCTTGATTCCTATCTCCTCAGCATGCCGTTCACTTCCTCCATTCCCTTGGTGTCACAGAACGCTTTCAGATAATCCTCCAGTGAACTCTCCCGGCGTCTCCCGCTTTGCGTTTTGTTGCCGCTGATTTCTGTGCCCTGGCGGAGAGCGTAGTGATCCTCCGTCCAGCCCTCCCCTCATTCTCCTCTCTAGCTCTCTCTCTCTCCCCCGTATCACTCGCCCATCTCCATCCCTCTCTGTTTCTAGCTACCGCAGTCGTCCCAAGGTATTACATGTTTAATAATCAAACAGCTTGGACCAACGGTTACTATTAACTGTGAACAATTTGGATTTTTTTCTTTCCTTCCTGTGCCAAGGTTGGTTCAATTAAGATGAGAGGCATCTGCAACCAGCCAATATTCTGACTATTCACAGCAAATTAATTATTTAGCAGAGGAAAGAAACTGGTTAACATAATGACTGCACTGTAAATTAAAGTTGTATCGTTGAGATTCTTGAGCCCTGTGGACATGCCCGGGTTGTTGTGTGTGTGTCAGCATTGACCCTGGCATGGTGGTGTAGACCCAGCTAAACTTTGGCAGCATAGAAGTCTCTGCTCCTGGGAGGCAAGCCAGGACACACAGACACACACACACACACACACACCTACTCTCACGAATGCACAGCCCAGCTCCTATCAGTCACTATATTTATATCTTTGCCTTTGTGGCCACTATTGCCTCTCTTGCGAGTTTGCAGCCTCACTACATTCCCCCTATGGGCTAAACTGACATTCCCCTGCTTCATTTGCTTCACTTTCCCAAATGTGCACCCATTTTTTTTGGCTATGTAAATTGCCAAAAGGGCAAGATGTAGAGCTGTGTTTTTGCTAGTGCCAGACAAGTTTTTTTTGTCTTCCATATTATGTTTGGTGCCAAAAAAGCCACAATAAGAGTTGCTACAACGGACTCCTTTTGGCAGCTCAAGAAAAGAAACATGAAGAGGATAAAGTCTCCATTCTTTCCTTTCTTATAATTGGCCTTGGATAAAAAATTTTCTCAAGTTAATAGTTAACTTTGTAGTGAGAAAAAAATGAGGATGAAAATAAATGTATGACGAAACACAGTGTGACATCTGGTTCTAATTACGTTTCATTTGGCGTCCTTTGTTTCCACGCACGGCTGGAGTCGCACAATAAATTAATTTCCTGATCTGTCATTACTTGAATATGTTACCCACGTACGACACAACAATGGCTGCTCGCCCCTGGGAGGAGTCCCATTATGTTGTTTCATGTAATACTTAATAAGTCTCATATCAAACGTTCAGGTGGAGAATGGTCTACGGCAGGGGTATTTATCTTTATTGTTTATTGTTATGACTTTTGATACATTATTTTTATTTAACATGAGCTTGGATAGTATTTTGGTAAATTCTGAAAAGAATGACTTCAGTTACTGTTTTGATTGAGCCTAATTTAAATATCAATACATGTATATGACTTCTAATTATGTAATGGGTTCAAATGTGTATCAGAAAATTTGCTTAAATATGAATTCTAACAGTAAATGGGTATTTACTGCTTTACTGTTAATGCTGGACGTTTATAATGAGAATTGAAAATAATTTCAGGGGCCAATAAAAATGGTCTTGCAAGCCTGAGTCGGATCTTCCAGTACTGTATATCTGTATGTCACAATGTGATGGTGTGCATGAACACATTTAAAGTAGTTCTAGATATCTGCAAACATTTAGAACTTCATAAGAATCATTGTATATTTCATTGTAGGATTTGGAACAAATTAGCGGTGGAGTTCATAACATGTTCAATACGATTCAGTTCAACAATCTTTTTGAAAAGGAAGCCCTGAAGAAATACATGGACGCGAGAGCGATGCCACAGTGTGCGTGTGTGTTAGAAGCCAAATAAGCGCCTGTGTTGTCCAACCCCTTCTGTGCATTTCTGTTTATTTTATATTTGTTTTGTATGAAAAGTTAATACCACAAAGGACTGTGGTGATGATCCAGGACACTCAACATTCAAAAACATGTATGGACATGTATCAACATTTATGGACATTGGTCATCTGCACCTCATGGACCAGTGTGTTTTCTGTTCTATTTCTTGTGTTTGAACTGTTTGATTCTGTGATCTGTGTTGGAGGACTTCACACAACCGTTGAATATGCCGAGATAACTGCAGTTGTGATTTAGGGCTATACAACAATAAATTGAATTGAATTGAAGCGACATAAATATACTGCTGCGCCAACATTTGTGTGAGTGTAGTCAAAAGATTTGACTAATCATCTGCTTATTTCTCCAAATTGATGAGCTACATTCCATATTCATCAATCACTAATGCCTGTGTATACTAAATTAGCACCCCATCTCAATGTTATGTTGCATTTTCAATTATAATTGTTCCTTGCATAGTCGCTATTGTAGCTGAAACCATATCTACGTTACCCAAACAGGCTCCTGTATCTGAGTGATTGTGTAAGTGGCTTGAGTTATGCCCGTCAGTGGCCAGTCGCTGTGTGTGCCGTGAGTGAATTATTGCCTTTAGACTCTGTGTTCTCTGAGTGGTCCCTGGACACACAATGCAAGCCTCGTCCCTCCAGCACTTCCCCATAGCTGGGAATAAATGACGATGCAAAGTGGTTGACTCACCTTGCGTTGCGTTTTCAATGACCTTTAGTACAAAGAGAGCAAATGGTAGTTGTATATTTTGCATAGTTGGATAAAGGCCAGTGTCCCAAAGTGTATTTCATAGTTTGAAATATTGACCACCCACCGCTGCTTCTCCCTGGCCACTCATTATGTTGTGTTTCGTTCATCTTTGTGGCAATTGGGTGGGTGGGTCATTTACTGTAAACCTCAGTAATAAAGTATACCCACAACGAGTTAATTTTCCAGAGCAGTATGAATGACTTTGTGAACTATAAGTGTAATAAAACGTAAACGTATTAGGGAGCCAAGAGAAACACACAAATTACTTTTATCTTTGAATTCGTTTTTTTGATGTGTTTGGACCCATACCCTTCCTTCCTTGCTGACTTGTGCTTATTCAGGTCATTATTTGAATCAGAAACATAGAAAGTCACTTACCTACCTTTTTCTTTCATAAATAATTATTTTTATGTAGATTTTTCCGGTGTGAGATCAATAAAGTCTATCTTATCTTATCTTGTCCCAAAATAAAGAAGACGTCTTTTTCCTATGGAGAAATCCACCCAGAACAATTATTTTATAAGAAAGCCCTTGGCAGTCACTATTTGACGCTTTGGGATTGGTTTAGCAGGAGTGGCCTCTCTTTCTGTTTGGAAAAAACTGATCTAAAGAAGTGAAATTACATGTGAGAACTAGCGAACAAGCCAAACTGTTTTGAGAGCGAGGAGTTAATAACACAACTGTTATTAACAATTATTTTGATAATTGATTAGTTGGCAGATTATTATTGTTGATTGATTGATTAATTAGTAGATCTCGAACTGTCAGTGAGTATGGAATTATTCATATATTTGAATAAAAAAGGTCACGTAATGCCCCTGGAGAACATACTTGTTGCATATTGAATATTATGATTAAAAGAACGTTGCAAACACAGTTCCATTTAATTTTGCCGTCATTATAGAATTAGACCTTTTCAGCATGTTTGAGCCTATGTTAGGTTTAAGAACAAAGAAAAAAAATATGAATCAAAATATTAACTACACACATAAATTAGTTAAACTATTGTTCTATTGTACTAGTACTAGTTGTACAACAGACCTGTATGAGTTTAAAACAATGCACCATTGTTTGGTAGGTAGTTAGAAATGTTTATAATTGATGTACTTATGTGTTTATATAGATGTGTTTTCTGCTGCTGGACACCTGAGTTGGAAAGTCAACTTGCTGTATAGAAAGTCCTGGATTTTGGAGCTTGTTGTTGGTGCCTACATTTTTACATCAATATTGTCTTGTATAACTACATGTCTTTCTCAAATGTAAATATTAAACTGGGATTATTGTGTAGCACTAATTGAACACAGAATGAACTGCTTCACTGCAAAAAGTGATGCCAAATAAGTCAAAAATTGTTAAAACTTGAATTTATGCATCTAAATTTGAGCACATTTAGTCTGCCTTAAAACAAAATGTTAAAAAGATGCCTCGATTGGAATGGGAAAATGAAGCAAATCTTGTTTTAAGACAAGAAAGTACTCAAATTAACATAAAAACCACTTGATTCAAGCAATTATTACATCATATTTGTCTTATTTTGCAGTGTTAATTCTGCAAGTAACATTTTCAAATCTTTTGCCAACGTTTTCAGACTGCTAACCAACCTATTTAATAGCCATTCTCATTAGGCCCCATCTCATTGTCTGTAAGTTCTGCTCCAGACACAGAGCCGGCCATTGTTCTGATGTCACTGCCTCCCTTTGTCTCTCCCAAACACACCTGAAGCCATATTTAATTACATCTGAGCTGCTCTCGCTCTGTTCCTCCAGCCCCAAGTGTAACACAGGGTCAGGATATATCTGAGGGCCAGCCACACGCACCCTTTCAACCCTATTTTTTTTCCTTTGTACATGGCCCCTTTTCTTAAATACTGATGAAAAATCCCAGTTGAGAGCGCGTTGGTGACTCTGCACCAGGGGAGAAGTCACACCGGGGAATGTGAAGAAGGTTAATAGGATAAGAGGAATGGTGTGGGAGAGCACACACTGCACTGCAATAAGTGATAAAATATGAGGTAATAATTGCATGAATCATGTGGTTTTTGTTTTTGAGTACATTCTGACTGCCTTATAACAAGATTTGCCAATGGGACAAGCCTTTTCGTCTTTTTTCAAGAACTGTTGCCTTTTTTTGTCATCTGAGGGAGACATTTCTTCTATCTTTTTAAAACAACATCATTTTGCCTGTCTCATTGTCAAATCTTGTTTTAATGCAGTAAAAATATGCTCAAATTATGACAAAAAACACTTGATTCAAGCAATAATATTACCTCATATTTGATCACTTTTTGCAGTGTGGAGATACATTGTAAAAAATTATAACAAACAATGTAATTTAAGCTTGAATCGAGTGTTTTTTATTTAACTTGAGCACATTTTGACTGTCTTAAAACAAGATTTGCCAATGGGACAAAGCCATTTAGTCTTAGAACTATTGCTTTATTTTCTCATTCCAAGGGACACATTTTTTGTATCTTTTTAAAACAAGATAATTTGGCTTGTTCCATTGGCAAGTCTTGTTTTAAGGCAGTCAAAATGTGCTTAAATGAAGATACATACTTATTTTTCATCACTTTTTGCAGTGTAGTTGTAAATGTGTGGTATTATTTGAATGGATGGCTGTTATTATGTTTCCTCTTTGCTAGATGAAAACATTTGTTTGGTCGGTTAATATCTCAGTACTGCTGTCGAGGCAGTATTCTGTGTCTGTTCACCCTGTGCTCCCTTGCAGCTGGGATGTATTTCAGATAACAGATAAAGAAAGCCCTTGTAAACACTAAAGCCCATCTTTTCCAGTGGTGGCCGTATTAGTTGCTCCATTTTCTCTCAAACAATTGTTGAAAGAGAACTGCACTGTGATTGTCAATCCCTCCTCTGTTTTTTGGTCAGGCGCATACATCAGTTGTCAAGTACGTATTTTAACTTTGGATGCGATGGAGAAATTGACACATAACCTTTTTATCCTGCACTCTTGTACTTATATGTTTTTATGCTGTCTGAAATATATATAGAAATCTATTTTTCTGCCAGATTTATGCAAGTTATACCTTGATGCATTTGTTTTACCATTATTGCTGTTACTTCTGGCCCGGTAAGTATTTTCAGTATTTGTACTCAAATGTCTACTTGTGGACTGGTCTTACCCGGACCGATCTCGTGGGCTGAATTGGATTACATTTGGCATTTTTAATTTTCTACATTCTAGCTAGTTCCAGGAATTGTCTTGTTATAAAAAAAAGTACAGAACAACTTCTATTGCAAAACAAACAAGCAGTGTTAACTCAACAGGAGAAACATCGCTGTTGTTTGTACACAACAACATGACGCACATGTGCACAATGTGTAACTTTCTTCACACTGACAGACTTTAGAATGTGGCCAAATGTACAACACTGGCATTTTGAGCATTAATGAGTCCAACTACTACGCCCATAAGTTTCAACAAAACGTACCCAGTCGACAAGCATAGAAATATTTAAAGCACATTGAATCCCCTACAAAACAAAATCGCGTTTATTTACAGAAGGTGTCTCCAACCTTTTTCACCCAGAGAGCTAAACTCCCTTAGGCAGAGAGCTACACCTTTAAGTGGCGATATATTTGGTGATATATTTGTGTGAACTAGCCTAATATTTTGTACAGTCATTATTTATCATTGCATATTTGTTACTAGTGCATTCAGAATAATAAATACAAAAAAATTCAGCATATTATTTGATTTGTTCATTTCTAAATCCTTTGGCCAGCTACTGGTGGCTCCCACGCTACAGGTTGGAGACCCCTGATTTACAGGCTGTGAGTTTTCTTACCGTGGTGCTTTGGCGTCCTTTGGTATTGCTCGAGCGCTGCAGGTTTGTTTGTAGATAAACAGTTATTGAACATCGGCTTTTGGCCGCATCTCTGTCCTGGCTGTGTAAGCTTTTGTCCAGGGATGATAAAAATTGAAATTATTTATTATTTCCTTGGTGGCCCAGTTCAAATGTCCCACCGGTCCGCGGATCGGGGTTTGGGACCTTTGCTTACTTCAACAGTTATCCTTTGATTCAATAGTTATATTTCCTGGCTGGACGTGATTCTTGGTACTTACTGTGGTATTACCAGTGGTACATTGACCCACATTAAACACTCAAACTTTTGGCCAATATCTCCTTCAACAGATTAATACCTTCCCACAGAACTTTCCAACAGTTTTTCACAAATGAGGACTTTGGTACATTAGTGGTATAATAGACATTGTAGTAGTTAATGTCATGAAGCTACGAGTAAATTCAACAAAGAAGGATCCACACCAGATCCCAATCAGCTCCTCTCTCAACACGGTACACCTACTGCATGCCATCATCAATCAGGTCGACACTACTTAATCCACAATTCACAATCAGCTCGCATCCCTATCGGTTCAATCGACAGGCCACCGCCAGAGTCAGGCCCCGGGGGGAAGCTCCTCCTATCATGCAATCTCACACTGATCATCGCTTTGGGCCAAATATTTATATTTCTTCACTAAATCTGTTTTTGGTGGTTTTGAACTTTTATATTCTTGCACAAATATATCTTGTGCCGTGTGCTCCTCATTCCTACTGTAACCGGTGATGCAACACTGACATTTCCCTACTGTGGAAAGAATAAAGGATCTCTTAATCAAAATCTCTCTGCAGATTTCCAGCTGTGGGTACACAGTGCCGTCTTTAAAGCATTTTTCACTGTTTTATGTTCATGTCAATCTACGATTCACAGATCATTCTTACAGATAACGCAGTCACTGTAGCTTGTGCTATTGCAGTTCCTCGCTGTTATTATTGTTGTGCACCAGGATGTACTAATTATTGTGGGTATAAGAAAGCAGGAGCTCAGAGCTGTTTTTATAGTTAATTTCTTACTAACATCTCATGAGACCAATTTTGGCTAGAAGGTGGAAAGTAGTATTGCTGTAGGAGATTTATGGGAAGATTTACCTAATGATGTTTTTTTTTTTAGATACATGATTGTCTATATGGTCTACTATATTATACCAGAAACTCCAACAATGGGCTTTGGTCATGTGTTTCCCCAAACTGTTAATACCATAAGACAATTTAGTCACTATTACTCCAGAGCACAATAAACGTCTTCCGACTTTCATTTATCATGAATTACATGTCATCATTTTCTGAAGTGAGAATTGCAAGCTCCACTATCAGACCACTGACAAGCACAGCCAGGGGAATCTCAGAAAAAATTGAACGTTTTTCAAAAGTTCTGTAATTTGATTTAAAATGTAAAACTGATCTATAATATACACTCATTACATGTAAAGTGGCATATGCCAATCCTTTGTTTGTTTATATAGTTGATGATTCTGGCTTACAGTCATTTTCCAAAATATTCAAATTTTTTAGATGTTTCATTTGGAGTTTTTGGTTGATTATTGGAGCCAATTATCAACATGTTATCAAATGAAGGCTTGACATGTACTGTATCACTAGTTTAACATTGTTCATCTTTTGAACATGAGGGGTGGGGGTATTTACAGTACATGCTCAACAACAGAAAAACACGACAACTAACCAGCAAGCGTTGTTTTGTGCATAACTACTTATGGTCTCTGCTGTCTTAAATATTACAACTATCTGACCTTGGGTCTGGCACAAACATATGCCGGCTAGAGTTGAACAACAACTTCTGCCTCTGGACTTCGTCACTGGCAGTTTTGTGCCAAAAGAAAGTCACAGTTTTCAGTCATGCCTCAGGACGGCTGTGGCTGCTGAGTTGGCCTACCCCCATCCATGTCTGACAGAAGAGTGGATGAATAATGAACTTTTGTGAACCACTTTCAGTGCCAAGAAAAGGGCAATAAAGGGAACGCATTCCATTAGCATTAGGTTTATTGAGCATTTGTGTCATATGTCATGATCTTTTAGAAAACTACTTTACCTAACCATTTCATCTGCTGATAAAACTCCTAATGTAGATTTGACATGAGCCTCATGGATGTGGAATTCTAAAATAAGATTTTTAATACATTACTGAGCTGAGTAACTAGTGTGATGGGATGAGCAGATAAATGAAAAGAATATGAAGTAGAGATGGGGGGATAAGAGGAGAGAAATCACGGCGCGCGTCAGCATCTGTGCTCTGTTCTGTCACTAATCTGCTGCCGTGTGTTGCATAAGCTAGTGCTCTCAGCTCCCATGTCTGCCTGTCTGTCACCACCCTGCACTGGTCAGGACTTTTACACGTCACTCTGCACCGTTATGCTACATATGACCTTTATGTGGAGCTGTGTCCCGGTGAAAAATCTCCAAGTGGATGTAATGGTAATGAATCTCACCAATTAAGTGCTGCCTGTTGTGGAGGATGTTGAAGGAGAAAGGAATGTCCTCTGAGGCCAATTACAATGGGATAAAGCAATGGTTCTCAAATGGTTGTGCAGGAACCTCAGGGAGACAGAGTTCTAGTGATGAGGCTGCTGTATATTTATATTGAAGGCAAAAGACATAAAGGCAGGAGAGCAGTTTATTTTTGCTAAGTGTGCCTCATTCTGCACTCATCAACATTTAACTAGGAGGACGCAGAGAGCAGAGCAGTTCAAGGCTGAATGTGCTTTATAATCCATCATGTTTAAATGAGAGAGCTTTGGCCTTTTGTATTGGGAAATCTGAGTTTTTGTAGTATTTACACAGACAAAAAAATATTTTGCAGAATCTCAAGGACTAGAGGTAATGATAGGGTGATTTAAAAAAAATAAATAAATATATATATATATATATATATATATATATATATATATATATATATATATATATATATATATATATTAGTGCTGTCCAAAATATCGCGTTATTAACACGTTAACGCAAATCAATATTAACGGCGTCATTTTTTTTATCGCGATATTGCAGACAAACACATATACAGAAAAAAAAATAGAAACAAAGAAAAGGACTAGTTCAGATACATTGTAGACAGAGATTACAAACAATATGTAGTTGGAGATACAGGGGGCCAAAGAAGAAACCCAGAAGGGGGGGGGGTTAATAAAAAAGGCAATACAAGCAAACAGTATACAGTCATAGATATACCGAAAGTAAACAGAGAAACAGCATAGAGTATTTACATGAACAAATTTACAAAATATTAAAAAAAGCAATTGCACACAGCACGCCTATTCACTTTTTAGTAGTATTAAAAATGATAATTCAAGGGACATAAAGAATAGATACAAATGTGTGACTAATTTGCGATTAATCGCAAATTAACTATGAAATTCATGCGATTAATCGCGATTAAATATTTTAATCGTTGGACAGCACTAATATATGTATATATATATATATATATATATATATATATATATATATATATATATATATATATATATATATATATATATATATATATATTATATATATAACTAATCCACTCACCTTTGGCCCTCCGCGGGCGGTTATCCCTCTCTAAGCTCGGGTCCTCTACCAGAGGCCAGGGAGCTTGAGGGTTCTGCGCAGTATCTTTGCTGTTCCTAGCAATGCACATTTCTGGACCGAGATGTCCGAGGTTGTTCCGGGGATCCGCTGTAACCACTCATCTAGCTTCGGGGTCACTGCCCCGAGTGCACCGATCACCACGGGCACTACTGTCACCTTTACCCTCCAGGCCCTCTCCAGCTCCTCTCTGAGACCTTGGTATTTCTCAAGCTTTTCATGTTCTTTTTTCCGGATGTTACCATCGCTTGGAATTGCCACGTCCACCACCACGGCTGTCCTCTGCCCTTTGTCTACCACCACGATGTCAGGTTGGTTTGCCATTACCATTCGGTCGGTCTGTATCTGGAAGTCCCACAGGATCTTCGCACGCTCATTTTCCACCACCTTTGGAGGAGTTTCCCACTTAGACCTTGGGGTTTCCAGCCCATACTCTCCACAGATGTTTCTGTACACTATGCCAGCCACTTGGTTATGGCGTTCCATGTAGGCCTTCCCTGCCAGCATCTTGCACCCTGCAGTTATGTGTTGGATCGTCTCAGGTGCCTCTTTGCACAACCGACACCTTGGGTCTTGTCTGGTGTGGTATATCTGGGCCTCTATCGCTCTGGTGCTCAGTGCCTGTTCCTGTGCAGCCATGATGAGTGCCTCTGTGCTGTCCTGTAGGCCAGCCCTTTCTAGCCATTGGTAGGACTTCTTGAGATCAGCCACTTCTGTTATGCTCCGGTGGTACATGCCGTGTAGGGGCTTGTTCTCCCATGATGGGCTCTCCTCCAGCACCTCCTCATCTCGCCACTGCCTGAGACATTCACTGAGTACGTCATCCGTTTTGGCCTTCTCCATGATGTAGTTATGGAGTTTGGATGTTTCGTCCTGGACAGTGGCTCTCACACTCACTAGTCCTCGGCCTCCTTCTTTACGGCTTACGTACAGTCTCAGGGTGCTGGATTTGGGATGGAACCCGCCATGCATGGTAAGGAGCTTTCGAGTTTTAACATCCGTGGTCTGAATCTCTTCCTTTGGCCACCTGATTATTCCTGCAGGGTATCTGATCACTGGCAGGGCGTAGCTGTTAATTGCCCGGGCCTTGTTCTTGCCATTGAGCCGGCTTCTTAGGACCTGCCTTACTCGCTGGAGGTATTTGGCAGTTGCCGCTTTCCTCGTCACCTGTTCGAGGTTGCCATTTGCCTGTGGTATACCGAGATACTTGTAACTGTCCTCAACGTCTGCTATTGTTCCCTCTGGGAGTGAGATCCCTTCTGTGTGGACTACCTTGCCTCTCCGAGTCACCATCCTGCTACATTTCTCGAGCCCGAATGACATCCCGATGTCATGGCTGTAGATCCTGGTTGTTTGGATCAGAGAGTCGATGTCTCTCTCGCTCTTGGCGTACAGCTTGATGTCATCCATGTAGAGGAGGTGACTGATCTTTGCTCCGTTCCTGAGGCGGTATCCATAGCCAGTCTGGTCAATTACTTGGCTTAGAGGGTTGAGGCCTATGCAGAACAGTAGTGGGGACAGAGCATCTCCTTGGTAGATACCACATTTGATGGTCACTTGTGCGAGCGGCTTGCCATTTGCCTCAAGGGTAGTCTTCCACATTCCCATCGAGTTTGCAACGAAGTCCCTTAGAGCCCTGTTGATATTGTACAACTTCAAGCATTCCATGATCCATGTGTGTGGCATTGAGTCGTAGGCTTTCTGGTAATCAATCCAGGCTGTGCACAGGTTGGTGTGTCGTGACCGGCAGTCTTGGGCGACTGTTCTGTCAACCAGGAGCTGGTGTTTGGCTCCTCTGGTGTCCCTACCAATGCCCTTCTGTGCTGTGCTCATGAATTGTTCCATATGCCCACTTATCTTAGCCGCAATGATGCCTGACATGAGCTTCCATGTTGTGGAGAGACAGGTTATTGGCCGGTAGTTGGAGGGGACTGCACCCTTGACAGGGTCCTTCATGATCAGGACCGTTCGCCCTTCGGTTAGCCATTCTGGGTGAGTCCCATCTCTCAGCAGCTGGTTCATTTGTGCTGCTAGGCGCTCATGGAGTGATGTGAGTGTCCTTAGCCAGTAGGCATGGACCATATCAGGGCCAGGTGCTGTCCAGTTTTTCATACCTGAGACTCTTTCTCGGATGTCTGCCTCTGTGATGGTAACTGAGTTCTGTTCTGGGAGGTGGCTGTGCTCCTCTCTCAGGGACACCAGCCATTGTGCACTTCTGTTATGTGCTGCATCCTTCTCCCATATGTTCCTCCAGAACTGTTCAGTTTCCAGCCTCGGTGGATCTGCTCCCCTATTGTTACCCTGCCACTGAGCGTACACCTTCGCAGGTTGTGTTGCGAACAGCCTGTTCACCCTTCTGGCTTCATTCTCTTTAGTGTACCTCTGTAGGCGGCTGGCCAGGGCTTGGAGCCTTTGTTTGGCAGTTTCGAGTGCTTCAGGTATGGTCATCTGGCTGTACTTTCTGGGTACTGGTCTTTTCATTGCACCTCTCTGGGCCTCTGTATATATATATATATATATATATATATATATATATATATATATATATATATATATATATATATATATATATATATATATCTTAAAGTAGCAGTATGTAAGATTTGCATGTGTCATCATTAAATGGCCCTAATATTTCAAGAGGCATTATTAAACCATGCTCTTTTTGAATACATCTTTAACTGATAACAGTAGTTCATCCGAGATATTTGAATATCAAAATTAGTTTTACGACCCGTAAAAGTTATTATTGTTTTAATTTTGGCGGCCTGCCCTCCGCCGCTTCGCGAATCAGGAAGTCCCATGGAAGTCCGTGATCGGGTTGCCAGAACTCCGCGCGGCTAGCTAATCTCACTGGTTAAATAACTGGGACACCTTTGAAAAATTAAGACAGCGGATAAAACTTTTTGTGTGATGCAAAACTTGCTGGTTTTAGCCCATTCTGCATCCACTATTCGCAATCGTGTGTGACGATGGTTTAGTGGTTAGGCCGTTGCGCTTGCACCCCGTCGATCCGGGGTTGAGTCCGAGGAGAGTCTAATTGAATTTATTAGCATATTTTTGACAGATCGCACAAAAAACGTTCAAAAACTAAGATCATGATGTTTTTTCAGATTATAGCTTAATTGTAAAAAGAATAATTTGAGACCACATGTACCCCAATTAAAATAATGTTACTCTCTATTTGATGTGGGACTTATACATGTCTAAAAAATAGGGAGTAAATAAAATGCAAGGCTGATGTGCTCTGGAGGAAACCCTGATGTTGATACGCTGAAGAAATACTTTCCAACATCCATTCTTCCCACTCCTGTTGGACATCAATTGCTTTTTTATTTTGCATAATCAATGTATAATTACATTGCTTTTATTTAGTTTTTGTTTTTTATCTCATATGTCCAAAAATAATAATAAAAAAACTTTAATCAAAACATTCATTCAACATTAGCACGGCTGTCATGGCAATGTGAGAGACAGACAAACAACTGATGAAATAATTCCCTGTGTTTGCTGCTGGATTTGGTGTGTATCTGGCAACCTGAGTCAGGGAGAGTGGGAGAGGAATACAAAATATTGACTGTGACTGCAGTACCACTATTTCTCCTTTAATTCCCAGGAAATGAATGTGTTAGGCCCTGTGTTTTTTTATCGTTGCGTTTTTGCATTTTGAGCTGTTTGTTTCTGAGCTGTGTTGGTGAATCGACAACTTTGTAAAGTCCTCTATGATAACTGTTGTGATTTTGAGCTATGCACAAATAGATGTAATAGAACTGAATTGAGATATCTGTGGTCTATGTTTCCATCTGGAAGTCATGTTCACCCCATTTAGTATATGCAAGTTTTTATATTTGATTGATTTAAGTTAATCAGATTCATCAGAATGTCTCTTCTCTAGTGCTCTCACTCTGTATCTACTTCCCCATTCCTTTGGGCATCCACAGACTTCATCAAATGATTTTCCTTAATCCAGCTCAGTGAGTTATGGTACTTAACTCCTCTTCCAAGTGGTTTGCCCAATCCCAATCTTTCAGCATCTGATTTTCTCAGTCATGGGAGTCCCTGCTGTTCTCCCCTCTCCTTTCTATCTCACTCTCTTTCATCTTCTGGACCAAAGTTAAGCTTTTTGCATCATAACCACTGCTTTTTTAATCGAGTCAGTGTTGAATAGAAAATAACTAGTGACATTTTCACCATGCCCAACTGTAATTTTACTTTATTGTATTTGTTGCAATGAACCTTTGATATCTATTTATCAAAGGTTTAAAAACAAAACAGTCACTTAACTGCCACACAGGATGCGTTCACACTTGTAAAGCACAAGTGGTTTACAAGGCTTGTTTTTGTGGGTGTAAAACATGTGGTGGTTTGAAGACTAGCCTGTCTCGACAAAAGTTTCAACATAAGACTCGCCTGTATTTTACAAAAGTCTCGACATAAGACTAGCCTTCTAGACAAAAGTCTCGACATAAGACTTGCCCGTCCCCGACAAAAGACTCTTTTCTCTCTCGACATAAAACTAGCCTGTGTCGGCAAAAGTCTGACATAGACTAGCCTGTCTCTACAAAAGTCTCGACATTAGACTAGCCTGTCTTGACAAAAGTCTCGACATAAGACTAGCCTGTCTTGACAAAAGTCACGACATAAGACTAGCCTGTCTCGACAAAAGTTTCGACATAAGACTCGCCTGTCTTTACAAAAGTCTCGACATAAGACTAGCCTGTCTTGACAAAAGTCGACATAAGACTAGCCTGTCTTGACAAAAGTCTCGACAAGACTCCTGTCTTGACAAAAGTCTCGACATAAGACTAGCCTGTCTCGACAAAAGTCTTGACATAAACCAGCCTGTCTTGACAAAAGTCTCGACATAAGACTAGCCTGTCTAGACAAAAGTCTCGACATGTGACTAGCCTGTCACGACATAAGACTAGCCTGTCTCGACATAAGACTAGCCTGTCTCGACAAAAGTTTCGACATAAGACTCGCCTTTACAAAAGTCTTGACGTAAGACTAGCCTGTCTTGACAAAAGTCTCGACATAAGACGAGCCTGTCTAGACAAAAGTCTCGACATAAGACGAGCCTGTCTTGACAAAAGTCTCGACATAAGACTAGCCTGTCTGACAAAACATAAACTAGCCTGTCTCGACAAAAGTCTTGACATAAGACTAGCCTGTCTTGACAAAAGACTAGCCTGTCTCGACAAAAGTCTCGACATAAGACTAGCCTGTCTTGACAAAAGTCTGACATAAGAAGCCTGTCTTGACAAAAGTCTTGACATAAGACTCTGCAAAGTCTCGACATAAGACTAGCCTGTCTTGACAAAAGTTCGACAGTCTCCTGTCTCGACAAAACGTCTCGACAAACTAGCCTTTTTTGACAAAAGTCTCGACATAAGACTCTGCCTGTCTCGACATAAGACTCGCCTGTCTTGACAAAAGTCTCGACATAAGACTAGCCTGTCTTGACAAAAGTCTCGACATATGACTAGCCTGTCTAGACAAAAGTCTCGACATAAGACTTGCCCGTCCCGACAAAAGACTCTTTTCTCTCGACATAAGACTAGCCTGTGTCGGCAAAAGTCTCGACATAACACTCACCTGTCTTGACAAAAGTCTTGACATAAGACTAGCCTGTCTCTACAAAAGTCTCGACATAAGACTAGCCTGTCTTGACAAAAGTCTCGACATAAGACTAGCCTGTCTTGACAAAAGTCTCGACATAAGACCAGCCTGTCTTGAGAAAAGTCTCGACATAAGACTCACCTGTCTTGACCAAAGTCTCGACATAAGACACTAGGCTGTCTTGACAAAAGTTTCGACATTAGACTCGCCTGTCTCGACAAAACACTAGCCTGTCTCGACAAAAGTCTTGACATAAGACTAGCCTGTCTCGACAAAAGTCTTGACATAAGACTCGCCTGTCTTGACAAAAGTCTCGACATAAGACTAGCCTGTCTTGACAAAAGTCTCGACATAAGACTCGCCTGTCTCGACAAAACACTAGCCTGTCTCGACAAAACACTAGCCTGTCTCGACAAAAGTCTTGACATAAGACTCGCCTGTCTTGACAAAAGTCTCGACATAAGACTAGCCTGTCTTGATAAAAGTCTCGACATAAGACTCGCCTGTCTTGACAAAAGTCTCGACATAAGACTAGCTTGTGTTGACAAAAGTCTTGACATAAGACTCGCTTGTCTTGACATAAGACTAGCCCGTCTAGACAAAAGACAGTTCTTTCTCGACAAAACACTAGCCTTTTTTGACAAAAGTCTCGACATAAGACTCGCCTGTCTGACAAAGTCTCGACATAAGACTCGCCTGTCTTGACAAAAGTCTAGACATATGACTAGCCTGTCTCGACATAAGACTAGCCTGTCTCGACTGACAAACCGTCTAGACCTGTCTCGACAAAAGTCTCGACATAAGACTCACCTGTCTTGACCAAAGTCTCGACATATGACTAGCCTGTACTTGACATAAGACTAGCCTGTCTCGACAAAAGTCTCGACATTAGACTCGCCTGTCTCGACAAAACACTAGCCTGTTTTGACAAAAGTCTTGACACAAGACTCGCCAATCTTGACAAAAGTCTCGACATAAGACTAGCCTGTCTTGATAAAAGTCTCGACATAAGACTTGCCTGTCTTGACAAAAGTCTCGTCATAAGACTATACTTGTGTCGACAAAAGTCTTGACCTAAGACTCGCTTGTCTTGACATAAGACTAGCCCGTCTAGACAAAAGACACGCCTGTCTCGACAAAACACTAGCCTTTTTCGACAAAAGTCTCGACATAAGACTCGCCTGTCTCTAAAAAATTCTCGACATTAAACTTGCCTGTCTTGACAAAAGTCTCAACATAAAACTCGCCTGTCCCGACAAAAGACTCGCCTGTCTCGACATAAGACTCGCCTGTCTTGACAAAAGTCTCGACATAAGACTAGCCTGTCTTGACAAAAGTTTTGACATAAGACTCGCCTGTCTTTACAAAAGTCTTGACATAAGACTCGCCTGTCTTGACAAAAGTCCTGACATAAGACTAGCCTGTCTCCACAAAAGACTCGATATTAGACTCGTCTCTCTCAACAAAACACTAGCCTGTCTCAACAAAAGTCTTGACATAAGACTAGACTGTCTCAACATAAGACT
The DNA here is from genome assembly GCA_964034765.1 of Knipowitschia caucasica. Classification (NCBI taxonomy): domain Eukaryota; kingdom Metazoa; phylum Chordata; class Actinopteri; order Gobiiformes; family Gobiidae; genus Knipowitschia; species Knipowitschia caucasica. The sequence continues at coordinate 17,812,530 of OZ035830.1, forward strand.
CGCCTATCTCGACAAAAGACTCCCCTGTCTTGACAAAAGTCCCGACATATGACTAGCCTGTCTCGACATAAGACTAGCCTGTCTTGACAAAGTATCGACATGTGACTAGCCTGTCACGACATAAGACTAGCCTGTCTCGACATAAGACTAGCCTGTCTCGACAAAAGTTTCGACATAAGACTCGCCTGTCTTTACAAAAGTCTCGACATAGGACTAGCCTGTCTTGACAAAAGTCTCGACATAAGACGAGCCTGTCTAGACAAAAGTCTCGACATAAGACGAGCCTGTCTCCACGAAAGCCTCGATATTAGACTAGCATCTCTCGACAAACACTAGCCTGTCTCGACAAAAGTCTTGCCATAAGACTAGCCTGTCTCGACATAAGACTCGCCTGTCTTGACAAAAGTCTCGACATAAGACTAGACTGTCTTGACAAAAGTCTCGACATAAGACTAGCCTGTTTTGACAAAAGTCTTGACATAAGACTAGCCTGTCTAGACAAAAGTCTCGACATAAGACTAGCCTGTCTTGACAAAAGTCCTGACATAAGACTAGCCTGTCTCCACGAAAGCCTCGATATTAGACTCGCCTCTCTCGACAAACAGTAGCCTGTCTCGACAAAAGCCTTGACATAAGACTAGCCTGTCTCGACATAAGACTCGCCTGTCTTGACAAAAGTCTCGACATAAGACTAGCCTGTCTTGACAAAAGTCTCGACATAAGACTAGCCTGTCTTGACAAAAGTCTCGACATAAGACTAGCCTGTCTTGACAAAAGTCTCGACATAAGACTAGCCTGTCTTGACAAAAGTCTCGACATAAGACCAGCCTGTCTTGAGAAAAGTCTCGACATAAGACTAGCCTGTCTTGACAAAAGTTTCGACATATGACTAGCCTGTCTCGACATAAGACTAGCCTGTCTCGACAAAAGTTTCAACATAAGGCTCGCCTGTATTTACAAAAGTCTCGACATAAGACTAGCCCTTCTAGACAAAAGTCTCGACATAAGACTTGCCCGTCTTGACAAAAGACTCTTTTCTCTCGACATAAGACTAGCCTGTGTCGGCAAAAGTCTTGACATAAGACTCACCTGTCTTGACAAAAGCCTTGACATAAGACTAGCCTGTCTCTACAAAAGTCTCGACATAAGACTAGCCTGTCTTGACAAAAGTCTCGACATAAGACTAGCCTGTCTTGACAAAAGTCTCGACATAAGACCAGTCTGTCTTGAGAAAAGTCTCGACATAAGACTCACCTGTCTTGACCAAAGTCTCCACATAAGACCAGCCTGTCTTGACAAAAGTTTCGACATATGACTAGCCTGTCTCGACAAAACACTAGCCTGTCTCGACAAAAAGTCTTGACATAAGACCAGCCTGTCTTGAGAAAAGTCTCGACATAAGACTCACCTGTCTTGACCAAAGTCTCGACATAAGACTCGCCTGTCTCGACAAAACACTAGCCTGTTTCGACAAAAGTCTTGACATAAGACTCGCCTGTCTTGACAAAAGTCTCGACATAAGACTAGCCTGTCTTGACAAAAGTCTCGACATAAGACTAGCTTGTGTCGACAAAAGTCTTGACATAAGACTCGCTTGTCTTGACATAAGACTAGCCCGTCTAGACAAAAGACAGTTCTGTCTCGACAAAACACTAGCCTTTTTCGACAAAAGTCTCGACATAAGACTCGCCTGTCTCTAAAAAAGTCTCGACATTAAACTCGCCTCTCGACAAAACACTAGCCTTTCTCGACAAAAGTCTTGACATAAGACTAGACTGTCTCAACATAAGACTCGCCTATCTCGACAAAAGACTCCCCTGTCTTGACAAAAGTCCCGACATATGACTAGCCTGTCTCGACATAAGACTAGCCTGTCTTGACAAAGTATCGACATATGACTAGCCTGTCTCGACATAAGACTAGCCTGTCTCGACAAAAGTCTCGACATTAGACTCGCCTGTCTCGACAAAACACTAGCCTGTTTTGACAAAAGTCTTGACACAAGACTCGCTTGTCTTGACATAAGACTAGCCCGTCTAGACAAAAGACAGTTCTGTCTCGACAAAACACTAGCCTTTTTCGACAAAAGTCTCGACATAAGACTCGCCTGTCTCTAAAAAAGTCTCGACATTAAACTCGCCTCTCGACAAAACACTAGCCTTTCTCGACAAAAGTCTCGACATAAGACTAGCGTGTCTTGACAAAAGTCTCGACATAAGACTAGCTTGTGTCGACAAAAGTCTTGACATAAGACTCGCTTGTCTTGACATAAGACTAGCCCGTCTAGACAAAAGACAGTTCTGTCTCGACAAAACACTAGCCTTTTTCGACAAAAGTCTCGACATAAGACTCGCCTGTCTCTAAAAAAGTCTCGACATTAAACTCGCCTCTCGACAAAACACTAGCCTTTCTCGACAAAAGTCTTGACATAAGACTAGACTGTCTCAACATAAGACTCGCCTATCTCGACAAAAGACTCCCCTGTCTTGACAAAAGTCCCGACATATGACTAGCCTGTCTCGACATAAGACTAGCCTGTCTTGACAAAGTATCGACATATGACTAGCCTGTCTCGACATATGACTAGCCTGTCGCTGACATAAGACTAGCCTGTCTCTACAAAAGTCTCGACATAAGACTAGCCTGTCTTGACAAAAGTCTCGACATAAGACGAGCCTGTCTAGACAAAAGTCTCGACATAAGACGAGCCTGTCTTGACAAAAGTCCTGACATAAGACTAGCCTGTCTCCACGAAAGCCTCGATATTAGACTAGCATCTCTCGACAAACACTAGCCTGTCTCGACAAAAGTCTTGCCATAAGACTAGCCTGTCTCGACATAAGACTCGCCTGTCTTGACAAAAGTCACGACATAAGACTAGCCTGTCTCGACAAAAGTTTCGACATAAGACTCGCCTGTCTTTACAAAAGTCTCGACATAGGACTAGCCTGTCTTGACAAAAGTCTCGACATAAGACGAGCCTGTCTAGACAAAAGTCTCGACATAAGACGAGCCTGTCTTGACAAAAGTCCTGACATAAGACTAGCCTGTCTCCACGAAAGCCTCGATATTAGACTAGCATCTCTCGACAAACACTAGCCTGTCTCGACAAAAGTCTTGCCATAAGACTAGCCTGTCTCGACATAAGACTCGCCTGTCTTGACAAAAGTCTCGACATAAGACTAGACTGTCTTGACAAAAGTCTCGACATAAGACTAGCCTGTTTTGACAAAAGTCTTGACATAAGACTAGCCTGTCTAGACAAAAGTCTCGACATAAGACGAGCCTGTCTTGACAAAAGTCCTGACATAAGACTAGCCTGTCTCCACGAAAGCCTCGATATTAGACTCGCCTCTCTCGACAAACACTAGCCTGTCTCGACAAAAGTCTTGACATAAGACTAGCCTGTCTCGACATAAGACTCGCCTGTCTTGACAAAAGTCTCGACATAAGACTAGACTGTCTTCACAAAAGTCTCGACATAAGACTAGCCTGTTTTGACAAAAGTCTTGACATAAGACTAGCCCGTTTGGACATATGACTCGCCTGTCTTGACAAAAGTCTCGACATAAGACTAGCCTGTTTTGACAAAAGTCTTGACATAAGACTAGCCCGTTTGGACATATGACTCGCCTGTCTTGACAAAAGTCTCCACATAAGACTAGCCTGTCTTGACAAAAGTCTCGACATATGACTAGCCTGTCTCGACATAAGACTAGCCTGTCTCGACAAAAGTTTCAACATAAGGCTCGCCTGTATTTACAAAAGTCTCGACATAAGACTAGCCCTTCTAGACAAAAGTCTCGACATAAGACTTGCCCGTCCCGACAAAAGACTCTTTTCTCTCGACATAAGACTAGCCTGTGTCGGCAAAAGTCTTGACATAAGACTCACCTGTCTTGACAAAAGCCTTGACATAAGACTAGCCTGTCTCTACAAAAGTCTCGACATAAGACTAGCCTGTCTTGACAAAAGTCTCGACATAAGACTAGCCTGTCTTGACAAAAGTCTCGACATAAGACCAGTCTGTCTTGAGAAAAGTCTCGACATAAGACTCACCTGTCTTGACCAAAGTCTCCACATAACCAGCCTGTCTTGACAAAAGTTTCGACATATGACTAGCCTGTCTCGACAAAACACTAGCCTGTCTCGACAAAAGTCTTGACATAAGACCAGCCTGTCTCGACAAAAGTCTTGACATAAGACTAGCTTGTCTCGACATAAGACTCGCCTGTCTTGATAAAAGTCTCGACATAAGACTCGCCTGTCTTGACAAAAGTCTCGACATAAGACTAGCTTGTGTCGACAAAAGTCTTGACATAAGACTCGCTTGTCTTGACATAATACTAGCCCGTCTAGACAAAAGACAGTTCTTTCTCGACAAAACACTAGCCTTTTTCGACAAAAGTCTCGACATAAGACTCGCCTGTCTTGACAAAAGTCCTGACATAAGACTAGCCTGTCTCCACGAAAGCCTCGATATTAGACTCGCATCTCTCGACAAACACTAGCCTGTCTCGACAAAAGTCTTGACATAAGACTAGCTTGTCTCGACATAAGACTCGCCTGTCTTGACAAAAGTCTCGACATAAGAATAGACTGTCTTGACAAAAGTCTCGACATAAGACTAGCCTGTTTTGACAAAAGTCTTGACATAAGACTAGCCTGTCTAGACAAAAGTCTCGACATAAGACGAGCCTGTCTTGACAAAAGTCCTGACATAAGACTAGCCTGTCTCCACAAAAGCCTTGATATTAGACTCGCCTCTCTCGACAAACACTAGCCTGTCTCGACATAAGACTAGACTGTCTTGACAAAAGTCTCGACATAAGACTAGCCTGTTTTGACAAAAGTCTTGACATAAGACTAGCCCGTTTGGACCTATGACTCGCCTGTCTTGACAAAAGTCTTGACATAAGACTAGCCTGTCTCAACATAAGACTAGCCTGTTTGGACAAAAGTCTCGACATATGACTAGCCTGTCTCGACATAAGACTAGCCTGTCTCGACAAAAGTTTCAACATAAGACTCGCCTGTATTTACAAAAGTCTCGACATAAGACTAGCCCTTCTAGACAAAAGTCTCGACATAAGACTTGCCCGTCCCGACAAAAGACTCTTTTCTCTCGACATAAAACTAGCCTGTGTCGGCAAAAGTCTTGACATAAGACTCACCTGTCTTGACAAAAGCCTTGACATAAGACTAGCCTGTCTCTACAAAAGTCTCGACATTAGACTAGCCTGTCTTGACAAAAGTCTCGACATAAGACTAGCCTGTCTTGACAAAAGTCTCGACATAAGACCAGCCTGTCTTGAGAAAAGTCTCGACATATAGACTCACCTGTCTTGACCAAAGTCTCCACATAAGACTAGCCTGTCTTGACAAAAGTTTAGACATATGACTAGCCTGTCTTGACAAAACAGCCTAGCCTGTCTCGACAAAAGTCTTGACATAAGACCAGCCTAGCCTGTCTCGACAAAAGTCTTGACATAAGACCAGCCTGTCTTGAGAAAAGTCTCGACATAAGACTCATCTGTCTTGACCAAAGTCTCGACATAAGACTAGGCTGTCTTGACAAAAGTTTCGACATTAGACTCGCCTGTCTCGACAAAACACTAGCCTGTCTCGACAAAACACTAGCCTGTCTCGACAAAAGTCTTGACATAAGACTCGCCTGTCTTGACAAAAGTCTCGACATAAGACTAGCCTGTCTTGATAAAAGTCTCGACATAAGACTCGCCTGTCTTGACAAAAGTCTCGACATAAGACTAGCTTGTGTTGACAAAAGTCTTGACATAAGACTCGCTTGTCTTGACATAAGACTAGCCCGTCTAGACAAAAGACAGTTCTTTCTCGACAAAACACTAGCCTTTTTTGACAAAAGTCTCGACATAAGACTCGCCTGTCTCGACATAAGACTCGCCTGTCTTGACAAAAGTCTCGACATAAGACTAGCCTCTCGACAAAAGTCTCGACATTAGACTCGCCTGTCTCGACAAACCACTAGCCTGTCTCGACAAAAGTCTCGACATAAGACTCACCTGTCTTGACCAAAGTCTCGACATATGACTAGCCTGTCTTGACATAAGACTAGCCTGTCTCGACAAAAGTCTCGACATTAGACTCGCCTGTCTCGACAAAACACTAGCCTGTTTTGACAAAAGTCTTGACACAAGACTCGCCAATCTTGACAAAAGTCTCGACATAAGACTAGCCTGTCTTGATAAAAGTCTCGGCATAAGACTTGCCTGTCTTGACAAAAGTCTCGACATAAGACTATACTTGTGTCGACAAAAGTCTTGACCTAAGACTCGCTTGTCTTGACATAAGACTAGCCCGTCTAGACAAAAGACACGCCTGTCTCGACAAAACACTAGCCTTTTTCGACAAAAGTATCGACATAAGACTCGCCTGTCTCTAAAAAATTCTCGACATTAAACTTGCCTGTCTTGACAAAAGTCTCAACATAAAACTCGCCTGTCCCGAAAAAAGACTCGCCTGTCTCGACATAAGACTCGCCTGTCTTGACAAAAGTCCTGACATAAGACTAGCCTGTCTCCACAAAAGACTCAATATTAGACTCGTCTCTCTCAACAAAACACTAGCCTGTCTCAACAAAAGTCTTGACATAAGACTAGACTGTCTCAACATAAGACTCGCCTATCTCGACAAAAGACTCCCCTGTCTTGACAAAAGTCCCGACATATGACTAGCCTGTCTCGACATAAGACTAGCCTGTCTTGACAAAGTATCGACATGTGACTAGCCTGTCACGACATAAGACTAGCCTGTCTCGACATAAGACTAGCCTGTCTCGACAAAAGTTTCGACATAAGACTCGCCTGTCTTTACAAAAGTCTCGACATAGGACTAGCCTGTCTTGACAAAAGTCTCGACATAAGACGAGCCTGTCTAGACAAAAGTCTCGACATAAGACGAGCCTGTCTCCACGAAAGCCTCGATATTAGACTAGCATCTCTCGACAAACACTAGCCTGTCTCGACAAAAGTCTTGCCATAAGACTAGCCTGTCTCGACATAAGACTCGCCTGTCTTGACAAAAGTCTCGACATAAGACTAGACTGTCTTGACAAAAGTCTCGACATAAGACTAGCCTGTTTTGACAAAAGTCTTGACATAAGACTAGCCTGTCTAGACAAAAGTCTCGACATAAGACGAGCCTGTCTTGACAAAAGTCCTGACATAAGACTAGCCTGTCTCCACGAAAGCCTCGATATTAGACTCGCCTCTCTCGACAAAGACAAGCCTGTCTCGACAAAAGTCTTGACATAAGACTAGCTTGTCTCGACATAAGACTCGCCTGTCTTGACAAAAGTCTCGACATAAGACTAGACTGTCTTGACAAAAGTCTTGACATAAGACTAGCCCGTTTGGACATATGACTCGCCTGTCTTGACAAAAGTCTCGACATAAGACTAGCCTGTTTTGACAAAAGTCTTGACATAAGACTAGCCCGTTTGGACATATGACTCGCCTGTTTCGACAAAAGTCTTGACATAAGACTCGCCTGTCTTGACAAAAGTCTCGACATAAGACTCGCCTGTCTTGACAAAAGTCTCGACATAAGACTAGCTTGTGTCGACAAAAGTCTTGACATAAGACTCGCTTGTCTTGACATAAGACTAGCCCGTCTAGACAAAAGACAGTTCTTTCTCGACAAAACACTAGCCTTTTTCGACAAAAGTCTCGACATAAGACTCGCCTGTCTCTAAAAAAGTCTCGACATTAAACTCGCCTCTCGACAAAACACTAGCCTTTCTCGACAAAAGTCTTGACATAAGACTAGACTGTCTCAACATAAGACTCGCCTATCTCGACAAAAGACTCCCCTGTCTTGACAAAAGTCCCGACATATGACTAGCCTGTCTCGACATAAGACTAGCCTGTCTTGACAAAGTATCGACATATGACTAGCCTGTCTCGACATAAGACTAGCCTGTCTCGACAAAAGTCTCGACATTAGACTCGCCTGTCTCGACAAAACACTAGCCTGTTTTGACAAAAGTCTTGACACAAGACTTGCCAATCTTGACAAAAGTCTCGACATAAGACTAGCCTGTCTTGATAAAAGTCTCGACATAAGACTTGCCTGTCTTGACAAAAGTCTCGACATAAGACTATACTTGTGTCGACAAAAGTCTTGACCTAAGACTCGCTTGTCTTGACATAAGACTAGCCCGTCTAGACAAAAGACACACCTGTCTCGACAAAACACTAGCCTTTTTCGACAAAAGTCTCGACATAAGACTCGCCTGTCTCTAAAAAATTCTCGACATTAAACTCGCCTGTCTCGACAAAAGTCTCAACATAAAACTCGCCTGTCCCGACAAAAGACTCGCCTGTCTCGACATAAGACTCGCCTGTCTTGACAAAAGTCTCGACATAAGACTAGCCTGTCTTGACAAAAGTTTTGACATAAGACTCGCCTGTCTTTACAAAAGTCTTGACATAAGACTCGCCTGTCTTGACAAAAGTCCTGACATAAGACTAGCCTGTCTCCACAAAAGACTCGATATTAGACTCGCCTCTCTCAACAAAACACTAGCCTGTCTCGACAAAAGTCTTGACATAAGACTAGACTGTCTCAACATAAGACTCGCCTATCTCGACAAAAGACTCCCCTGTCTTGACAAAAGTCCCGACATATGACTAGCCTGTCTCGACATAAGACTAGCCTGTCTTGACAAAGTATCGACATGTGACTAGCCTGTCACAACATAAGACTAGCCTGTCGTGACAAAAGTCTCGACATAAGACGAGCCTGTCTAGACAAAAGTCTCGACATAAGACGAGCCTGTCTTGACAAAAGTCCTGACATAAGACTAGCCTGTCTCCACGAAAGCCTCGATATTAGACTCGCATCTCTCGACAAACACTAGCCTGTCTCGACAAAAGTCTTGAGATAAGACTAGCCTGTCTCGACATAAGACTCGCCTGTCTTGACAAAGGTCTCGACATAAGACTAGACTGTCTTGACAAAAGTCTCGACATAAGACTAGCCTGTTTTGACAAAAGTCTTGACATAAGACTAGCCTGTCTAGACAAAAGTCTCGACATAAGACGAGCCTGTCTTGACAAAAGTCCTGACATAAGACTAGCTTGTCTCCACGAAAGCCTCGATATTAGACTCGCCTCTCTCGACAAACACTAGCCTGTCTCGACAAAAGTCTTGACATAAGACTAGCCTGTCTCGACATAAGACTCGCCTGTCTTGACAAAAGTCTCGACATAAGACAAGACTGTCTTGACAAAAGTCTCAACATAAGACTAGCCTGTTTTGACAAAAGTCTTGACATAAGACTAGCCCGTTTGGACATATGACTCGCCTGTCTTGACAAAAGTCTCGACATAAGACTAGCCTGTTTTGACAAAAGTCTTGACATAAGACTAGCCCGTTTGGACATATGACTCGCCTGTCTTGACAAAAGTCTCCACATAAGACTAGCCTGTCTTGACAAAAGTCTCGACATATGACTAGCCTGTCTCGACATAAGACTAGCCTGTCTCGACAAAAGTTTCAACATAAGACTCGCCTGTATTTACAAAAGTCTCGACATAAGACTAGCCCTTCTAGACAAAAGTCTCGACATAAGACTTGCCCGTCCCGACAAAAGACTCTTTTCTCTCGACATAAGACTAGCCTGTGTCGGCAAAAGTCTTGACATAAGACTCACCTGTCTTGACAAAAGCCTTGACATAAGACTAGCCTGTCTCTACAAAAGTCTCGACATAAGACTAGCCTGTCTTGACAAAAGTCTCGACATAAGACTAGCCTGTCTTGACAAAAGTCTCGACATAAGACCAGTCTGTCTTGAGAAAAGTCTCGACATAAGACTCACCTGTCTTGACCAAAGTCTCCACATAAGACCAGCCTGTCTTGACAAAAGTTTCGACATATGACTAGCCTGTCTCGACAAAACACTAGCCTGTCTCGACAAAAGTCTTGACATAAGACCAGCCTGTCTTGAGAAAAGTCTCGACATAAGACTCACCTGTCTTGACCAAAGTCTCGACATAAGACTCGCCTGTCTCGACAAAACACTAGCCTGTTTCGACAAAAGTCTTGACATAAGACTCGCCTGTCTTGACAAAAGTCTCGACATAAGACTAGCCTGTCTTGACAAAAGTCTCGACATAAGACTAGCTTGTGTCGACAAAAGTCTTGACATAAGACTCGCTTGTCTTGACATAAGACTAGCCCGTCTAGACAAAAGACAGTTCTGTCTCGACAAAACACTAGCCTTTTTCGACAAAAGTCTCGACATAAGACTCGCCTGTCTCTAAAAAAGTCTCGACATTAAACTCGCCTCTCAACAAAACACTAGCCTTTCTCGACACAAGTCTCAATATAAAACTCGCCTGTCCCGACAAAAGACTCGCCTGTCTCGACATAAGACTCGCCTGTCTTGACAAAAGTCTCGACATAAGACTAGCCTGTCTCGACAAAAGTCTCGACATTAGACTCGCCTGTCTCGACAAAACACTAGCCTGTTTTGACAAAAGTCTTGACATAAGACTCGCCAATCTTGACAAAAGTCTCGACATAAGACTAGCCTGTCTTGATAAAAGTCTCGACATAAGACTCGCCTGTCTTGACAAAAGTCTCGACATAAGACTAGCTTGTGTCGACAAAAGTCTTGACCTGACCCTCGCTTGTCTTGACATAAGACTAGCCCGTCTAGACAAAAGACACGCCTGTCTCGACAAAACACTAGCCTTTTTCGACAAAAGTCTCAACATAAGACTCGCCTGTCTCTAAAAAATTCTCAACATTAAACTCGCCTGTCTCGACAAAAGTCTCAACATAAAACTCGCCTGTCCCGACAAAAGACTCGCCTGTCTCGACATAAGACTAGCCTGTCTTGACAAAAGTCTCGACATAAGACTAGCCTGTCTTGACTAAAGTCTTGACATAAGACTGGCCTGTCTTGACAAAAGTCTCGACATAAGACTCGCCTGTCTTGATAAAAGTCTCGACATAAGACTAGCCTGTCTTGACAAAAGTCTCGACATAAGACTAGCCTGTCTTGACTAAAGTCTTGACATAAGACTGGCCTGTCTTGACAAAAGTCTCGACATAAGACTCGCCTGTCTTGACAAAAGTCTCGACATAAGACTAGCTTGTCTTGACATAAGACTAGCCCGTCTCAACAAAAGACTCACCTGTCCGACAAAAGACTCTCCTGTCTTGACAAAAGTCTTGACATAAGACTCGCCTGTCTCGACTTAATACAAGCCTGTCTCGACAAGTCTCGACATAAGACTCTCCTGAAAAAAATCCACAACACATGCTGAAGCTAGAGCAAATATTGTCTGTTGTTTTTTTATTTATGTTTTTATATTTGCATGTGTAGGTTTTTACTGTCAGCACAGAAGGCAACATGTACATTAGGTCATGTAGACTAAGGAATGTAAATATTGTATATACTTATGAATTTGGAATTTCTGCAATTAATAAAATCAATCACATTCATACAAATTCACAATAAAAAAGAGCTGTTTTAGTTAAAGGAACTATACCTGATTTATTTTCTAATGAGTTCTTAAAAATGCATATTTTTCATACAAGTTGTATTAAAATCCGTAATTTAATTAAAAACTTGAGCTCATTGATACAGCTTGTGTATGAATACAGGCCATAGAAAGTGCTGAGTAGAAACTTTGCTTTTCAGTTATTATTTTGTATATTTTGTTAGCAGCGCATTGTTTTTGTACCATTTCATCAGCTATCGTTGTACAGCTTTCAATAAGTTGTGCTAATGATAATGTTTGCATACGTATCACATCGCTAATAAAACTAGAGGGCTCCATGGGAGGAGAGCATAGGGGAGAGCAGGAGGGTTTGTCCAAATGAGAAGCCCGTGAGCGAGTTGGGGGGCGGTGCTAAACATTCAAACTGAAAAAAACCTTGCAGAAACAGGTATAGCTCTAAGGGAAAAACAATAATCAACCCATGATCCATGTGCACCCTTATTGACATTTCAAATAACACAAAATATAACACTATACATATGTATATTGACAGAGTGGAGTCTGCAGCCACTGCTTTGCTTTGTATCAACTGTATCAGTGTTCACATTGGTTCAGAGCGTTTCAACACACCTCCTTGGTTTGACAACCTTCAGGGTATAGAAGCAATATAAACGATGCATTCATATTTCTAATGTTGTGTAGTGAGGAGTCTAGTTGAAAAAGTTTCCTAAATGTTCTTGTCTACAATTCATTCATGTAGTTTAAGAGTTGCCTCTGTTTACACATATTCTCAAGACTTTAGTCATCTTGATATACGTTTTATCACTTACCAAGCGTCTTGAAATGTTGAATGCAAACTGGACACGATCAGTACCAGCAATTCAAAGCACACTTCTGCCTAAGAAAATAGCAAAAAACAGGTAAAAGAAAACAAAATAATTCTGGAGAGAGCCGTCAAACACAGCCTCACTCTGCCCTCCTCAACACATACTGAGGCTCAGAGCCACTGAGCCACAGGCAGAGGACCTTTGAGTTACCATAGCAACAAGAAATCTAACCAGAATTCTAAAGATCATGTCATTCCATTACATCGCTCAAAACACCTTTGTAAAACACAGTAGACAGTCAATATGACAATACAGCCAATAGAAATGTAAAGGTTTTAAAAAGAATACATAAATACAAAATTAAAATAATAAAGTAGATCACTCAGAAAAATAACAGGAGGGGCTTAGTGCACCTAGCCCATTGCTCACCTGTCTTGACATAAGACTTGCCTGTCTCAATACAAGACTCGCCTGTCTTGACACAAGAGTCTTTTGTCACAAAACACAAGTGTTTTTTATTGTCTTGACATAGGACCAGTGGCGGTTGGTGACAACTTTGGGCAGCAGGGCTAGTGAATAAGTAATTTGTAATGGGCAAACAACAGTGATGCTCCAGAGCGCGTGTCGCTCTGCCTGAGGCAGACTACTCATATTAATGTCATGACAAAACTACGCTGGAGCGTATTTGAAAACAAGCCGGTCACGTGACAAACTTGTCAATGTCTTGGACTCTGCTGCCTCTGCTTCAACTTCAACTGTATTAGTCTTTCGAAGCATTTCATTGGCTCCATGAGTTTCTCGTAGCCTGGCCATAGCCATCCGTACACTCCGCTCAATCATCAGGCGGGAGTTGTAGGTCGGTGCCGGTGACGTCAAGAGTTTGCGCCGAACGGGCAGGTCGTAGTTTGGCAATGGCGAAGAATGCGATAGTAAAGTAATCCGGTCTGGTTCTATCAAGAAATTGAAGCAGGAGCAATAGGAATGTTTAGCAAATGTAATCGCTGGTCAAGATTGAGGCACTACTCCCCACGGGCTCCGTTAGCGGCAAAGGAGATGGCTAGGCTAAATGCTACATGCTAACAACACACTCGGGCGCATTACATACCCATCCATCCATCCATCCATTTTCTTCCGCTTTATCCGTTGCCGGGTTGCGGGGGCAGCAGTCTAAGCAGAGACGCCCAGACTTCCCTATCCACACACACTTCCTCCAGCTCGTCCGGGGGGACCCCAAGGCGTCGAAGGGAACGAAGATTGACCGGTAAATCGAAAGCTTTGCCTTTCGGCTCAGCTCCCTCTTTACCACAACGGTCCGATACAGCGATCGCATCACTGCGCACGCTGCACCGATCCGCCTGTCAATCTCACGCTCCATTCTTCCCTCACTCGTGAACAAGACCCCGAGATACTTGAACTCCTCCACTTGAGGAAGGACCTCTCCACCCACCTGTAGAGGGCAAGGCACCTTTTTCCGGTCGAGCACCATGGCCTCGGATTTGGAGGTGCTGATTCTCATCCCAGCCGCTTCACACTCGGCTGCAAACCGCCCCAGTGCATGCTGCAGGTCCTGGTTCGTTGGAGCCAACAGGACAACATCGTCTGCAAACAGCAGAGATGAAATCCTGTGGTCTCCAAACCGGACCCCCTCCGACCCGTGACTGCGCATAGAAATTCTGTCCATAAACACAGTGAACAGAACCGGTGACAAAGGGCAGCCCTGTCGGAGGCCAACATTCACCGGGAACAGGTCTGACTTACTGCCGGCAATGCGAACACAGCTTTGGCTCCGGTCATACAGGGATTGGATGGCCCTCAGCAGAGGACCTCCGACCCCATACTCCCGGAGAACCCCCCAAAGGACACCCCGGGGAACACGGTCGAACGCCTTCTCCAAATCCACAAAGCAAATGTGGACAGGTTGGGCGAACTCCCATGAACCCTCAAGTATCCGATGGAGAGTATAGAGCTGGTCCAGTGTTCCGCGACCAGGACGAAAACCACACTGCTCCTCCTGAATCCGAGATTCAACCATCGGCCGTAGCCTCCTCTCCAGTACCTTGGAGTAGACCTTACCGGGGAGGCTGAGGAGTGTGATCCCACGATAATTGGACCACCACCCCGGTCTGCCACTCCATTGGCACCGCCCCCGATCGCCACGCGATGTTGCAGAGACGTGTCAGCCAAGACAGTCCTACAACATCCAGAGACTTTAGATAATCAGGACGGATCTCATCCACACCCGGAACCTTGCCACCATGGAGGCTGCCAACCACCTTGGTGACCTCAGCCAGGGAGATGGATGTATCCGCCCCAACATCCTCAGCCTCTGCCTCTGTAATGGAGGACGTGACGGGGGGATTGAGGAGAACCTCAAAGTATTCCTTCCACCGCCCGACAATATCCCCAGTCGAGGTCAGCAGCTCTCCGTACATGGTGTTGGCAAAGAACTGCTTCCACCTCCTGAGGCGCCGGATGGTTTTCCAGAATCTCTTCGAGGCCGACCGATAGTCATGCTCCATGGACTCTCCGAACTCCAACCAGTCCCGGGTTTTTGCCTCTGCAACAGCCCGGGCCGCGGCACGCTTGGCCTGCCGGTATTGTACAGCTGCCTCAGGAGTCCCCCGAACCATTATGGCTCGATAGCACTCCTTCTTCAGCCTGACAGCATCCCTTACTGCCGGTGCCCACCACCGGGTTCGAGGGTTGCCGCCGGGACCAGCACCAGAGACCTTGCGACCACAGCTACGAGCCGCCGCATCGGCGATTGAGGCAGAGAACATGGTCCACTCGGACTCCATGTCCCCCTCCTCCGCCGGGACCTGGGAGTAGCTCTCCCGGAGGTGCGAGTTGAAAGTCCGTCTGACAGGGGGCTCAGCGAGACGTTCCCAGCAGACCCTCACTATACGCTTGGGTCTGCCAGGTCTGACCGGCTTCTTCCCCTGCCAGCGGATCCAACTCACGACCAGGTGATGATCGGTTGACAGCTCCGCCCCTCTCTTTACCCGAGTGTCCGAGACACGCGGTCGAAGGTCAGATGATACGACAACAAAGTCGATCATCGACCTCCGGCCTAGGATGTCCTGGTGCCATGTGCACTGGTGGACACCCTTGTGCTCAAACATGGTGTTTGTGATGGACAAACTGTGACTGGCACAGAAGTCCAACAACTGAACACCGCTCGGGTTCAGATCAGGGGGGCCGTTCTTCCCGATCACCCCTCTCCAAGTTTCACTGGCGTTTCCAACATGGGCGTTGAAGTCCCCCAGTAGAATAACGGAGTCCCCGGGCGGTGCACCGTCCAGTACCCCTCCCAAGGACTCCAAGAAGGCCAGGTACTCTGCACTGAAGTTAGGCCCGTAGGCCGTCACAACAATGAGAGACTTGTCCCCCACCCGGAGGCGGAGGGATGCGACCCTCTCATTCACCGGGGAGAACTCCAACACGTGGCGGCTGAGTTGGGGGGCAATGAGAATGGCCACCCGAGCTCGCCGCCTCTCCCCGCGAGAAACACCAGAAAAGTGGAGCGTCCAACCCCTCTCAAGGAGTTGGGTTCCAGAGCCCAAGCTGTGTGTGGAGGTGAGGCCGACTACCTCTAGTCGGTATCGCTCAACCTCCCCCACGAGCTCGGGCTCCTTCCCCCCCAGTGAGGTGACGTTCCACGTCCCAAGAGCCAGATGTTGTGTGTGTGGACTGGGTCGCCGAGGTCTCCACCTTCGACTGCCGCCCAGTCCTCTCAGCACCGCGCCACCACGGACCCCTCTGCAGGTGGTGGGCCCACGTCATCCCTTCGGGCTGAGCCCGGCCGGGCCCCGTGGGCTAAGGCCCGGCCACCAGGCGCTCGCATACCAGGCCTGGCTCCAGGGTGGGGCCCCGGCTGCGCCATGCCGGGCGACGTCACTGTTGTCCTTATTGTGCTGTCCATGGTGGTTTCGCATTACATACGTCACGGTAAACTCAGATCCAATCGTTTCAACCTGCAAAAGGAGTTAACCCCTCCCACCTGTTCACGGAGCTCAATGGAGCAAATTCAGACCTTATTATGAAATGTAATTTGTACTAAGGTGTGGTACAACCAGGCTAAGTTTCTCGGCTTCTCATTGGTTCAGACTACTATTTCATAAAGTTCATAAATGTTGTTATCTACAATGCACTCTTGTAAGAGCTACCTCTGTTTACACATATTTTTAGTATACATTTTATCACTTACCACTGTCTTCAACTGTTCAATGCAAACTGGACACGATCAGAACAAACAACTCAAAGCATACTTCTGCCAAAGAAAATAGCAAAAAACAGGTAAAAGAAAAACAAAACCTGCAGAGAGCCGTCAAACACAGCCTCTCTCTGCCCTCCTCAGCACATACTGAGGCTCAGAGCCACTGAGCCACAGACAGAGGACTTTTGAGTTACCATAGCAACCAGAATTCGAACCAGAATTCTAAAGATTATATCGTCCCATTACATCGCTCAAAACAACTTAGACAGTCAGTGTTAGAAAACCTATTATAAATGATAAAGCAGTATTTCATAGTGAGGAGTCAACTTGTTAATAAAGTTAATAAATGTAACTAATGCTTAACCACACATTTGTTCTATATGTCCTTTGATTCGGTTTGAAAAAAAAGAATGGACAAAGAAAAACGTTTATATTAATCCAATCCCCTCCAAAAAAAAAATATTTGGATTATCTAATAGACTACTCCATCTCTGCCTTTGTTATTGTTTTTTACAGTGAGTAGAACAGTTCTACTTTTACCAACCACTGATCACTGATATACCTTGGATATAGTATGTGGGAGTCTTAGTATTCAGAATATTACTTTTGGTTCAGGATTCATGTGACCAAGTAATAACCATGTTGTCTTTATTGACCAGGCGCTCGTCAGTCAGTAACCCACGCTCTGGCCTGTGTTTCATGGACAATAGCAGTTGCGGCACCTTTGTGCACGCTTTAATCGCACGATTAAAAAAAAGACAATTAAAATAGGTCCACGTTAACACCAACATCAACGCGTTAAACTGACAGCACTATATACAGTATTTCTGTCTCTTTTGTGTAATAACCACTTTTCCGTCACTTCTGTCTTCAGCTAAAATTGTCATTCTCACCTAATGGCTTTTTACAAGGCCCAGATGCATAATAAAAATATGAATTACAGTAAAAACCATTAATAAATCAACAATAAAAATGCTTTTAACAGCCACATTGATGGTAAAGTCTTCTGCCACATTTCAAACTTTTCGTTGTGTAGTTCCCAAACAAATAGGGTCAATAGTGGTTAAAAAGGCAGAATAACTCAATGTTCAGCCACTATCTATAGGTGTAGAGGGACTTTGGTCAAAACAAGATTACAGTAAGACTGGAACAAGATGTAACAAATCAAGGCAAAAGAACCCAAGAGCAGACTCTGAAATAGTTCAGATGGAATTTTATTTAATCTGGTGTGGAGCTAGATGGGGTAGAGCCAGGGCAAGACAGAGCAGGACAGAGCAGGACAGAGCAGGACAGAGCAGACCCAGGGCGGGAAGGAGCAAAACCAGGGCAGGACGGAGCAGGGGCAGGGCGGAGACGGAAAAGCGGGTGGCCGGAGAACTAGAGAATATAGCAAAAATTGGTTTGAATGTAATAATTTGAGGTAGTCAAAAATAGCGCTAGAAAGGTAACACTGACTGGCAGA
This sequence comes from Knipowitschia caucasica, assembly GCA_964034765.1. Lineage (NCBI taxonomy): Eukaryota > Metazoa > Chordata > Actinopteri > Gobiiformes > Gobiidae > Knipowitschia > Knipowitschia caucasica. The sequence goes on from OZ035830.1 coordinate 17,830,527, forward strand.
GTTTTACGATCTGAGCTCACTGCATTGGCTTTTGAATCCTTCCTGCTGATGATGAGAGTGAACTCAGCTATGGAGTTCCTCCAGCACACCTGTTCACATCCTGCAACAGAAAGGGATGGGGAGGGAAGGCCAGCCTCTCAGGGAGTGGCTGAAGTGGCCACAGGTGCTGGAGGGGCTGTGACACAGAATTGTTACAGAACAGTTTTACTTTTCTTACTTTCTAAATGCTTTTGATCGTTCCACTCTGACGGATGAACCGCTCCGTCAGATATTGTTGTGGAATTTCTGGACAGACCGAGAGCAAAAATAATGTAAACAACCAAGAGCTGTAATACAATCAAAGTGTGAGTTTATTCATTAGTAAATGTGCACATATACAATGAATAACAGAACCGATACCGATACCACCTGCAGCCGTCTGAAACCGTCTGCTACGAATGAGGAAATGACGGACATTAAATAAACCAGAGTAAACAAAGACATATCTACTACAAATGAAATCATTATTGATATGTGTCGCTCAAGGCTTCTCTGTACGCTGCCTTACGACACAGATATTGCCAAATAAACACATCTCCATCTATCAGCTGACCATGCTGCCAACAGCAACATGTGCTGTATTTGAATCCAGAGTTGAGAATTAGTGAGTAACTTACACTGATAACTATTTTATGTTAATTCAGATTGCTTTACTAAAAGATTTATATAACAATGTCCACCTCTCTCACAGCTCAAATGGTCATGAGGAGCTTGCCAATGATGATCTATATCTTCTGCCAACAGAAAGAATGACAAAAATCCATTTGATAAAACTTCTGATTCAAAAGCTCAAAAGCTACAGTCCCAACTGTTGTGTTTAGGTCTCTGCTCCAGCCATGCTTTGTAGACCTATTGCTGCTGTGACCTAAAATGAGGGTTTTCTCTCTCTCTCCAGCCATCTCTCCTTGGGGTATGATATTTTCTGTTATGTCTGTATGTATCTTGTAATTATTCAGTGTTCATCTATCTATCGTGCCATAAGAGAAGTCTAGTAGGTTGATCAGTAGTCAGCAAAGCAAAGCTATGAACTTGCTATAGGCCTCAGTCTAATTATGAATATCCTGAGCTGAACTTGAGGTAATTATGTCTGTGATCATGTATTTTCTCGACAAATCAGAATATATTGCCCTGTTGTCGTTTCAATTCATTATAATCACAGAAGAGCTCTGCTGCCCCCTGGTGGCTTTTATAGTTTCTTTACTCTGTGTCAGGGTCAAGTATAAAGCAATGGTCAGGACAGTATATAGACAGTAAAGTTGAAATTAGTTACTCTAATTAGAATAAATTATGATTATGTGTTGAGCCCTGTGTGTGTTCTATAGAGAAAAGTCTATTGTCAATATCATACATTATATTTATATGTTTAAATCCCAAGTGATTTCCTCGTGTGTGTATGTTATGGGGTATGGATAAATCTAACCTTTCTTGCACAGCAGCCATCTGTGGGAATCAGCAGAGACATGTTTGTATGCATGTATACACCCACCCTTTGTAGATTACTTACAGGCTGAAGTTTCTCATAAATAATGCAAGACTCCTCCGTGGATATTAAATGATTTCAATGGTTGATAAAATGGGTCTGTATGGTGAACTGTCAGGAACTTAATTAACACTTGAACTGGAAAAAAGTAGGAATTCTCTGAGGCGTGTTATGAGTAAGTAATGCCTGCTCCATGTGATTAATACAATGTCAGAATTAACACGGTTGCTTAAACCGCTATCACATGCAGAAGGTCAGTAAGGGCGATGCATCAGAATAAAAATACTGGAAGGAAGTAGGAAGAAGATAATACTTTTTGAGAGGCATGAATAGAATTTGGGCCTGCACTGGTTTTAGCAGCAATCTACATATTTAACCCAGCTATTTACTATTCAGATCAATCGGGAGATTAGGGAAATACTTAATCACTAAGAGAGGCCTATACTTTTGTCAAAATACTTAGTATAAATACTATACTTAATATACATAAGTATATTAATTTGGAGGGAAATCTAGAAGAGCATCATCCATTTTCTTCCCGTCATCAGTCCAAGCAGTGACGCCCTGACTTCACTCACCACACACACTTCCTCCAGCTCATCTGGGGGAATCCTGAGGCAATTCCCAAGCCAGTTAAGAGACATAGTCCCTCCAAAGTCTCCTGGAGCCACCTCTGGGAGAGACATGCCCAGAACCTTCCCTCAGGGCAACCTGAACTCCCCTCGACGCAGAGAAGTAGCCGCTCTATTTTTCGAGCTCCAGAGGTGAGGATGGGAACAATTTCAGTGAGGGAAAAATAAAACAACATACAATACATTCATATAATAGTCTATTTTGTAAACAGTATTCATGCAGGGAAATACTTAATTATATATATATATATATATATATATATATATATCAAACACAGCTGACACATCTCAAAGCCTTTTTTATAACTATAACTATTAAAAAAAACTTTAGCCACAGTAGGTGAGGCTGGTTTTATTACCACACTTCAGCATCAAAAACATTTCTATTCAAAATTGTTTTGTTAAACCCACCAATCCCACAGTAAGATTAAAATACACATGAGCTTGTATTACACTTCTTAAAACAAGTTACAGAAACTATAAAGTTTGGAGATATTCCTTTATTGAAGATGCGGAGGCCAAGGAGGGGCTGCTCCAGCACTTCCATGCATTTGCTCAAATATCAATTCAAATACCGAATACGGATTCTTACGGAGTGATTGCTTGATTTTCTAATCTGATGTTGCTAATGGTCAAACACTTTGTGTCTGATTACTTGTGCCTGAAAACTGCTGCTGCCTTTGTATCTACTTTATATATTACATAACTGTCAAAAGGCTGAAATATGTTTCCTTGTTGATCACCTCCTTGCTGCCAAGCTTGAAGTAAACCCAACGTGTGTCCCCACAAATCACAGGTTTTGGCTCTACTATTTATTGTTAGTCATTAAGTGAAAAGTTCACCCAGGGCAGATGCATCTAACAAGAATTCCTGACATGTTTTTTGACTAAAGCAGCCAGTATGTTCCAGTTTACCAATGGAAATGAGCCACACTCTGGGTTCTTTTCCTATGACAATTTATTTTTATTGATTTATTTTTGCTTTTTAAAACCCAACATTTTCATGAAAGGATCATTTTAGACTAAATTCTCTTACAAGATAAAATGAAATAAATGTTCTGCATCTCAAACATGTATGCATGGATCTGCATTTTCTGGGTTATGTCCATAATTATAATTAACTCACAAAATACCAACGCGTATGTCTCTCCCATAAACACCATTCCCTTAATTAAATGTAATATTTAAATGGTACTATTTAATGTCAAGGTGGGAGTCAATCATTTATTGACTTAGCTTGAGAAAAGTCTTTAAATTTTAACAACAAATTAAAATTCCACATATTTCTACAATATTCAGAAGTTCTAATCTGTGCCTGCTTCTGACTTTATTCATTCATCTTTGAAATGTTTCTGCCAAGCCTTTCTGAGAAGTCAGAGAAACTTGCGTACACGGCTCAAATGATTATTTTCCCATTACCGTCACCCAGACACAGTAGTAAAAATGAACAACAAGAAGCTTTTTAATCAGGCACATAAATAGGGTGTCTGTGTGCGCGCTGCAGATGGCTAATGGCACTTAGCAAATCATTTAAATGAACGGCCAAAAAGGTCACAGCGCAAGAATAGCCCTTATTGGGTAGAAAAACCAATCACATTAGACATGAGCAATATTGCTGCTGGCATGTGAGCAGGTATGAGAACGGAAATGCCTCCAGTTATGTAGACTTGCATTCAAAACAAGGGAGCAAAGGAGAACGTGGAAGAATTCAGAAATGTTGACTGTTCTTTTTGGCTGGATCACTGTGTTTGGCGTCCTCCGGCTTGGAACTCTGTTAAACACATAAAAACAACTTTAAGATTATAAATACTTCCAATGTCACCACACTTCATTTTGAATAATAATAATGTATATAGTCAATCTATATTCATCTAAATGTTTTTTTTTTATCCGAAACCATTGGATTATTTAATATAAAGACATTGTAATACTCATTGGTAACAGTCGAATGTGCCATCTAAAAGCTCGGTTTTAATGATGGGATGCCGATGACTATTGGCTAGGTCATGGGAAGAGCTGATTTTATTTTCCCCTCAAATTAGTTTTGTGAATTTCTCCAGCTTGAGGAAGACCAGTGAGACCAAAACGTGGTATCAAAACCTGATAAGAGAGAGATAGAGAGCCGGAGATTTTTGTCCTTATCAACACCACTTCTAGAACTAGATACGTTTGTTTTGCTTATCCCGACCATCTCTTATTCCATTACACATTTTTCTTCGTTAATCTGGGATACCTAATTTGTAATACAATTAATTTAGCCAGTACCTGGATCTCAAAACAGTTTGGTCCATCACATAGTGTTAATTATTATTTAAAAAAATTGATAAGCTCTCAGCAAAATCTATCTTAATTTGAGAAGATTTGGACAGCCCTAAAACATCATTTGCCAATGGGATAAGCAAAATGATGTTGATTTTTATAAATATACAAGAAATGTCTCCCATGGAATGAGAAAATAAAGCTTGAAATAGACTAAATGGCTTGTCCTATTCAAAAATCTTGTTTAAAGACAATCAGAACATAATCAAATTAATTTAAGATTCAAGTAATTATAACCTCAATTTTTTTTGCAGTGTAATAATCAAAAATAATAATTGTAGGTGCATCTAAATGGCACAGTGACACAGAGTGAGTAGATACATCCGGCCTCTTTGTCTCACCTTGGTCTTGAAGAACAGATTGATGACTCCTTTAGATCTCCTGTTGGCTGTTCGGTCCGATGGCAGGCACACGGACACGCTCTTGCTGTCCCGTCTCGCTCGGGCACTGTCCACCTCCTCTGAACTGCCCACCACTGACAGTGAGAGACCTGCACATAAAGCAACAAGCACAGTCCATTTCAAAGATATATGTACCTCTATGACAGCTCCAATTATGAGCCGACCGGGGCCGGCCAGAGACTCTGCTTTGTTTCTACAGTGGTGTGTACAGCAGTAGAGTGTGTGTGTGTGTGTTCAGATAGACAGCACAGTTTGCAGCAGCGCTAATCGGGAAGTCTATTAACAGCAGGGTCGATACGTATCCTGCTGGCATGGGCGGACGTGGCAAGAGGCCGAGGGAACATAAGTGCCTCTTGAATTAGTGTAATGTGCAAGGTGACTGCGCACAGTGTGGTGCAATATGGAAGAACTGCTCAAGCGGTAGGTCAAGTGGACATGGTTTGATTATCATTGGAACTCTAGACCTGCAAGATTATACAGTGCCTCGCAAAAGTATTATTACACTTTGAACTTTTAATTTATTTTACTGATATGAATATGTGAAATAAAAAGTGGGGTTTGCACTAGTAAACATACAGGATAAGTGGAATTCCCAGCTATTTTTCTCCATCCACCGTCCCATCACCTCTGACCCTCCTGCCTGTTCCCTGGTGCAGAAAAGCCGTCCCACAGCATGATGTTGCCCCCCCCCATATTTGACACAGGGGATGGTGCAGTAGGTATAAGGCTGAATGACTACAAATGCAAACCCCCACGTTTTTATTGGCCATGGAATGCACTTTCACACATTAAAATAACATGGCCATTTGTGGAAGTAATTATGATAAAAACTGATCTGTGGGTAAACATTTGGATAATATTTTTCAACATTTCTTTCAAAAATTGCTTCTCTCTCATTGAGTGGTATTAGTAACTACCCAGAAGCTGAAATATTATTCAACCTGAATGCAAAGCTATTCATGGAAATAACGGTACAGATATTACCTCACTGTTTTTTTTTTTTGGTCAATTTGATAAAGACTTCACAGTATAGTCATGTCATTCATTAAAAGCACAGTCAACACAGACATCAAACAAATTCGATCAACTTTATCACACGGAAAAGTGGGAATTAAAAAGAGCCAATGAGCTCTCAGGACTCTAAATCTTACTTTTACCAGACCTTTTCAGCGAAAAATTAAAGTTGAACTTTAACCAGTTGATATGTATATATACAGTATATATAACAAGTTGACCAAGTAACACATGGATGGATGTTGGAATAAAAGCTGCAGTGTGTGAGACCTGTGATGGCCGGCAGGGATCTGGAGTTGGTCAGCCTCACACTTCCCTCTTCCGGAGAACACAGGTTCGTGTCACTGCGGAACTCCTGCTTTTTGGACAGCTAGAGGGAGACAGAGATCACACGCAAACATGAAGACAGAAGAGTGAGGAGAGATGATCATGTATCATTTATGAGGAGATGGGAGAACTGCATGCATCCTATGTTGAGTACATTTCATTGTTGCAGGTTTTTTTTTTTATCTCAAATTTTGTATTATCTATTGCATGGGGTACATACATCTCTGAATTTTCTGTCAAAAGTGTGTGGGTTATACTGTAGTTCCTTTCAAAGAATACAATTGTAATAGATTGATGGTGTTTTCTGTTAACTTTTCAATTGTTTAATTCTTTGGATCATTATCCAGACCTAATGAATGAATGATCTTGTGAGTTAGACTTTTAAATAAACAATCTGAACACGAACCCCTTCCCATACCCATAGACCCTTTCAATAACAGTTGCCACTGCAAGTTTTATAAGCTGGCATGTAAAAAAGTCACGGGGTAGTCTGACCTCACATAAAACGCTGTATTATAGTAATAATTCCACCTGTTTTATAATATTTAGCCTGAGCGTTATAATATTCAACCAGATAATTGGAGGTTTGTGAATAAAATGTCAACTGAATAATGTGGTCTTTGGAATTTGCTAATCGTGTCCACTCAATTGAAATTCCTCTTGCAGGACTTTTCTGGTTCCCACCGCTACAGAAACCAAAAGAAGAAACCAGGTCATCTGTCCTGGTTCAAGTACTGGTTTTGCTCAAATACTGGTATCCATAAGTATAAAGGTCCCCAGCCCATTGCATTAATGTATACTGTAAATCAGTAAATCCACCAGGTCATGCCACTTTTGCATTGACATTTCATATGTGGCATCTTTTTAACTCTACCCTTTTGGTATCCAGAGTGGCAGTCCGCTCTCTCTCTTCAGTTATAAAGATCATGCTGCCCCTTTTCTTCTTCTTGCTCTTCCTCAGCCTGACATCAGTGTCGCCCACGGTGACTATGTCTTCCCCTGTGTTTGTGCTCAGACTGCCGCTGGAGTGTGGTAGAGCACACGGCCACACAGGCGACTCTGGTGGCATATCCCTGTAAGGCGGACAAGGAGAAAGTCAATGGACAGCGTTAAATATCGACTTTGCAGCTTTGGCTGGCAGTAAATCAGGACAAATCTCTGTCATTTAGTGCAGCGGAGGGTACTTCAAACTGAATCTGAGGGGTTCTTGTGTGACTCCAAGGTCAGTGGATAAATCTTGTTCAGCAGAAGTAGGGGCAATTTGTACTAAAGCAAAAAAATACTGAGTTATGTGTTATTAACTGAGAACCACTAACTAATAGAAGCACAGAGCACCTTTGTTCTGTGCTTAAAGCACACTATTGTGCTTTATTCATTCACTCCACCATCTGCCGACTCGATCTCTAACTCTCACACACGCACGCACACACCCCCACCACACACACACACACGCATACACATACACACACACGTACACACACACACATACACACACGTAGGTCATTGTGGGTGAAGTGTCTTGCCAGATAAAGACACAAGGGCACGTTGAGCAGAGCCTCAGCTGTCTGACTGTGGCACCTGGTATTCCCAGTGTTATCCAATCCAAGTCTTGCTTAAGGGGAAGATATGGCCTTCTCCTGGTCTGTCAAAGTGTGATGTCAACTACAAACAGCCAAAGACTTATCAGAGCCATGCAGGTAAATGTATACGCCTAAGCACACTTTAAATTAAATACCAGTGAAGGGACTACAGCTTTTTTCTTACCTCAAAGCTCAATCACCGACTAATTACAAATCAGTAATCTTGTGTTTTAAACTAGCTGTTGATTCTGTAAGTGACGACAGAACTAATGCTTGAGTAAAGGGTGAAAATCTGAAAATTAGAATATCTATGGAGCTATTATTGTTTCAATAACCAGATTTGTGCGTGTGTAACCAGATTTGTGTGTGCATAAAAAGATTTGTGTGTGTAAAAAAATTAAAAAAACCTTTTACACAAGTTTTTTTTTTACACACAAATCTTTTGACGCAGTCCTGCCTTCGCAGATTCGCAAGTGTAACTTGGACTGTGTGCGTCTGTACCCAGATTTGTGTGTGTGTAATTTGACATTTTTATCTGTAACAGAACAATCTGTGTGTAAAAAACCACGTTGTACGAAGAGAAGAACAGAAAAAAGCCTAAGTGCTACGCACAGGCTCTGTTTTACACACAAATCTCTTTTTGACACACCTCTGCCGCCAGGAGTGTGTCAAAAGAGATTCGTAAGTGTAATGTGGTTGTTCTAGCAGTACACCAGCAGATGGTGCTGTTGTAGCTGGTTATTACCTACAGGCAAGCAAACCAAAACCTACTGCCTTGACAAGACACACTACCACAGCTGTTTATGATATTTTTTTTCTAAATTCAAAATCCTGTCATTCACACCACTGTATGATACATGGATCTATTATAATAACTGGAAACTGGAGCTTGGAGCTGAAGGACCCACAGGATTCTCGCATACTGCAGACAAGACTAAATTCACGTGGGCTACACAGACATTTTCCCCATAGAACTCAATGTAAACTATAACAGCTGACAGAGAACCTACAGCTTTCATAAAAGTCGGATTTTGTGGGAATTTATAGTGTCCCTTGTCATCCTTAACTTTTCTTCTTGAATCCTTCGGTTTTCTTTAAATCTACACATTAGTGCCACAAACTCTGCTGGTTTGCTTGCGTGTAGGTAATAACCAGCTACAACAGCACCATCTGCTGGTGTACTGCTAGAACAACCACATTAAACTTACGAATCTTTTTGACACACGCTTGACGGCAAAGGTGTGTCAAAAAGAGATTTGTGTGTAAAACAGAGCCTGTGCGTAGCACTTAGGCTTTTTTCCTTCTTCTCTTCGTACAATGCGGTTATCTACACACAGATTGTTCTGTTACAGATACAAATGTCAAATTAGACGCATACAGTCCAAGTTACACTTGCGAATCTGCGAAGGCAGGACTGCGTCAAAAGATTTGTGTGTAAAAAATAACTTGTGTGTAAAACGTACTTTTTTTTTACACGCACACAAATCTTTTTAAGCACACACAAATATTTCTTTTACACACACACAAATCTGGTTACGCACGCACAAATCTTTTTACGTACACACAAATCTGGTTATGCACACAAAAATCTGGTTACGCACAGACAAATCTGTTTATGCATGCACAAATCTGTTTACACACACACACATATTATTGAAACAATAATAGCTCCATAAATATCAATCAAAAGTCCATTCACTTGTACATTTACAATGTGAAACTATATGAGAGAATAATTACATGCAAAGGTCCTAATGTTATTACCGGCTCACAGCTTGCAAAAACCCCAAATAGTCCATTTTGAAAATTGACTGTAAATTATAAGAAAACAATTGTTGACATACAGTATGTTTACTTAACATGACATTTTAATATGAATTAAAGAAATATATTAATTTAATCATTATTTTTAACAATATTATATTTTTTTTGAGTTTCACCTCTACATGATCCCTGAGTTTCACCTCTACATTAAACTAGAGGTGCCCCGATCTGGTCTGATATTTTGTGTTCTTCAGTATTTGGTGATACCCAATTCGAACCCAGTGAAGAGAGGCAGCATTTTTCATTCTTAAAATCTCATCAAACTTCATACAACTCAGCCCAATTGTACTTTAAACTAGCTGTTGCACCAACATCCAATGTCAGTATCGTATCGGTACTTCCCTTTAAAGCAAGCCTTTTAGTAAGAGGGCCAATTTAGTTCACAAGATTTGTCCAAGAGCCAACAACGGCTCGAGGTCCTGAGCTTTACAACAAGGTACAGAATGTCATATTGGCATGGTGAACTTGTGTGTATTTCAAAGACGACAGTCTGTGAGGTGGACAGCCAAATAAAATAACACACTGCAATCAGTGATGAAAAATAAGTCAACAATTGCTCAAATTTGGCATAATGCACATTTTGACTGTCTTAAAATAAGATTTGCCTTTGAGACAAGCAAAATGATTGTCTCAAAATGTCTCAAAATGATGTTTAGAAAAATATACAAGAAATATCTCCCTTGGAATGAGAAAATAAAGCAACAGTTCTTGAAATATGACAACATGGCTTGTCCAGTTCGCAAATTTTGTCTTAAGATAGTCAGAATGACTACAATTCAAACAATTAGTGCCTAAATATTTTTCCAGTGCAGAGGGCTGCAATTGTCACACAGGCCTGAGATGGGACATTTCTGCTTCAAACAAAGTATTCCTATATGTATAAATGTTCTAATATTTGGACTTGATTAACCTTTCCCTCCATGTGTACATCATACCTGTCCACGTGCAGCCTGGTCGGGGTGCCACATTCAGTGCCTTGCAATGATGAATTGGAGATAACTGACTGACGGTAAGATCGCAGCATAGAGCGAGGACGGGTGGACTTTCTCTCCTCCAGGTCAGGCTACAATGAGCAGACAAACAGCTTTAAGCAGAAACAAGCAGGATGTGTGGAGCTGCTTTTGACTTTCCAAGCAACACGTTTTCTTCCAAATGAGGATTCCTGCACATCATTAGTGCTACCTGTCCTGAAGGAGCAGGGCTATTTGCAAGTTAATGGCATGCTTACACCATCCAGACAAGGTGCATTTGAATAAATAAAGTTCAAATCACAAACCAACATATCAGAAGTTTGTGTGGCGACTTTGATCTATGGTCTAATTAAATTTATGAAAAAGAGAAAGAAAAGCAGCCACTGAAGGTGAATAGTTAAGATATTTTAAGGACATGTTGTTCTTAGTGATATTCATTCTTTTCCTCACCAGCTCCCTCACTCCGTACTCCTTCTCCACTTTCTTCTTCAGCTGCTTGAAGCACTCCTCCATGCGCTCGTGGAAAGGCCGGAGGTCGTCTGTCACTCTTTTTCCATGGAGGGAGATCCCTGCTCCAAGTAATGGGGTCTATGCAATAATAATACAATATCATATGTGCTGTAATCCATTTCACTTTATTTAGTGGTTCTGACTCTGCCATGCAATCAGGTCTTTGAGTCGCATGAGTTTATCATGGTCTTCTTGGTGATTTTCAATGTACTCATCAGTGAAGAAGGCCTAATCCCAAACGAAAAAAACACAGCTTTGACTTAGGGTAAATGTGTTACTTGTTTTGAAGAGAAACAGTAAAATTGATAAAGATGATTTGATCATTTAAGTACAGAGTAAAGACTACATACATACCTTTTCATACTTGGCAAATCCTCCCATGACGGCCGGGTCCACAATGCCGTTGAGCAGCATGGACAGGGGTTGATGGGTAAACTCACATCAGACTGATACTGGTTAATCATGGCCAGGATCTTCTCGTTTGTGGACTCCATTGTCTCAATGGCATTCTCCAGCGGTGACAAGGTTGTCTTGGTAGAAATAAACACAAAACTATCTTTACCTAAGTGAGTACCATGTTCATGAACTTATATCATTAGTCAAACAATGTAAACAACTGAATTCAAGAGGTTCTGAGCTTTACAGTTATATCAGGCCTTTATTGGTAAAGCTGAAGTTGGCTGGATGACACTGTTAACTTGTGTTTATGATCTTAATGGCTTCAGCGGGCAAGACATTTTTGTAAAAGTTAGGGTGTTCATGCCCTGTTTACTAATTCCAATAATATATCTGCTATGTTTTCTGGGTTTTTCTTTTTCTGTTGTATAAAAACGTTTTATACAACAGAAAAACAAAAACACATACAATGACACAGAGGTCCGTGATTGGCCTGCAGGCCGGACTTTGGACATGCCTGATGTAAGTGAAGTAAATAAATAATGAACCAAGTCTCTAGACTAGATTGAATCTGTGATGGGAACCTCTAACAGAGAAGGCAATAGCTTAAAGCAAACATGGAGTTCAAACAGACTTACATGTTTAATGTCAGACGCCTCAAACCAGCGAAGAATTCCGGGCAACTTATAAACTGTGGTGAAGGTGGTCCTCTCAATCCACATGGACTGCACAGAGGAGGCACAATGAATAAAACTTTGATAACATATTCATTTGCGCCTGCTGCAATTTTCAATATTACGGGCTATTTGTCAGAGCTGTAGGAAGGCATTAGGAATCTATGTGTCGTCTTGAGTCATTGTTATGGTAATAAATCAATGTATTCCAAAAAGAAACGCACTACAAACTCATTGTTGGGATCCACAGGTCCTTTCCTCACAGGCCGCGAGTAGTGAAAGCGCTGCACGTAGTTTGACTTGTAGAAGCTGAGTGGGAGGAGAAGTCAAACAGAGAACACAAATTAAACCATTTTCAGAAAAAGATTGAAAACGTGGCACTATCAGGGAGGCATTCTGTTCCATCGGCTAATACAAATGTAAGAAATAAAATCAAATGGCGCTGACTTGATAATCTGGTCAGGCACTGGTTTGTTCTTCAGACGAGGGGGGATCTCCAGCACAGGCTGCACAGTGAAGCACTGTATGTCTGAATAGTTTCTCTCAGGAAGAAAACCAATGAGAGAGAAAAAATGTAGCTGGAAAAAGTGTAAAATGTGCCACATTTTCTGGGAGAGTGTCAGACACCTGCTTGTCTTCAAAGATATTTATTTGCTTGCATGTTTTTTTTTTTCATTTTTGTTCTTACATTTATTTAATCTATGTGCTTTTATTGTGAAGAATATCTTGTGTCGGCAGACCAAGAGGCACACTTCCATTCCATTCACAAATCTAATCCTTAGTTTCATTCATGTTGAGCAAAAATACAGGTTATTCTTCCCCAAAACTCTTTTTGCCGAGGCGGGGTCATTATTTAGACAGAATCAATATCAAACTTTTTACATGTGGGTTGTATGAAGGTTATAAAACCATACACAGGCAATATTTTAGTCACAGTTTTGGTCGGAACAGGGCCTTTTTGAGTGAAGTTTACATATTCTCCCCGAGTTTGCGTATGTTTCCTCCGGGTGCTACGGTTTCCCCTATTACTAAAAATGTGTACAATAGTTCAGGGTAAATGAGTGTGTGGTTGTGACTGCGACTGTGGGACAGAGGATGGAAATTAACCCATGGCTACAATCCGGAGTGATGTGTTCATTAACATGACCTGTCCCAACCAAATAAACAAACAATACAAAAAAATACAATTTGTTTTGTTAAAGTGATGTAACAAGAGGGTAGCTCTTCTTAAGTTTGGGCTTTTGCGCATGCTGCTCTTTCCTTTTTTAAGTTGTTCTTGTAAAACCTGAACATATTTATATTGCTCCATGTGGATGATAAATACATGTTGTAGTCCGTTTTAATGCAATTCCCTGAGTTCCACTTCTCCGTGACTTAAGATGACTTTGTTTTGATCCTTTTAGTGTGGCATGTTTCTATCTCCCCTATGCTGAAAACAACAAGTTTTCAGCATAGGACTATTGTCCTGGGGCGACACAGCATTTCAACACGGGTCAAACAGAGGTCTGCAGTATGAATACATTTTTTATTCCTTTTGTCATTTCTAGGAATCGCGAACTGTTTGTATTTGTTGGGAGGAGTGGGTGAACACTGTCCAGTTTCAAAAGACTAAAGTTGAGTCAACGGCAAGATTGTGAAGGGAAGTGAAGGGACCAGTTTTTTCTCATTGAAAATTCATGCACTCTAATTATCAAAACTACGCTTGGAATCATTTATTAGAGGCAACAGTGGAACAGACACAACATGCAATAGTTAGTATTGTACACTACAGACTGCCCTGAGTACACAACATAAATAAGCATCAGATTGAAGGATACATTGCAGAGGGGAGTCTTGCACGTCAGGTCCGGGCATGGTGGTTGTGTTCAGCCGCACTGAACTGGGAAACTGGGACATGAGATGGTTCTGGAAGTCTTCTCGCCGCTCATACTCCTTCCCACGATGGATAAACACCTTGTTCTAATGTCAATACAAAGGCAAAAGTCAGCTGTTTGACCAATTTTTGACTTTGTATGGAAAACAAATGAGTCTCTCTACAGTATGTTGACAGAATCCGTGTAATACAGTATAATTGAATCTTGTTCATTGACCTAACTATGTCAACACACAACCAATACACACACTGATGGATTTCAGATTAGCTTAATTGCTTGTGGCATGCTCGGCTGGAAAACAAAACAGATCAGATAAGAATGTAAGATGAGCAGCGTTTTTATTTTCAGCTGTGTTAAAACGAATCTTGTATTACATATTCCTCTGCCCTCCAACTTGGCACCCTGTAACCATCTCCTGTCTTTGTCCAGAGCCTTTTGTCTGTCGGTGTCTTCGTGCCCTTCTAAACAACAACACAAGTCATGCTTCTGTTCTCCTCATTCCACATTCTGTCCATTCTTCCAGTCAAAGAGAACCACCACAAAGTGAAACAGCTGTCACTTTTCTCTCTCTGTTACCTGCCGCTCTTTCTCTTGTACTTTTGTAAATCCTTTAGCCCTTTTCTTGTTTTCTTGAAAGTATTTTTTAATGACATATTGCTGCACATGACGTGGTGTTAAATTATTGAGAAAACAATTTCAACAGCAACCATACATTTGTAAATGTGCACTTCCTCTTCCGCCTCCGTCGAGCATAGACGTGTCCCAGACGCTCCTGCTTCTGACTGCTTGCTATCTCCTGTTTTTGTCTTTTTCCTGGAGTTTTGCCACAGACAACTTTTAGCAAGAATGGAAATGATTAAATTGGTCCCTCAACGCAATTGATTCTATCTTTTCAACACGTAAGCGTGGGTCTGGAGAGCCCGAGTGCCCGGACGGGACTTCACCACGCGGGGTATACTCTTGACAGCTGGAACAAGTGGCAGCCCCTCTGTCTGTCGACCCTGTCCATTGAAGATTCGGAAGACGTATATATCTTTGGCTTTTTGGTGGTGGGGATCCTCCTGTTTGGGTTTGGAGCGGTTCTATTCTACCATAAATTCGGAGGCATGGCAGTTCGCAAGATTCACGACCTGCTGGCCAACAAAATTGATGGATGTACAAGGAGCTTAACCGAGTCGTGGTTGAGAGCGCTGTGGCTGGACAACGAAGAGTGGTTTTGGTGGAACAGTTGATCAGAGATCTCGCAGCTCGTTCACTTGACGGGCATAAAACTCTGGAATTGAGATTGAATGACATTGTTTGTCACGCTTGAACTCTCTGACCCGGCTTGGATTGGCCCCTGTGTACGGGGTTTGAGGGCGCCGCAATTCGGTTTAATTGGATTTAATAGAATATCTGCCCTGTTTTTGACTGCTAAAATGCATACTAGATTGTCCCCTCGTTACAGGAAGACGTGTTTTTTTTCTCCATGCTGTGTCTTCGCTCCTCTCTTATCTCACATTCCTCGGGCCAAGGCCATCATAATAAATCTGGTCTCTACAAAAATTTCACACTCTTTCAGTCTTCCAGCTTGGATCCCGCTCCCCCCGCCTCCCTCTGATCTCTCCCTCCCCTCCCTCCTCCTCACTGTGTTTCCGACTCACCCCCTCCCTGACCCCGCCCCCCCTCTGACAGCCACATTGGACCGGCAAGAGGTGCTCATCCCGAGAAAAAAATCCGTGGTTTATACAAAGCACAATGTTTTCTATTCTGTCCTTGTAACCAATGTTATGCTGTTTATTCTACTGTTTGTCGCATGGCGCCGGAAAAATGGCGCCGTGGCAAGAGCTCTGGTGTGTGATCGTTTCTCTGTCGTGCACACCTTCTCTGTCTGGCGCACACGGGGTAGATTGTGCAATTTTTTCCGATACCGACTCCGATGTTTAACATACAGTAACAACTTGTAATTTCTTGGCGGCTTCAGTTTGTCGTTCTTCAGCTGTACACCGCCTCATGTTTGCTTATGTCCAGTGAGATCTGTTGTGTTAGATGATTTTCTAACAGCCCCCCCCTCTTGAAATCTCACTGAAACACATATAGCAAACTGCATAACGTTGATCTTTTTCTGATACTGTAAAATATTGCCACACGACCGCTGCCATCTTCTTAGTTTCTTCTACTGAGGAAAGTGTGCGGACGCCCTCGACCGGTATCACTTTGCACGCGCCTATCATCGGCGAATGGTCGTTAACAAGGCAACTAGGTGTTTGTGTATTGTCCCAATGTATTCTAATTAACTTACCCTTAGAAATGGAGGGTAGCCCTGACCATAAAATCCAACAGCGAAGTAGTCGGGCTTGGGTCTCAGGATCTTCATAATATTTTCATAGAACTTGGCTTGTTTTTCCTGCGGGGAAATGGAAATAGATGGACATGTGTGTAATTGGTTTGCTTTGTGCGCTTTAAAAAAGGACAAAGTCTGAGCGTGCCACCGACAAAGCTCCCCTCAGCAAAACGCTCGACCTATGTGGGTGAGGGATGTGGATGAAAGTGCACCGCACCAAGGACGGTGACTGTCATTTAGAAATAATATAGATTCAGCGTTAAAATACGTGTTCTGGTCTTCTGAAACAGATAAGGGTTTACAATTCTACAGTCACTTGTTTCTGAGGGATGGAAATGGCCAGATTTTCTCAAAATGTCATCTATAGACAGAAAGATGAAACTTGCATTTTTACTAATAAGGAAAAAAAAAAGATTAGTTTAAACATATTCACAAAAGGTATTTAGGGCGCATAAGTCATAAGCAGGGGACTACAGATGAAAAATAGCCTCCTTGGTTAATTCTGGATTTTTAAACTCATGTTTAATCTTGTGTTTTATTAAATTGCATAGTCCCCTTTAAAATAAACTAAACTATATCTGAAACTTGCAACAATAAGGTATCGGACTTTCAAACAACAAAAAGTGGAACTAAGCAAGACAAAAAACATTAATGTAGTACAAGGGTCTCAAACATACCCCATGCTTGAGATACCAGAAGTATTTTGTGGCCTTTGAGTGGATAAGTTTGATGTAAGAGTCAAACAAACCACACCCTTTGTATTCTAACCGCAATAATGATGAGCTATAAACAAACTTTCCACACTTCATTGATATATTGGTTTCAAGCATTTACTTTCTTTACTGTTTTTGTTGAAGAATGAGAAAATGGCATAGATTGAAAATTGTGTGGTTTTATCAATGCAGGTGCTAAACTGTGTCTGTAAAGTAAAATAGCGTGTGCAATTTTAGTGGTTTAATTCTAAATCTGCGAGTGCAAAGATCTGTTTTCTCCAATTAGTCTATATTTCTTGCACCCACACACAAACACGTGATAGATACACCCCTTAATACAACCTCTTGTGCATTAAGGGGTAGATCCCTGATCTCTTTGGCTCCACTGTTTTCACGTTTAGAAAAGTTAAATAGCGAGGACCACCCCCACTCAGCCAATCAGCTCTCATCCCAAACATGAAATAGTGAGCAAAAAAAAAAAAAAAAACTAATATTAACATTTTCTAATAAGAGGATTTGTTCGCACACAACAAATAGACTTTTTTCTGATGGGACAAACATGTACTGTTACTTATGAGAGCAAGTCAAGTACTCCAGCTTTATTATTTTATCTGTTTACATGAATTCAGGATTGACTTGAAGTGTCAGATTAAAAATGCAGAAATGGAAGACAGAAATGCCTAAATAACGTGTTACTTTAGGCGAGAAAATAATCCTTATAGTTGAAAGCATACATAGGTGTGTGTTCAGAAGGTTTTACCAGTCTCTTGCTGAGAAGCTCGTAGTCGAACAGCTCATTTTCATACTGCTCTGCCAACTCTTTGCACAGAGTAATGGCCTCTTCCCACATCTGCACACAGACAAGAGCCAAACAAAAGGCAAGGGGCTTCATTAAATCAACTATTTACAACGTGACAGCAGCAGCAGAACCCAAGTCAATTGAATGTTGTTACTGTGAAGAGAGAGAGGAATGATTTTAGTATTGACCATCAGACACACAGCACAATGTTAAACTGGCAGCAGCATCAATGTGACGGCGCATGCTAAAACGAGACAGGTTTGGCACAGCATATGTAAGAAATTACTCACCTTGTTGGTAGAATATAGTTTTAAATACATTTGTGGAGATAATTTCATACTCATAAGTGGACATAATCACTCAAAGATTCTCATTGTACCAACATCAGAAGCGGTAAAAAGCTTTTCTGACCTTGCCCTTGTCAAAGTAGTCGATGATGGTGTCGTAGAGCGTTTCTTTAAGCTGTCTCTGTGTCTGAGAGCCGTGAAGTTCAAACTGGGGGGTACACATTTCATCGCACCACTGAAAGAAATAGACAGGGCAAGGGATTCAGTATCTCCACTCTTGCATTGTTGAAAAAGGCAGTGGTTTGTGGCTAATACTGTGAAAATGTATCAACGTTTATGGACATTGGTCATCTGCCCCTTATGGACCAATGTCAATGTGTTTTCTATCATTGCATTTCTTGTGTTTGACGGAATTCAACAATTTTGTAAAGTCCTCCAAGATAACTACTGTGTGATTTAGGACTATACAAGAATAAATGTAGTTTAAAAGTAATTGAAAATATCAACACACACAGTACATACTGTGGTTTGCAAAAATACAACTAAAACTGTTGGATGTTTTGCATTTTGGAACATAGGCTGTGAAGTGAAAGCAAAATAATACACATTTATTTTGTATTCATATAATGATGCATGCACTTAATATACACTATATATGTATATAAAAAATGGACAATTATGTAAAATAAATATCAAACATGAAATAGATTCCACCTGTGTGAAATCTTCTCTAATCGAGTATCTTCACTGATGGCCTTAGAGCTATCTTTAGTGAGTAAGTCATCTTAATTTGCAGTATAGCGCGACAGAATAAGTTACAAAGTGGTGTTTAGGATGTATTGGTCAACGACATCAAGAAGTGGGATAATGCTCTAAAAAAGTTGAAAGCAGTCTTAGGTTGATAAAATATGTCCCAAGCTTTGTACATCTCACAGAAATAATTTCAAGTCAAAATACTCACTCAACTTTTCTCTTTTTATTTGTACTCATATCCAAACAATAGTCCAGTATCTAAAACAAATTTTTTGCTAGTGGCAGACATGGCAACATATCAAGTAGACTAATATGCCAAACACTGTACATGGAAAATATCTGTAAGTCAAGTTCACATTCCCGACTTTTTTAAATGCAAATAAAAATGTGATTGTACATGTGAATGTAAGTGTAAATGTGCACTTTATTGTCCCTGTAGAGAAATTTGTCCTCTGCATTTGGCCCATCCCAATGTCACTAAGGCTTACGTCAGGAGCAATGGTCGCCCGGGAACCCATCTCCAGATGATAATTGGCTTGGTCAGGACTACCGCAGCTGGAGGATTTATTTAACTATTGTGCATATTTTTAAGAGGGACATGGCAAGAGGACTGTCATAACTATTCATGAGCAGAAAGGCAAACTATTGGCCAGCCATTCAGTATTTCACACAGTACCTTGAGCAGCCGGGTGTGCAGCAGCAGCGTGTAGGCCGCCTCGGTGTAGTTTTCCCCCTCCAGGTGAAGGTCCCGCAGCTTGTAGAGGTACCTGAGGGCATCACATGGAGTATTTAATATGCAACGTAAACATGCGTCCACTAGAGGCTGCTGTTAGGTCACTCTTCAGGATGCTACATTTACATACAACATATTTGAATGAGATTTGTGTACTGGTTCCTGAATGCATGTCAAAGCTGGGGACTTTTTATCTTTGTATGACTAATCCATTTTTATATTATTTTATGTTATATGAGATTCAACTCTATAGTCATTAGTCATAACAATGTCAGAACAATGCAACGTTATGCAGTTTAGCATCTCACCAGTAGCGCAAGTGTAGGATAATATTTACAACACAGATAGATATACACTACATGCATATATGCGAGATTGCACAAAGCAGCAAATGCCAGTATTTACATTAATTATATTACATTACATTCAAGTGCTTTTAACATACTTTAACAGGGTGTGACTGCTGATTTGGCAAGCAAGAGTCGTCCCCCCTTTTTGAGGTCTGAAAATCTAAAAATGTGATTGAGACCAAAATGCATGCAGTGAAATCAGGTGATAAAACTGCTTTTTGGAGATTGTTGGATGGATTTTATAACATCGGCCCTTTTTTTGCCGGTTCAAATTTAAGTACCCCTGCTTTAAACAGACTGAGTATGTCCTTGATAGATAGGTCGGCACAAACCCAAATGATCCATGTTTGATAATGCTTCATAAGGCGTACAAGGTCAAAACCGCTCTATGTATTTATTTGGCTTCTCAATATGAAGTATCATTAACCACAAAGGTCCGGTTTTAATGGCAGAACATAAAACAAAACATCCCAAAAGTCGTAAAGGGACAATTCTTCCGCCGTAGATCCATGTGCTGGTCCATTGTGCCTTGTCTCAGAGATAGATGTTAATGTTCGTCACTTTCGCTGCATTAACTTGTTTCATCAGGGTGGGTGTACTTCCCGTCTCCCCTGCAGCATTCATTCCACAGCCACATCATCTCATTTTGCCCGGGGACGGAAATTTGCCTCTTCTGCTAATGATAATGCAGGTGCAGTTTGCAAAATAACAAAAATAAAACTTATGTTCAGAGCCACAGTCAGACAGCAGTGATAAGACTCCCATCGGTTTTGTGTGAAAACGTTGTCCACATAAAATAATAAAGTTGACCCTCATTAAAAATATTACATCATTGAGTAATTACCAAGCAATTAATTGAAACCAGGCTGCGGCACTTTATTTCAAGTTCTCTTATTTAAAGGCACACCGTGTAACTCTTGGCCACTAGGGGCGCTAGACCTGCAACTTTCACGTTTAGCGCCCCTAGTGGCCACAAGCAACTCAGCACTGTCGCAAAAGTCAACAAACAGTCAGCCGGTGTCTTTTGAGTGTGTATTCAGACAGCATGCACTGGTGTGTGTGTTCAAACTGTAGAGACATGCCTACAGATATTGAGAGACTCTGCTGTGGTCAGCCTCCAGACCGCTGCATTAGTAATCTACCACACATGGACTTCTATATCCTGGATGAGGGAGTTCTGCGTCTAGCTCGTGCTGCGTGGAATGACATCTTTGCAGTCGATGACATCCAGGAACCAGGTGAAGAGCAGCGCTCATACAGACATGCAGCTTACAGCACGATCCCTTTCGCGTTTCCTCTTTTTAGCCTCCTCCGAAGGTTTAAAATTTTTCCTTGCCTCAGCCATGACCAGGAGTCGAGCAGGTGAAAAATGAGTAGCAAAAGCCTTAGCTCCATGAGTATATCAGCGCCTGTAGCCGTAAAGCAAGTCTTTCTTCCAAGTCACGTGACCTGGTGGCAGACGGTCCGTCTGCTCGAAACTTACATGGGCGGTATTTCAAGAGGGCAGCCCCGCTCGGAGCATTGCAAGTGTCAAGCGCTGTATATTGGCCCAAGTATTCATATAAAATAACTCATATGTGTCAACTCTTTAGGTCACAAAGTCCGCGGTGTGCCTTTAAGTCTAAATAACTGTGAGGTAAATTAACACATATGCAAATGATTCAACTGGTGTAGATTCGTATGTCTGTGGCGCCTTTTAATATCTTGTTTTGGAAAACCGTATGGTCCAATAATTTCCTGTATTAAAGTAGCACTATTTTCATGTCAAGTCATCATTAAAGGGCCCTAATATTTCAAAAGGCATTAATAAAGCATGCTCTATTCAAATACTTAATGAATGATAACAGTAGTTCAGCCGAGATACTTGGATATTTCAAAATTAGTCAGGAAGAGTGGGAAGAGTGGGTACCACTTTTGGCCAGATTTTTTCATGCTGCTCCTTTAATAAACTAATTTCAAGAGTGAATCAATATAAAAAAATAAAAATAAAAATTATTTGCACATTCATTATTATGAGAGGTTATAATATATATATAAAAGAGTGTTTGTTTGCAGGTTGACCGGAGCAAGAAAAAAGGGCAAATGCAAATGACCTATTTTTTTTTTTTTTTTTTTTTTACCTTTATTTAACCAGGAAAATACCCATTGAGATTGAGATCTCTTTTTCAAGGGAGTCCTGGCCAAGAGGTCTGTAGCACACGTCACAGGCACTTTACAGAGCAACAGTAAAACAATACAATAATAATACAATACAATAATACTACAAAGTACAAACAGTGAAACTACAAAACATGTACATGATCAAAAATAAAAAACTAAAGGCAACTATTAAACACGTTAAAGTTTAAAAGCATGAGCACTTGGCAATGGTTGAGAACTGTTTTTTAAAAAGAAGTGAACGAAATGCGTTTAAAGACAACAATTTGGACCACTTCAGATCTGACTGCAGACTGTTCCATGCAGCGGGAGCAGAATACCTAAATGCCTGCTTTCCCAGCTCCGTCCGGACACGTGGAACAGTCAGAAGGTAAGAATCATTGGAACGTAAACTGTACAGGCTCTTGGTTCTCTGAAGAAGGGAGCACAGATAGACAGGAACCAAACCGAGAAGAGCTTTGTACACCAACAGCATCCAGTGCGTGTACCTCCTCACTGCCAGTGAGGGCCACTGGGCTTTAGCATAAAGTTCACAATGATGTGTAAAGCGACTACATCCCGTCACGTACCTCAAAGCACTGTGATACACAGAATTTAGCGACTGCAGACACTGAGCTGATGCAGACATATAAATAACATCACCATAATCAATTAAGGGTAAAAAAGTGGCAGAAACAAATAGTTTTCGGGCTCTAAGGGTGAAACACGACTTGTTTCTGAAATAAAATCCTACCTTAACCTATTGAAATACTTAGGGTAGCCAACATTTTTGTTCAATGTGAAGCCTTTGTACCAACTCTACACACAGACTATTTGACAAATATATATAGCCTTAAACTGGGGAAGCATTGACCAGTGTGTATAAAGTGTACATACGTGGTCAAAAGGATTAAAATTGTGCTTGTGCTCATTTTCATTGAACGATCTCCCTCACACACAGTGTTAATTGTGTTCATGCAGCAGCAAAAGCACAGGATCAGAAGACGTCCCATTATTCCTCTCTCTCCCAGTTCAAACCTAATGTCTCTCGCCCTCTCTCTCCTTGGCCTCCATCATGCCGGCTTTTCCCCTGCGCTGCCTCCAGTCGGACCACGGGGCTGATCCTCGGGATTTTGACATTAATTCAGTGAGACTAGTATAATCCCTTGTCGGATTATGAAGCGTGGGCACACACACACACAAAGAAACACACGTCTGGTACTCACACTTTACTGATTCTGCATATAAAGAAGAATCAAAGTAGTGGCAGGTAAAGGTCAGTGTATCTACCTGATGTACATCCCCTCGCGGTTGATATCCTTGTAAAAGTTCTGCAAGTGAAAAAAAAATACATTAAGTGATATTCTTTTATGTGGATAAAATGCTTGGAGTTAGAAGATCCTTTATTGACTTATTTTACTGATACAATACTGTATTTGCCTTGTTGAAATGCTCACATAAAAAATAAATACATGTTAAGTATTTTTTTATTTTAATAATTGTACATATAGTCACCTTATAACACAAGTTCATCTCACTATTGCACATGTTACCACACCAGAAAGTATCAGATATTATTTTGGACAACTTTGATGTGAAAGCAAAATTACACATGATTTATACATTTTTTAATAAAACCAAAAATTGAAACTCGGTCTTCAGAATCAGAATAATTTCCTCTTGCATAGCTATCCATACAACATGATTTAATACTTTATGGAACACTCTTTTGCTGCATTCACAACAGCAAATTTGGGGTATGACTATGCAAGCTTTGCACGCCTAGAGACTGTAATTTGTTCCCAACTGTCTTTACAAAACAACTATAGCTCTGTTATATTAAATGGACAGAGTTTGTGAACAGCCGTTTTCAGATGGTTACACTTTTGCATTTAGATCTAGACTCTGACTGGGCCAAACTAAAACATGAATATGTTTTGTTTCAAATCATTCCATTCATGGTTTTATGTTTAGGGAAATGATTCTGAAGGTAGGTTAACATCCACATAAATCCGCTTTCAAATGTTTTTGTGTGTGTGTGTTTGTTTTACAATATTGCTAGTCACTTCTGGAGAAAAAAAGCCCCACAGTATGATGCACCCCCACCACATTTTACACTGAAGAACCAGATTGGCATCAAATTTCATAAAATTTTAGTCACATCTGACCAAAGTACCTTCTTGGGTCAACCACTTGGCTTTATTTCAACTGTATACCACGCACAGTAACTGCTTGAATATAATATGAAAAGTATATTTTTGGAAGCAGTTTGAAGTAGGAAGTGATATTACAAAAATATTTGTTGTTAAATATAGGGTACTTTTTCAAATCACAAAAGGCAGTAACTACAATTGGTGCCTTAGTGTACCCTGGTAGAGGTGCCTGGGAGATGTAGAAGAAAAAAACCATGGCGACAGCAGCCTCTCATCGTGCTATATGGATAAAACTGTTCCAGAACATCATGCATTTCACGTAATGAAAATAGCAACAAAAGTCTGTCTTAGCCTGACTACATCATCCGCATGATTCTGGTCAGAATGGGAACTGCCTGCTGAAATGTTATGTAGGTGGGGCTAAAGTTCGACTGCAGCCAGGCCAAGTCAGTCTGGCAAAACGCAGGGAAATTGGACCAGAACACTGCAAACGAGCAATTGCTTGTTAATAAATGTCAGACAAATTGGGAAACTGATTTTCTGATGTGAGACACTTAACCTTTGTTTAGAAGGAGTCATAAAACTATTGAAGTGAGCGTCTGCCGACAAGCAGGTGCAGCTCTAACCCGTTCATTACCATTCTGCACATGTTTATACTACACAAAGTGAAAATAACTAATCAGAATCAGAATCTAATATTAACTATTTACCATAATTCCAAGCGCGCACGGAGACATATCAAATCCATCTAACTAGATCATTACTCTCAAAACAGTTTGGTACTATCACCAAATGGTCTTTCATCTACTGCACATGTATTTTACCCTATGTCACATCTTTCTTAACTCTCTCCAACAGAAAAGACAGGACAACCCTCACTCAGCCAATCACCAATCAGGTCTCAGCCGAAAATGTGTTATTAAGGACTTTTTCAATTGGGTCAAACAAATTAAAATGTGGTGTAGTTCTGGGAAATAGAAAAGTAGTTTTTTTTGTAATTTGTCCTACTAACAAGGTAATGTGTAATGTGTTTGCCACAGAGCCGCAAAAACTATGGACTGAGAGTGGCTTTTGAAAATAAAAGAACAGCTTTCTACAGCAGGAATACAGATTTCATGCAATGTCCTGGTTGTTCATGCAAAGGTCAGATCCATAATTGTTTGTATCAGTGCAGTCAAACCGCACATACAGGGGCCCTTCCAAATGAATGTCAGATGTTCTGATGCCTCACAGCGGTCGGTTTGACGGGTCATCGTGAGGCGTGAAGAAAACCCAACTTCACACGTCTTCAGAAAATAAATAGATATTATATTCTCACACCGCTCAGTGCAATATTCAGCGTGAGATACATATAGCAGTAGATTCTATTTCAGAAGAAAGATTTTTTAGAGAGGTTTATACATCCTAAGGCAGACATTTAAAAGGAATGTTGCAATAATTTCACCATCTCCTTTCCTCAAGCATCCCATTAAAAGGGTTCCAGCCAACTCAAATAACCACAGTTCATATTTATAATTGTCAGTGGCTTATAGCAAACCTATAGATACGTTAGCATTAATTTACTCATAGGAAAGAACTCCCTGGTAAATGATCAATGATGATTATTGATAGTTTAGGCATGGACAAAGTAATAATAATAATGCATCGGTTTTATATAGCGCTTTTTTGGACACTCAAAGACGCTTTACATGTCCTTATTCTTTCACTCCAAACACGGTGGTGATAAATTACTACTGTAGCCACAGCTGCCCTCGGGCACACTGACAGAAGCGAGGCAACCAGTATGTGCCATCGGCCCCTCCGACCACCACCAACCATTCACACACACACCAGACTCATTCTAGGCAATGGGGATGAAGTGTCTTGCCTAAGGACACAACGGCAGTTTGGCACTTTACAGCCGCAGCCGCCCCACTGTGGCAGGTGTTCCCAGAGGTTAAGTGTCTTGCCAAGGACAGCAGTCAGTGGGAGTCGATAGTGAAAGTTGGGCTCGAACCCACGACCCTCTGGCTCAAAGGCCAATGCTCTACCAACTGAGCTACTGTCGCCACTTAAGTAAAGCCTGGTTCACACGGCAGGATATTTAGGCCGATTTAGATCCGATTTACCCCTTACGACAATCTTAAGAAACGCTCCGATTTCCGTAACAAAATCTTACAGATTATCCTGCCGTGTGTGGTGTGTTAAGACTGCACTCGTCGCTCGGAAGGACATCGGGACTGCTCCCGATCTCAAATCGGGGATATCCAACATGTTGGATTGTTTTGGCCCGATTTCTCGTCGTGTGTGGTGTCCTCCGAGGACAAGCAAGCGCGTTGCCATGACTACGGCGTGTAGCCAATAAGAAGACGAGGTGACAAGCCGGTGAGTCTCTTCTCTGTTAACAACAAACTGCACACTAGCGCCAATGCATCCTCTTCGTCCGCCATGACTGTTTACTCTGAAGTCACGCTTGATCTCGAGAGATTTTGTGAGATTTCCGTCTGACCTGGGAATGCTCGGAGGGGGGTGTCGGTTCGTGTGTGATGTTTGTGGCTTGCGTGATCTTGCCGTGTGGCTACGCACCACACACTGCACGACCAAAGTGGTTAGACGCAGGATTTTTAATCTTCCTGTGTGGGGTCTAACACGGAGAAAAATCGGCCGACAATTTTAAAATCGTCTCGTGTGAGCCAGGCTTAAGATGCAAGGCCAGAGTCAGAACTGAACATGCAGAGGTAGTGTTTCAGATGAAAATGTGAGAAAGGCTTTGACTCTGACACGGTTTAAATCCAGATTAAAACTGTTCTGTTTCGCTGCAACAACTGTATTGTATCTTCACTCTTTTTTTACTGTACTGTACTGTAATGTAGTGTCATTATTCATGATTTTTGTTCTGTTTTCTTGTTTAGTCAAGCACTTTGAGTTGCCTTGAGTATGCACTGTGTGTATAGAAATGAACTTGCCTTGCCTTTAAAATAGCAAAATACATTTGAAAAAAAAATTATTGCAAATCTCTTTGATAAATTTTAAGAACCACAAGTATTAAGCTCGGCTACATCAAACATGTCTAAGGCAAGGAAACGGTTCTTTAAAGTAATTTCCTCTATAGTGGAAAAGGCAGGCATATATTTGAACGTATATATTTGCCTCTGTGCGTTTCTTCAGAGTTCAGAGGTAGCATGGCTAAGGACAGTGTATTAGAGCACGCCTGCCTGGAGGAGATTTTATTTTCTCTTGGACAAACAAATGAAAGGGAATAAGTAATACGTAACAGCAACAGGCAACAAACCAAGCACCTCCACCCCTGTATGTACCAGCGCCTTCAAGCTAGGGGCTGGATAGAACATGATAAATGACATAAAAAGCTAGCCTCCATTTATCATAATGGTTCGTGTTTCAAAATATATCTAGCTAAAATGGACATTGCTAACCCCCAAGCTCAATGAAGCCCATTAGGACCAATATTTGCTCTTGCTCCCATTGAAGTATATTGAAAAGTAAACTCTTTATGCTGAGTGACCGTTTGTGCAAAACCACAGTTTTGGGCTTTAAAAATCCCTGGTTTTGCGCTCTTTGATTCTGGTCTTTATATTGTGATATTGTCTTTGTAAATCCAGATATGAGCCCTAACAACTGACCAATAAGGAGCCTTATGTTGCTGAATTTTTTGCGAGAGGTGACAGACTAGCAAGTTCCTGATTGGTGCTTGGAAACGCGACCGTTACTACCAGCTAAATATGCATACATTTGGCTCCACATTGCCACTCGAAGAGCCTGTTTGAGCTAGCTCTAATTGGCCTCTTTCGCTTTAGGGCAAACATTATGGGGGACACAAGCACTCGGCCAATATTCAGTCCATGAATAGAACTGGACACAAGGTGATAGTATCCAGTAGTAGTAGTAGCACTCGTCAATTATCTTGTCATTAAGACTGACATTAATTACTATCTATGTCATCAAAATATTATGTTAAGAGTGAACACCTTGCATAAGTGATCATTTCTCAACCTGAAGGGCATTGTGGGCAAGAATTAGATGAGATCACAAGAAAAAAAAAAAGTAGAATAGACAGGGAAACGGCTGCAATCAGTTCTGAAGCAAAACGAGAGACGATCCCCTCGGTTTCCATTGAATTAGTCAACAGAGAAACTAAATGAGATGGGGAATTACAAAGGAGTTGACTTCAATCATTCTAAATGAATGTCTCATAATAGACTACTAAATCAGCTGCTTCGGTGGAGATGAGATATTGACTCAAATGACCCGTTAATGATGAGGGTCGTATTTGTACATCCCCAAAGGAGAGCTGTTGGCTGTGTAAAGTAAAGTAAAAGGCAAACCAAGGAAATCGGTGCAAAAAATTATGAAACAGACTTAGAAAAAAAAAGACATTTCACCATCAACAAGTGGTTGCCTACATATCAGAAAATGGTGAACACGAGCTCTCTAGGACCGATTTATTGAGGGGCTGCCACCTGCTTTGTGTCAGGAAGATGTTATTGCCGTGACTGGAATGTACCCCACTATTTACTGTTTAAAAACATGACTATATTTGCCTTTCCACCAATTTGACATGGCTTGGGTATGTATTTTGGCAGGAATTTAATTTTTGAGAAATTCCAGGCAAATACAGTCATTTGAAAAAGTACTAATACCCCATGAACTTTTCCACTGATACAATTTATAGACTTAAGTTTTTCCCCCATGATTTATTGCAAAACAGTTCCAGCTTTGTTTCATAGGACTGTGGATCACTGCACCATGTGCCGCAAGCTTCCAAGATTGTCACCAATTTTGCTCCCAACAATTTTCATCAAGTATGACAGTATTCCATGTCCCTGCTGAATAAAAGCATCACCACAGCATGATGCTGCTACCATCAGGTTTGACAGGAGTGGTGTGAGTAGAGTTAGGCCCCGTTTATATGGAGACGCTGCTGCAGTAAAACGCTATAGTAGGATGTCGGTTGCTACCCCCCTGTTCATACGGAGACTGTGTTCCAGGGGGGTGAAAACGTAAGTGTTCAGATACCGCCTACAGAGTGGGATAGCTCAGATACGCTGCTTAGCGGGGCACTCTTTCACACCTGCCTGAAGAAAAAGCTGTGAATTCTCTGCTGCTCTGACCCCCATCTCCCCGCACGTACATTTGGACATGCGCAGTAGCCGAGAACAAACGTAAACAACAATGGCGGCGGTGCATCGAGCGCTACACAAAGGAGAATTCTACTCCTTTGTTCGTTCAAATAAAACCACGCAAAGTTACAGTTTCCATTTTCGCAGCTGCTGTTAAATGCAGAATGATGTTTGTGCATTTTTTCACGTCTTGCAGTAGATGTTGTTGAGGAAGTGAGTATACTGCTGGGGGGGCTGGGGCTCACGTGTGTCGTGTTGTAAAGTTTCTCTGCCCACTACTGGACGGGCGCTAGAACTACATTGTTTTTCCCTCGTATGAACGTTGTGAAATTTGCATAAGGACCCTGGTCTTTTCTGTTAACAGCTTGGAAACGGGGCCTTAGTTTTTCACCACACAAGGTTTTTCATTTTGGTCTCATCTGACCAGATCACAGTCTTCCACACGATTTACCTTTCCCCCATTCTTCCATAATGAAAAGATATATGTAGGAATAGTTGTAGTTGTCCCATGTACAGATCCCCCAGCTCAGGTGTAAATGTCTGCAGAATGATCACAGGCCTCTTGGCTTTATCACTCAACTTGTCTTTTTTCATCCTGTCAGTTTGGGCAGGATGAACAAAGACAAGTATAAATGCCTGAGTAAGGCATTTGTGCCATACTCGTTCCATTTACAAATGGATAAAACTCAGCTCTGCTCTGTGAGATCTCAAAGCTTGGGTAATATTTGTATAACATATGTAAAACTGACATTTCTGATGTAATGCTCTGACTTTCTCTTGGAAACCTCCAAGGCCATCCCAGAACACTGTAACTGTATACTGAGATGAGATTACTCTCTTACTTAAGAGTAATAACATCTATATGAGAAAGTAAGTGCATATTTCTGTGGTGTGTGTTTAAATGCACAGCTTTATTTATGCATTAATTACAAGTGAATGAATAAAGAATAAAACATGACACAAAGTAATACGTTTTTTAAAATCTTTTTCAAATTCAATTACTCAAAAAATCAGTGCTTGGGACTGACTCAAAGAGCCCCCTGTGAGACTGGATTCTTTTTCATCCCCATCATATTTCTAACCTAAAAGGCTACAGCAGCGTTCCCCACAGAGAAATCCCTGATGGACTTGTCACCTCGTGTGAGCCAAGGGCGTTTCAGCCGGTTCATTGGTATGCTGTTTTCAAGATGCCGGGACCTACCAGGAGATTGACAGTGCAGCTCATGCGGTTGTTGCGGCTGTCATCGCTCATCACAGTGCGATAGTCCAGAAGGCGGATCAGGAGTCCTTTGACCAATGCAACAAAGTGCTGAATCTGGGGCCAGAGCGTGTGTTTTTCCACGGCACAGTCAAGCAGGCTGATGGATGCAAAAACCAAGGTTAATCGTTTTAGGTTGCACTAATATACAGTAAATGACATAACCATTGCAAAAAGTGATGAAAAATGAGTCCAAAATTGCTCAAATTTGGCAAAATGCCTCTTGAGTACATTTTGACTGCCTTAAAGCAAGATTTGCAGAAATGTCACCCTTGGAATGAGAAAATAAAGCAACAGTTTTTGAAATATGACAAAATGGCTTGTCCCGTTGGAAAGGCTTGTTTTAAGACTTGCCACTAGACTTGAACTATAATTAAGATAAAAAACTACTCGATTCAAGCAATTATTACCTGATATTTTTTGGCAGTGTATGAATTGATTATCAATAACTGAAAACATTTGAGCAATGTTGGTGTTTTTCATAACTTACATAGTTTCCAGCAGTTGCATATAGTGCTCATCTCCGCCTCCTCCTTCCACCTCATGATCTAGCTTCTGTATAATCTCATTCTCAAACTAATGGGGAACACAAAGGAAAGGTGAGTAAAAATACATGCTCTACAAAGATATCGTCTGAAGTCATCACAATGTAAAACCTATACAGAACTGGTGAGGGTTCCCAGCGTTACGGTAAATACATTTGGCAGCAAGTCTCGATGTTGTGCAGACATAACTTTGCATATTTGATGAACCTTTTAAGACGTGAGTGTGGTCTGACCTTGTGGAAGTTCCCAGAATACTCATGTTCGCAAGTGATCATGTCAAAGAAGATGGGGATCGTGGCTCTTCTCAGCTCTTCCTCTGGGATAAGTGTCATCTCAAGGATTGGACCAACCATGTCAGGAATGAAGCAGATCTTATGATTGCCTGCAGAAGGAGACACATAACAAACGCAATACATGTGTGCTTACTACAATTACAGCTATTAAGTTGAAAACATGTAACTGCAACCATTAATAGATTTGTTCATGTGACATCACTAAATGTAATTGCATCCATCAATAGATTATATTTATGTGACATCACTACATATCAAAGAGCCTATAAATTAAAATTGGGGTGGCGGGCAGTTGAAACATATTTCCCGGGTAACGTCAAAAGTCAAACTAATTCCTTAGTAATTCCTGGGCTAATCAACAACTGTCACAAAGTTCCGCATCTTCTTTGTCTCATCATTGACTTTGCTCTAGTTATTTTCCCATATAAAAGTAGTATATTCAAAAATATACGCCAGATGTTGGCAATTAGAAAGGACTTTTAGATATAAGAATAATAAAAACTAATCACTATCAAATAAGATCTGTGCAAACGTGGATGTTTTCTTTTTCAACATTTCTTTCAAATTTTGCTTGACACCTGTCCTCCTGAAATTAAATGTTGCCATTTTTGCCTTGACTGCATCTAAATTGGAAGTAAACCGAAACAAAGCTAAAAAATCCAAGGGTGATGAAAAGGGCCACAATACATCTACAAAAACGAGAACAGTACAAAAATGAGTTGAAGCAGCGCATTTTTTATGTCTTTAGTGGAGCACATTCTTGCAGTTGTTTTTTATGCACATGTCCTGAATAGTCTCTAGTATCATACCTAGTTTGTACCATATGTCTCGGATTGCAAAACCGATGAGAAGCCTCATATCACCATACCTGAAATAAAGAGAAAGTGCAGGAGGGAGAGACGTGTTTCAATCAATAGCTTGTTTCCATTGTGAGGCCGGGTGGGAGAGATAACACTGCAGTAATCCACCCTAACATGAACTCAATTGAATGTTTATCTGCATGCAACACAAGATTTTAATAGGTGGTGGGTGTGTATTTAATGCATATCCCAAAATAGATCATCAATCACCGAGCGCTTCATTAGAGCATGGTGGGGAGGTGTGGTAAATAAACAAATGTTACACAGGCTTCAGAATCTCACTTTGCAAGAATCTTGTTCCTCTTGGTGGGAGAGAAGTGCTGAAGCTGCAATGACTCCTGGGTAATAAATGCCACCGCCAAGTGGAAGTAGTTATTCCAGAGCTAGACAGAGAGCAAAAGTGAGACACATGCGCATGGGCTGAGACGGAGCCAGACTGGATCCACTGAGACTGACCTGCACTTCAAAGTTATTATCACTCAGGAATTTCTGGTTCATGGTGTCTGCGTAGATGTTGATGGCTCTGAGAAAAACTCTAAATGAAGAAAATACATTATAATTTAGCAAATGGATTTGTACACGGAAGACATTGGTTCTTCAACAGGTAGCGTTTGAGTGACATCATGACGTTCCAAAGAGCCTAAAATTCAAAATTGTGATGGAGGGAAGCTTTGAAGATTGTGCTGGTAACTATGGTAATTTTCCTGGGCCAATCTACTCTTCAACAAAAAATGTCAAAATGTTCAACATCTTCTTTCAACGTCACTTACTACTGTCTAATTATTTTCTCATAAAGGTGTTTTGAACTAGTGACGCTATTCAGAAATCCAGTAAAAAGAACTTCCAGACATAAGAATAATATGGCAGGTTGGTAAATCTAACCACTATCAAATAATAATGGTACGATGACGGGACCTCTGGACCTGGCCTCCTCCATCTACACCTGCGGACTGCCCCGTCCGACCCGCCTGGGAGTGCTTCAGTCCTGCACCGGACCTGTCCACGTTCAGCGGCCACTGGTCCACGTTCTGTAGCTAGCTTAGGTCCTGGATCTATAGCCTGTCCGTCCGGAGGAGCGGATCCCTTTCTCAAATGGGGTCCGCCCAAGGTTTTTTTTAAAAATGAGTTTTTCCTTGTCGATGCAGGAGGGTCTTGTTGGACAGTTAGTGTCCAACAAAAAGGATTGGTGATGATCAGGACAGGCCTGAAGGTCGTGGGTTCATTTCCCACATCTACACCTTCTCCACTGACTCCCACTGATGACTGCTGTCGTTGTGTCCTTGGGCAAGACACTTAACCCCACTTTGCCCAAAGCCCCCACTGAAAGATCAAGGCTATGCTCTCACTTAGAGCAGCCGTCCTCCTGTGGACTCACCAACCTGCAGAGGGTCAGTGAGGGGCTGGTGCTATGAGACTTGGGTGGCATCTCGATTGCCGCCCCCCTGACCCAGAAATGGATTAAAGGGAAGAAAATGGATGGATGGATGGATGGATGGATGATCAGGACACTTTAACATTCTACAACATGTATGGACATTTTTTTGTGTGTGCTTTATATTTTTCATGTGTTTTAACTGTTGATTCTCTGACCTGTGTTGGTGATTTCAATGGTTTTGTTAAGTCCTCTGAGATGACTTCTGTTGTGAGTTAGGGCTATAAAAGAATAAATTGTATTGTATTGTATTGTATTGTAATGATCTGGGAAAACATTTTGACATGTGCACAACATGAACGCAACCAATTAGCCTCGGTTAGAGTCATGAATACAAAACACTACCTCAAGAGTTCCTATAGCCTTCTTGGTCCAATGAGCTACCAAATAAACAGAATAATCACATGTAAATTCAGCAGTGCTCCCTGTCAGACATCCTCCATGCGTCACAGGAAATGCTAATATATTCCACTGGAGTTAAAAGAGGTGAACAAAAGCATCTTTTTGTTCTTTTGTGATTACATTTAAGTCTCCACGGCTGCGATTGCACACAGAGCTGTGGTGTTGCTTCAGATTCAAAACTTGTGTCGGCATGATAGATCAAGACTGTACCTCAAGACACATTATGAAAGACAGAGCGGGGAGTTGTGACTTCTGCATCTGCACAGCTAAATGGCAGACCTCAGCGCGGCGCTTTCAGGACCAGCTCCCGTCTATCTGTCATCATTACCACGCAGTCCCATCGCCTTTGCCACCCACATGCATTTCCCATTTACACTAGGCTTTCTCTTTGCTACATTTCTCTTATGCTGATTTGATGTCATACAGTATTCCAGCTCTCCAGAGATGATGCTGCAATGGTTCTTAAGCTTTGATGTTGAGAAGCGCTTGGTCATATTTTTGAAAAGTTGGTTTAATGTTATTTAAATCCTTTTTTGAAATATTACTTGTGCAGCGTATACTTTCTGTCGCCTGCAGGATTTGACGGGAAGTACTGTTTGAACGTTATGTTATATATACATAAAAGAAGGGTTGTTGAACCAAAACAGCCTATAGAAGATTAAATGTGACGCAATGTGAATCCAATACATGGTCTGAAAAAGTAAACATAAATGTGCTTTTCAAATGCAGAATGTTTTCCAGACTATTTAAAACACTATTTGATTCCTTCCCAATCCTCCTACAGTTTGCGTCACTCAAACTGCTAATCTTTATTTGTAGTACTGAGAGTCAAAAAAGTGGGAGAGAGTGGGGAAAACATTAATTTAAATTATAAAGCTCCCTCTGATTGAAACAGCCTACTGTTATTGAGCCAGTATCTCAGTATCTCAGGTTAAATAAATTGATATGGTTTGCAAGATTTATTTGCAGTGATTTTAAATAATTGTGGATAATTATGTAACAAAATATTTATAACTGCAAGTTCTAAAAGGAAATATTTCCTGAATTTTGTATTGTATGGTATTATCAGTGGTGTTAAAAAGGCGAGGACTATAAAGCCGTGGTTCACCTAAGACCAAGCATTGCATCAGGTTTGTATTCAAAGTCAATGCCGTTTGATCACCAACAAGTCCATGTGGTGGATGAGTTGCCTTTTTGTATAGTTTAATGAAAGTACAAAGAACATGATAGACAAATTATGTGAAAAGACTCTCCTCTGAGCAGTTTCTAGGCAAGAACATTGTCCATTGGCCAGTTGGGAATGGGCTATGAGAAAGTCCAAACTATGGCCAGAAGAGGTGACTACACATTGCTCAAATGGCCCCCTCCCTGTCCTGCCTGGGAGCCTCTTCAGTCCTGGATCTACAGCCTGTCCATCAGGGGGAGCAGAGCTCTTTCTCTTTATGGGCCTCACAAAGGTTTGCCTTTATGTCCCCACTGGGTTTTTGAGTTGTACCTCGCAGATACAGGAGGGTCTAAGCCAGGCATGTCATATTCAGACCCGCGGGCCAAATTTGGCCCGTGAGACCATTTTTAGTGCCCCTGAAACTATATCATTGAAACTGTTAACTGTTAACATGTAATGAAATATTAAGCCAAAGATATATTTCACTATGAATCTTCAATTACATCTTTTTTATATTTGGCCCAGTTGTGATTGAATCCAAACAACACAATACAATTCTTATGTGAAATAATAGCAATTTGTCAAAATACAAAAATATGTATCAAAAAATATATGTAATATAGAAAAAAAAGATAAGTAAACCACTGCCCCAATGAGCTCTTCCTTTTTCAAACATGGCGCCCAACCAAAATGACACCCCTGGTTTAAGCACAGTGATCATCCAGGACCTATAAGGACTTCTATGCACATTTATTAACATTTACTGTATGGACATTGGTCATCCCGCTCCTATATGGACCAATGGCTTCCACGTTTTTGTTTCATTATTACAGATCCTGTGTTCTGAATGCTTGATCCTGGAATCTATTGTTGGCAAATTTACCATTTTGTCCTCTGAGACGGCTGCTGTTGTTAATTAGGGCAATATATCACAATATCACAGTCATATAACAGTCAGAATTTAGGAATGTTGGAAATGGTGTCTTTCAAAGATTTTGACAAATAAAACATTAAACAGATTAGGTTGTTTAAATGTCAGTGGTGTGAACACAAAGGGTATACATAATAAAATGGTACAATTTTCAATTAAATATACTACTATAGCATTCAGTCAGCATTTCTGGCCATGGCTTTGCTTTACTGCCTCCATCTTATTCCTCTGTGTATTTTTGTTGATAAACTAGTCACACTGAGCCTCCAAAGCAATTTCAAAATATCAATGCTTTCTGGCCCACAAATAAGGTGCAGGGGGACACATGCAGCTCCAGGGAGCAGAGAGTGGACCTCACCTGTTCTGAACCATGATCATGGCCATCCAGTCACACGGGTACACATGCTTCCGAATCAGCTCTTTGAAGAGTACGAAGGACTCCATCAGAAAGTCCTGCAGGAAAGGTTGAGAAAAAGAGATGATGGTGACGGTTTATTGACCGATGTCAAAGTACTGTAGAAAATGCACCATGTGACACAGAGAACTAACACTTAAACTACTGTAATTATAAACACCAGCTGGTATAAACTGTGTGAAGCTTATTGATTTTACTGGTTTCAATGTATTGAGCTTTGTTTAGATATTATCTTTATTGTGCAGTCATGAACATGAAATGCTAAACCAACAGAGGATTGGATTACACTATGTCTGCGAAAAGCACATTATGAATATAGATTACTTACCAACCTGCTTACCAAGAGGGTCCTTAACCTAAAAATAACTTTTCTCAGCTTTCAGCCATGATATAGCAGCTGCTTTAATTTTGATGTTTGAGTAACTTATACATTGAAACTTTGTCTGCGTAGATGGGTGCATATATATCCCTGCACTGACAAAGGGGCGGGGCTAGGTGGAAAAAAGGAGACTGAAGGAGGAGCTACATAACTGTTTTAGCCCAATCTAAACAATCATATGAACCCTTTATTTAATAAAGATCCACGGGAGTCATAGATGATCATGTTACAGAGAACAGAATTGGGTCATGTCCCCTTTAATTAACTTACCACCAGATCAGAATTCCTGTTGAAGGTTTCCAGAAAGGCGGCGTAGTGCTGGTCAGTCATTTGGCTGAGGATCGCCGTCATGCACGCCATCACTCTGGACTACAAACACAATTACAGACAGTGCCCTGAGTAAATGGCTTCATGCTCAGAAGGATACAGCAGATAAGATGGCATCGGGACGTGCTGTATAAAATTGAAATATATTCTAATCTCTTTATTTAATTTGTCACTAGGGGGTCGAGAGATACCGAGAGAAGCATGGCTCCTCAGGCCACTTTACGGCTTGCTAATGTGTGACCAAATCTATGCAAGCCTGAACAACAACATCATTATCACAACCACCCCACAAGAGAGCAGCGCAACGGAAGGGGAGGTTGAGAGGTTATTTTAAAATATTCTATACATATTTAACAACAACTAAGACCAAAAAGTGATTTTTAGAATAATCATAAAAAGCCAGAGCAAAGTAATGCTCGATATACGTTTCTATGCGGCCCTCAAACCCTTTAAATCAATCA
This sequence comes from Knipowitschia caucasica, assembly GCA_964034765.1. Classification (NCBI taxonomy): domain Eukaryota; kingdom Metazoa; phylum Chordata; class Actinopteri; order Gobiiformes; family Gobiidae; genus Knipowitschia; species Knipowitschia caucasica. The sequence continues at coordinate 17,868,399 of OZ035830.1, forward strand.
ATAAATCCACTTTTATTTGTAGAGCACCTTTCCTAGACAAGGCAACACAAAGAACCTCACAACCCATATCAAATGGATCACAAGAAATATTAAAAACATAGAAAATGGAATCCCACAAGTTCATAAAGATGGCGCCATGGCAAGAGCTCTGGTGCACACTGGGCTAGTCTTGCACAGTTTTTCCAATGTGGTTTTGCTGCTAATGGCAAATACAGTCTTGTATCTTGTATCTATCTTGTAATTAACATCATACTGTCCACCTGACCAATCCAAGCTAAAACCAAAGTCATTTTGTTCGGAAAGAACCAACAACCAAAAACAATATCAACACATCAAAAATAATCATTTGCAGAATTCTGTCATAATGTATAAAGGTTATATAGAAATTAAAAAAATAGCCATAGATGCAAAAGATAGACACTGGATATCTTCATGTTTCCCTCACCTCTCCTTTAAAGGTTTTTGTTAAAATAAATACAATTAAACATTAAATAACTGAAGTTTTTGGTACATTTAATCTGCAGAATTCAAGGAACAATGTAAAAAACCAGTCCGGGCCTCCAAAATTGGGCGATATTCCTGATATAAGCAGTGCCATTATGTTTGTGTTTTCAGGATGAAGGCATGTTGGCTAAATTAACCATTTACATATTGTGAACTTATAAGATATTTGATTGATATAAATTATAATCTATTATTATTCTTCTTTGTTAAAAATGCGTATTTGATTTCTATCCAAATTGGATGCAGAGCAATACCACATCAACCGCAGGTGTGTAGCCTTGATGTCTCGTTCATGCTGCATATACTGATGGACTGTATTACATGAATGTCGTTTTATTATGCAACCTCTGCGACCCCTGCCACCTGGGACAACAGATTGAAATTAGCCTCTGGTGATAATCTGTTATGCTGTAACCATGCTTGGTCATGTGTGTGATTTAAAATGAAACTAATAAATACAAACACAGGAAGTTGCTTGAGTATGATCTACAATCTACAATCATAGATGTAATTAACCAACAATGCGTTTCTTTTGAGAAAACAGTTTTATTTGCTTGAGAAAAAACAATTCTCTGTTGTAGTCGTATTTCCAATTAAATATCAGTTAGTGACAGTTTGTTCGTATATTGTCCATGTCAGTGTGAAAGTTATTTTGAAATCCAAGGCATGTTCACGCTTTTTGGTCTAGTTATCTTTAACTGGACCAAGTCTGGCTCAAAAATGCTTCAAAAATTTGTTTCCAAAGATAAACTAACTTAAGTGCATATGCAGAAACATACTCAAACCACCACATGTTTTACACCCACAAAAACAAGCCTTGTAAACCACTTGTGCTTTACAAGTGTGAACGCATCCTGTGTGGCAGTTAAGTGACTGTTTTGTTTTTAAACCTTTGATAAATAGATATCAAAGGTTCATTGCAACAAATACAATAAAGTAAAATTACAGTTGGGCATGGTGAAAATGTCACTAGTTATTTTCTATTCAACACTGACTCGATTAAAAAAGCAGTGGTTATGATGCAAAAAGCTTAACTTTGGTCCAGAAGATGAAAGAGAAAATAACTAGTGACATTTTCACCATGCCCAACTGTAATTTTACTTTAGAAATGAGATATCTATTTATCAAAGGTTTAAAAACAAAACAGTCACTTAACTGCCACACAGGATGCGTTCACACTTGTAAAGCACAAGTGGTTTACAAGGCTTGTTTTTGTGGGTGTAAAACATGTGGTGGTTTGAGTATGTTTCTGCATATGCACTTAAGTTAGTTTATCTTTGGAAACAAATTTTTGAAGCATTTTTGAGCCAGACTTGGTCCAGTTAAAGATAACTAGACCAAAAAGCGTGTGAACATGCCTTGGATTTCAAAATAACTTTCACACTGACATGGACAATATACGAACAAACTGTCACTAACTGATATTTAATTGGAAATACGACTACAACAGAGAATTGTTTTTTCTCAAGCAAATAAAACTGTTTTCTCAAAAGAAACGCATTGTTGGTTAATTACATCTATGATTGTAGATTGTAGATCATACTCAAGCAACTTCCTGTGTTTGTATTTATTAGTTTCATTTTAAATCACACACATGACCAAGCATGGTTACAGCATAACAGATTATCACCAGAGGCTAATTTCAATCTGTTGTCCCAGGTGGCAGGGGGTCGCAGAGGTTGCATAATAAAACGACATTCATGTAATACAGTCCATCAGTATATGCAGCATGAACGAGACATCAAGGCTACACACCTGCGGTTGATGTGGTATTGCTCTGCATCCAATTTGGATAGAAATCAAATACGCATTTTTAACAAAGAAGAATAATAATAGATTATAATTTATATCAATCAAATATCTTATAAGTTCACAATATGTAAATGGTTAATTTAGCCAACATGCCTTCATCCTGAAAACACAACATAATGGCACTGCTTATATCAGGAATATCGCCCAATTTTGGAGGCCCGGACTGGTTTTTTACATTGTTCCTTGAATTCTGCAGATTAAATGTACCAAAAACTTCAGTTATTTAATGTTTAATTGTATTTATTTTAACAAAAACCTTTAAAGGAGAGGTGAGGGGAAACATGAAGATATCCAGTGTCTATCTTTTGCATCTATGGCTATTTTTTTAATTTCTATATAACCTTTATACATTATGACAGAATTCTGCAAATGATTATTTTTGATGTGTTGATATTGTTTTTGGTTGTTGGTTCTTTCCGAACAAAATGACTTTGGTTTTAGCTTGGATTGGTCAGGTGGACAGTATGATGTTAATTACAAGATAGATACAAGATACAAGACTGTATTTGCCATTAGCAGCAAAACCACATTGGAAAAACTGTGCAAGACTAGCCCAGTGTGCACCAGAGCTCTTGCCATGGCGCCATCTTTATGAATTGTGGGATTCCATTTTCTATGTTTTTAATATTTCTTGTGATCCATTTGATATGGGTTGTGAGGTTCTTTGTGTTGCCTTGTCTAGGAAAGGTGCTCTACAAATAAAAGTGGATTTATTGATTGATTTAAAGGGTTTGAGGGCCGCATAGAAACGTATATCGAGCATTACTTTGCTCTGGCTTTTTATGATTATTCTAAAAATCACTTTTTGGTCTTAGTTGTTGTTAAATATGTATAGAATATTTTAAAATAACCTCTCAACCTCCCCTTCCGTTGCGCTGCTCTCTTGTGGGGTGGTTGTGATAATGATGTTGTTGTTCAGGCTTGCATAGATTTGGTCACACATTAGCAAGCCGTAAAGTGGCCTGAGGAGCCATGCTTCTCTCGGTATCTCTCGACCCCCTAGTGACAAATTAAATAAAGAGATTAGAATATATTTCAATTTTATACAGCACGTCCCGATGCCATCTTATCTGCTGTATCCTTCTGAGCATGAAGCCATTTACTCAGGGCACTGTCTGTAATTGTGTTTGTAGTCCAGAGTGATGGCGTGCATGACGGCGATCCTCAGCCAAATGACTGACCAGCACTACGCCGCCTTTCTGGAAACCTTCAACAGGAATTCTGATCTGGTGGTAAGTTAATTAAAGGGGACATGACCCAATTCTGTTCTCTGTAACATGATCATCTATGACTCCCGTGGATCTTTATTAAATAAAGGGTTCATATGATTGTTTAGATTGGGCTAAAACAGTTATGTAGCTCCTCCTTCAGTCTCCTTTTTTCCACCTAGCCCCGCCCCTTTGTCAGTGCAGGGATATATATGCACCCATCTACGCAGACAAAGTTTCAATGTATAAGTTACTCAAACATCAAAATTAAAGCAGCTGCTATATCATGGCTGAAAGCTGAGAAAAGTTATTTTTAGGTTAAGGACCCTCTTGGTAAGCAGGTTGGTAAGTAATCTATATTCATAATGTGCTTTTCGCAGACATAGTGTAATCCAATCCTCTGTTGGTTTAGCATTTCATGTTCATGACTGCACAATAAAGATAATATCTAAACAAAGCTCAATACATTGAAACCAGTAAAATCAATAAGCTTCACACAGTTTATACCAGCTGGTGTTTATAATTACAGTAGTTTAAGTGTTAGTTCTCTGTGTCACATGGTGCATTTTCTACAGTACTTTGACATCGGTCAATAAACCGTCACCATCATCTCTTTTTCTCAACCTTTCCTGCAGGACTTTCTGATGGAGTCCTTCGTACTCTTCAAAGAGCTGATTCGGAAGCATGTGTACCCGTGTGACTGGATGGCCATGATCATGGTTCAGAACAGGTGAGGTCCACTCTCTGCTCCCTGGAGCTGCATGTGTCCCCCTGCACCTTATTTGTGGGCCAGAAAGCATTGATATTTTGAAATTGCTTTGGAGGCTCAGTGTGACTAGTTTATCAACAAAAATACACAGAGGAATAAGATGGAGGCAGTAAAGCAAAGCCATGGCCAGAAATGCTGACTGAATGCTATAGTAGTATATTTAATTGAAAATTGTACCATTTTATTATGTATACCCTTTGTGTTCACACCACTGACATTTAAACAACCTAATCTGTTTAATGTTTTATTTGTCAAAATCTTTGAAAGACACCATTTCCAACATTCCTAAATTCTGACTGTTATATGACTGTGATATTGTGATATATTGCCCTAATTAACAACAGCAGCCGTCTCAGAGGACAAAATGGTAAATTTGCCAACAATAGATTCCAGGATCAAGCATTCAGAACACAGGATCTGTAATAATGAAACAAAAACGTGGAAGCCATTGGTCCATATAGGAGCGGGATGACCAATGTCCATACAGTAAATGTTAATAAATGTGCATAGAAGTCCTTATAGGTCCTGGATGATCACTGTGCTTAAACCAGGGGTGTCATTTTGGTTGGGCGCCATGTTTGAAAAAGGAAGAGCTCATTGGGGCAGTGGTTTACTTATCTTTTTTTTCTATATTACATATATTTTTTGATACATATTTTTGTATTTTGACAAATTGCTATTATTTCACATAAGAATTGTATTGTTTTTTGGATTCTATCACAACTGGGCCAAATATAAAAAAGATGTATTGAAGATTCATGTGAATATATCTTTGGCTTAATATTTCATTACATGTTAACAGTTAACAGTTTCAATGATATAGTTTCAGGGGCACTAAAAATGGTCTCACGGGCCAAATTTAGCCCGCGGGTCTGAATATGACATGCCTGGCTTAGACCCTCCTGTATCTGCGAGGTACAACTCAAAAACCCAGTGGGGACATAAAGGCAAACCTTTGTGAGGCCCATAAAGAGAAAGAGCTCTGCTCCCCCTGATGGACAGGCTGTAGATCCAGGACTGAAGAGGCTCCCAGGCAGGACAGGGAGGGGGCCATTTGAGCAATGTGTAGTCACCTCTTCTGGCCATAGTTTGGAATTTCTCATAGCCCATTCCCAACTGGCCAATGGACAATGTTCTTGCAGAACTGCTCAGAGGAGAGTCTTTTCACATAATTTGTCTATCATGTTCTTTGTACTTTCATTAAACTATACAAAAAGGCAACTCATCCACCACATGGACTTGTTGGTGATCAAACGGCATTGACTTTGAATACAAACCTGATGCAATGCTTGGTCTTAGGTGAACACGGCTTTATAGTCCTCGCCTTTTTAACACCACTGATAATACATACAATACAAAATTCAGGAAATATTTCCTTTTAGAACTTGCAGTTATAAATATTTTGTTACATAATTATCCACAATTATTTAAAATCACTGCAAATAAATCTTGCAAACCATATCAATTTATTTAACCTGAGATACTGAGATACTGGCTCAATAACAGTAGGCTGTTTCAATCAGAGGGAGCTTTATATTTAAATTAATGTTTTCCCACTCTCTCCCACTTTTTGACTCTCAGTACTACAAATAAAGATAGCAATTTGAGTGACGCAACTGTAGGAGGATTGGGAAGGAATCAAATAGTGTTTTAAATATCTGAGAAAACATTCTGCATTTGATAAAGCACATTTATGTTTACTTTTTCAGACCATGTATTGGATTCACATTGCGTCACATTTAATCTTCTATAGGCTGTTTTGGTTCAACAACCCTTCTTTTATGTATATATAACATAACGTTCAAACAGTACTTCCCGTCAAATCCTGCAGGCGACAGAAAGTATACGCTGCACAAGTAATAAATTCCAAAAAAGGATTTAAATAACATTAAACCAACTTTTCAAAAATGACCAAGCGCTTTCTCAACATCAAGCTTAAGAACCATTGCAGCATCAACTCTGGAGAGCTGGAATATGACATCAAAATCAGCATAAAGAGAAATGTAGCAAAGAGAAAGCCTAGTGTAAATGGGAAATGCATGTGGGTGGCAAAGGCGAGGGGACTGCGTGGTAAATGATGACAGATAGACGGGAGCTGGTCCTGAAAGCCGCCGCGCTGAGGGCTGCCATTTAGCTGTGGGCAGATGCAGAAGTCCACAACTCCCCGCCTGTCTTTATAATGTGTCTTGAGGTACAGTCTTGATCTATCATGCCGACACAATGTTTTGAATCTGAAGCAACACCACAGCTCTGGGTGCAATCGCAGCCGTGGAGACTATAAAATGTAAATCCACAAAAAGAACAAAAAGATGCTTTTGTTTCACCTCTTTTAACTCCAGTGGATTATATTAGCATTTCCTTGACGCATGGAGGATGTCTGACAGGGAGCACTGCTGAATTTACATGTGCTTATTCTGTTTATTTTGTAGCTCATTGGACCAAGAAGGCTATAGGAACTCTTGAGGTAGTGTTTTGTATTCATGACTCTAAACGAGGCTAATTGGTTGCGTTCATGTTGTGCAACATGTCAAAAATGTTTTCCCAGATCATTACAATACAATACAATACAATACAATTTATTCTTTTATAGCCCTTACTCACAACAGAAGTCATCTCAGAGGACTTAACAAAACCATTGAAATCACCAACACAGGTCAGAGAATCAACAGTTAAAACACATGAAAAATATAAAGCACACACAAAAAAATGTCCATACATGTTGTAGAATGTTAAAGTGTCCTGATCATCCATCCATCCATCCATCCATCCATTTTCTTCCCTTTAATCCATTTCTGGGTCAGGGGGGCGGCAATCGGAGATGCCACCCAAGTCTCATAGCACCAGCCCCTCACTGACCCTCTGCAGGTGGTGAGTCCACAGGAGGACGGCTGCTCTAAGTGAGAGCATAGCCTTGATCTTTCAGTGGGGGCTTTGGGCAAAGTGGGGTTAAGTGTCTTGCCCAAGGACACAACGACAGCAGTCATCAGTGGGAGTCAGTGGAGAAGGTGTAGATATGGGAAATGAACCCACGACCTTCAGGCCTGTCCTGATCATCACCAATCCTTTTTGTTGGACACTAACTGTCCAACAAGACCCTCCTGCATCGACAAGGAAAAACTCATTTTTAAAAAAACCTTGGGCGGACCCCATTTGAGAAAGGGATCCGCTCCTCCGGACGGACAGGCTATAGATCCAGGACCTAAGCTAGCTACAGAACGTGGACCAGTGGCCGCTGAACGTGGACAGGTCCGGTGCAGGACTGAAGCACTCCCAGGCGGGTCGGACGGGGCAGTCCGCAGGTGTAGATGGAGGAGGCCAGGTCCAGAGGTCCCGTCATCGTACCATTATTATTTGATAGTAGTTAGATTTACCAACCTGCCATATTATTCTTATGTCTGGAAGTTCTTTTTACTGGATTTCTGAATAGCGTCACTAGTTCAAAACACCTTTATGAGAAAATAATTAGACAGTAGTAAGTGACGTTGAAAGAAGATGTTGAACATTTTGACATTTTTTGTTGAAGAGTAGATTGGCCCAGGAAAATTACCATAGTTACTAGCACAATCTTCAAAGCTTCCCTCCATCACAATTTTGAATTTTAGGCTCTTTGGAACGTCATGATGTCACTCAAACGCTACCTGTTGACGAACCAATGTCTTCCGTGTACAAATCCATTTGCTAAATTATAATGTATTTTCTTCATTTAGAGTTTTTCTCAGAGCCATCAACATCTACGCAGACACCATGAACCAGAAATTCCTGAGTGATAATAACTTCGAAGTGCAGGTCAGTCTCAGTGGATCCAGTCTGGCTCCGTCTCAGCCCATGCGCATGTGTCTCACTTTTGCTCTCTGTCTAGCTCTGGAATAACTACTTCCACTTGGCGGTGGCATTTATTACCCAGGAGTCATTGCAGCTTCAGCACTTCTCTCCCACCAAGAGGAACAAGATTCTTGCAAAGTGAGATTCTGAAGCCTGTGTAACATTTGTTTATTTACCACACCTCCCCACCATGCTCTAATGAAGCGCTCGGTGATTGATGATCTATTTTGGGATATGCATTAAATACACACCCACCACCTATTAAAATCTTGTGTTGCATGCAGATAAACATTCAATTGAGTTCATGTTAGGGTGGATTACTGCAGTGTTATCTCTCCCACCCGGCCTCACAATGGAAACAAGCTATTGATTGAAACACGTCTCTCCCTCCTGCACTTTCTCTTTATTTCAGGTATGGTGATATGAGGCTTCTCATCGGTTTTGCAATCCGAGACATATGGTACAAACTAGGTATGATATCTTCCAACATGATTCATATAGAGACTATTCAGGACATGTGCATAAAAAACAACTGCAAGAATGTGCTCCACTAAAGACATAAAAATGCGCTGCTTCAACTCATTTTTGTACTGTTCTCGTTTTTGTAGATGTATTGTGGCCCTTTTCATCACCCTTGGATTTTTTAGCTTTGTTTCGGTTTACTTCCAATTTAGATGCAGTCAAGGCAAAAATGGCAACATTTAATTTCAGGAGGACAGGTGTCAAGCAAAATTTGAAAGAAATGTTGAAAAAGAAAACATCCACGTTTGCACAGATCTTATTTGATAGTGATTAGTTTTTATTATTCTTATATCTAAAAGTCCTTTCTAATTGCCAACATCTGGCGTATATTTTTGAATATACTACTTTTATATGGGAAAATAACTAGAGCAAAGTCAATGATGAGACAAAGAAGATGCGGAACTTTGTGACAGTTGTTGATTAGCCCAGGAATTACTAAGGAATTAGTTTGACTTTTGACGTTACCCGGGAAATATGTTTCAACTGCCCGCCACCCCAATTTTAATTTATAGGCTCTTTGATATGTAGTGATGTCACATAAATATAATCTATTGATGGATGCAATTACATTTAGTGATGTCACATGAACAAATCTATTAATGGTTGCAGTTACATGGTTTCAACTTAATAGCTGTAATTGTAGTAAGCACACATGTATTGCGTTTGTTATGTGTCTCCTTCTGCAGGCAATCATAAGATCTGCTTCATTCCTGACATGGTTGGTCCAATCCTTGAGATGACACTTATCCCAGAGGAAGAGCTGAGAAGAGCCACGATCCCCATCTTCTTTGACATGATCACTTGCGAACATGAGTATTCTGGGAACTTCCACAAGGTCAGACCACACTCACGTCTTAAAAGGTTCATCAAATATGCAAAGTTATGTCTGCACAACATCGAGACTTGCTGCCAAATGTATTTACCGTAACGCTGGGAACCCTCACCAGTTCTGTATAGGTTTTACATTGTGATGACTTCAGACGATATCTTTGTAGAGCATGTATTTTTACTCACCTTTCCTTTGTGTTCCCCATTAGTTTGAGAATGAGATTATACAGAAGCTAGATCATGAGGTGGAAGGAGGAGGCGGAGATGAGCACTATATGCAACTGCTGGAAACTATGTAAGTTATGAAAAACACCAACATTGCTCAAATGTTTTCAGTTATTGATAATAAATTCATACACTGCCAAAAAATATCAGGTAATAATTGCTTGAATCGAGTAGTTTTTTATCTTAATTATAGTTCAAGTCTAGTGGCAAGTCTTAAAACAAGCCTTTCCAACGGGACAAGCCATTTTGTCATATTTCAAAAACTGTTGCTTTATTTTCTCATTCCAAGGGTGACATTTCTGCAAATCTTGCTTTAAGGCAGTCAAAATGTACTCAAGAGGCATTTTGCCAAATTTGAGCAATTTTGGACTCATTTTTCATCACTTTTTGCAATGGTTATGTCATTTACTGTATATTAGTGCAACCTAAAACGATTAACCTTGGTTTTTGCATCCATCAGCCTGCTTGACTGTGCCGTGGAAAAACACACGCTCTGGCCCCAGATTCAGCACTTTGTTGCATTGGTCAAAGGACTCCTGATCCGCCTTCTGGACTATCGCACTGTGATGAGCGATGACAGCCGCAACAACCGCATGAGCTGCACTGTCAATCTCCTGGTAGGTCCCGGCATCTTGAAAACAGCATACCAATGAACCGGCTGAAACGCCCTTGGCTCACACGAGGTGACAAGTCCATCAGGGATTTCTCTGTGGGGAACGCTGCTGTAGCCTTTTAGGTTAGAAATATGATGGGGATGAAAAAGAATCCAGTCTCACAGGGGGCTCTTTGAGTCAGTCCCAAGCACTGATTTTTTGAGTAATTGAATTTGAAAAAGATTTTAAAAAACGTATTACTTTGTGTCATGTTTTATTCTTTATTCATTCACTTGTAATTAATGCATAAATAAAGCTGTGCATTTAAACACACACCACAGAAATATGCACTTACTTTCTCATATAGATGTTATTACTCTTAAGTAAGAGAGTAATCTCATCTCAGTATACAGTTACAGTGTTCTGGGATGGCCTTGGAGGTTTCCAAGAGAAAGTCAGAGCATTACATCAGAAATGTCAGTTTTACATATGTTATACAAATATTACCCAAGCTTTGAGATCTCACAGAGCAGAGCTGAGTTTTATCCATTTGTAAATGGAACGAGTATGGCACAAATGCCTTACTCAGGCATTTATACTTGTCTTTGTTCATCCTGCCCAAACTGACAGGATGAAAAAAGACAAGTTGAGTGATAAAGCCAAGAGGCCTGTGATCATTCTGCAGACATTTACACCTGAGCTGGGGGATCTGTACATGGGACAACTACAACTATTCCTACATATATCTTTTCATTATGGAAGAATGGGGGAAAGGTAAATCGTGTGGAAGACTGTGATCTGGTCAGATGAGACCAAAATGAAAAACCTTGTGTGGTGAAAAACTAAGGCCCCGTTTCCAAGCTGTTAACAGAAAAGACCAGGGTCCTTATGCAAATTTCACAACGTTCATACGAGGGAAAAACAATGTAGTTCTAGCGCCCGTCCAGTAGTGGGCAGAGAAACTTTACAACACGACACACGTGAGCCCCAGCCCCCCCAGCAGTATACTCACTTCCTCAACAACATCTACTGCAAGACGTGAAAAAATGCACAAACATCATTCTGCATTTAACAGCAGCTGCGAAAATGGAAACTGTAACTTTGCGTGGTTTTATTTGAACGAACAAAGGAGTAGAATTCTCCTTTGTGTAGCGCTCGATGCACCGCCGCCATTGTTGTTTACGTTTGTTCTCGGCTACTGCGCATGTCCAAATGTACGTGCGGGGAGATGGGGGTCAGAGCAGCAGAGAATTCACAGCTTTTTCTTCAGGCAGGTGTGAAAGAGTGCCCCGCTAAGCAGCGTATCTGAGCTATCCCACTCTGTAGGCGGTATCTGAACACTTACGTTTTCACCCCCCTGGAACACAGTCTCCGTATGAACAGGGGGTAGCAACCGACATCCTACTATAGCGTTTTACTGCAGCAGCGTCTCCATATAAACGGGGCCTAACTCTACTCACACCAGTCCTGTCAAACCTGATGGTAGCAGCATCATGCTGTGGTGATGCTTTTATTCAGCAGGGACATGGAATACTGTCATAGTTGATGAAAATTGTTGGGAGCAAAATTGGTGACAATCTTGGAAGCTTGCGGCACATGGTGCAGTGATCCACAGTCCTATGAAACAAAGCTGGAACTGTTTTGCAATAAATCATGGGGGAAAAACTTAAGTCTATAAATTGTATCAGTGGAAAAGTTCATGGGGTATTAGTACTTTTTCAAATGACTGTATTTGCCTGGAATTTCTCAAAAATTAAATTCCTGCCAAAATACATACCCAAGCCATGTCAAATTGGTGGAAAGGCAAATATAGTCATGTTTTTAAACAGTAAATAGTGGGGTACATTCCAGTCACGGCAATAACATCTTCCTGACACAAAGCAGGTGGCAGCCCCTCAATAAATCGGCCCTAGAGAGCTCATGTTCACCATTTTCTGATATGTAGGCAACCACTTGTTGATGGTGAAATGTCTTTTTTTTTCTAAGTCTGTTTCATAATTTTTTGCACCGATTTCCTTGGTTTGCCTTTTACTTTACTTTACACAGCCAACAGCTCTCCTTTGGGGATGTACAAATACGACCCTCATCATTAACGGGTCATTTGAGTCAATATCTCATCTCCACCGAAGCAGCTGATTTAGTAGTCTATTATGAGACATTCATTTAGAATGATTGAAGTCAACTCCTTTGTAATTCCCCATCTCATTTAGTTTCTCTGTTGACTAATTCAATGGAAACCGAGGGGATCGTCTCTCGTTTTGCTTCAGAACTGATTGCAGCCGTTTCCTTGTCTATTCTACTTTTTTTTTCTTGTGATCTCATCTAATTCTTGCCCACAATGCCCTTCAGGTTGAGAAATGATCACTTATGCAAGGTGTTCACTCTTAACATAATATTTTGATGACATAGATAGTAATTAATGTCAGTCTTAATGACAAGATAATTGACGAGTGCTACTACTACTACTGGATACTATCACCTTGTGTCCAGTTCTATTCATGGACTGAATATTGGCCGAGTGCTTGTGTCCCCCATAATGTTTGCCCTAAAGCGAAAGAGGCCAATTAGAGCTAGCTCAAACAGGCTCTTCGAGTGGCAATGTGGAGCCAAATGTATGCATATTTAGCTGGTAGTAACGGTCGCGTTTCCAAGCACCAATCAGGAACTTGCTAGTCTGTCACCTCTCGCAAAAAATTCAGCAACATAAGGCTCCTTATTGGTCAGTTGTTAGGGCTCATATCTGGATTTACAAAGACAATATCACAATATAAAGACCAGAATCAAAGAGCGCAAAACCAGGGATTTTTAAAGCCCAAAACTGTGGTTTTGCACAAACGGTCACTCAGCATAAAGAGTTTACTTTTCAATATACTTCAATGGGAGCAAGAGCAAATATTGGTCCTAATGGGCTTCATTGAGCTTGGGGGTTAGCAATGTCCATTTTAGCTAGATATATTTTGAAACACGAACCATTATGATAAATGGAGGCTAGCTTTTTATGTCATTTATCATGTTCTATCCAGCCCCTAGCTTGAAGGCGCTGGTACATACAGGGGTGGAGGTGCTTGATTTGTTGCCTGTGGCTGTTACGCATTACTTATTCCCTTTCATTTGTTTGTCCAAGAGAAAATAAAATCTCCTCCAGGCAGGCGTGCTCTAATACACTGTCCTTAGCCATGCTACCTCTGAACTCTGAAGAAACGCACAGAGGCAAATATATACGTTCAAATATATGCCTGCCTTTTCCACTATAGAGGAAATTACTTTAAAGAACCGTTTCCTTGCCTTAGACATGTTTGATGTAGCCGAGCTTAATACTTGTGGTTCTTAAAATTTATCAAAGAGATTTGCAATCATTTTTTTTTCAAATGTATTTTGCTATTTTAAAGGCAAGGCAAGTTCATTTCTAAACACAGTGCATACTCAAGGCAACTCAAAGTGCTTGACTAAACAAGAAAACAGAACAAAAATCATGAATAATGACACTACATTACAGTACAGTACAGTAAAAAAAGAGTGAAGATACAATACAGTTGTTGCAGCGAAACAGAACAGTTTTAATCTGGATTTAAACCGTGTCAGAGTCAAAGCCTTTCTCACATTTTCATCTGAAACACTACCTCTGCATGTTCAGTTCTGACTCTGGCCTTGCATCTTAAGCCTGGCTCACACGAGACGATTTTTCTCCGTGTTAGACCCCACACGGGAAGATTAAAAATCCTGCGTCTAACCACTTTGGTCGTGCAGTGTGTGGTGCGTAGCCACACGGCAAGATCACGCAAGCCACAAACATCACACACGAACCGACACCCCCCTCCGAGCATTCCCAGGTCAGACGGAAATCTCACAAAATCTCTCGAGATCAAGCGTGACTTCAGAGTAAACAGTCATGGCGGACGAAGAGGATGCATTGGCGATAGTGTGCAGTTTGTCGTTAACAGAGAAGAGACTCACCGGCTTGTCACCTCGTCTTCTTATTGGCTACACGCCGTAGTCATGGCAACGCGCTTGCTTGTCCTCGGAGGACACCACACACGACGAGAAATCGGGCCAAAACAATCCAACATGTTGGATATCCCCGATTTGAGATCGGGAGCAGTCCCGATGTCCTTCCGAGCGACGAGTGCAGTCTTAACACACCACACACGGCAGGATAATCTGTAAGATTTTGTTACGGAAATCGGAGCGTTTCTTAAGATTGTCGTAAGGGGTAAATCGGGTCTAAATCGGCCTAAATATCCTGCCGTGTGAACCAGGCTTTACTTAAGTGGCGACAGTAGCTCAGTTGGTAGAGCATTGGCCTTTGAGCCAGAGGGTCGTGGGTTCGAGCCCAACTTTCACTATCGACTCCCACTGACTGCTGTCCTTGGCAAGACACTTAACCTCTGGGAACACCTGCCACAGTGGGGCGGCTGCGGCTGTAAAGTGCCAAACTGCCGTTGTGTCCTTAGGCAAGACACTTCATCCCCATTGCCTAGAATGAGTCTGGTGTGTGTGTGAATGGTTGGTGGTGGTCGGAGGGGCCGATGGCACATACTGGTTGCCTCGCTTCTGTCAGTGTGCCCCAGGGCAGCTCTGGCTACAGTAGTAATTTATCACCACCGTGTTTGGAGTGAAAGAATAAGGACATGTAAAGCGTCTTTGAGTGTCCAAAAAAGCGCTATAATAAAACCGATGCATTATGCATTATTATTATTACTTTGTCCATGCCTAAACTATCAATAATCATCATTGATCATTTACCAGGGAGTTCTTTCCTATGAGTAAATTAATGCTAACGTATCTATAGGTTTGCTATAAGCCACTGACAAGTATAAATATTGGATCTGACCTTGTGCATGAACAACCAGGACATTGCATGAAATCCTGTATTCCTGCTGTAGAAAGCTGTTTCTTTTATTTTCAAAAGCCACTCTCAGGTCCATAGTTTTTGCGGCTCTGTGGCAAACACATTAGCACATTACTTGTTAGTAGGACAAATTACAAAAAAACTACTTTTCTATTCCAAAGAACTACACCACATTTTAATTTGTTTGACCCAATTGAGGAAAAGTCCTTAATAACACATTTTCGGCTGAGACCCTGATTGGTGATTGGATCTGAGTGAGGGTTGTCCTGTCTTTTCTGTTGGAGAGAGTTAAGAAAGATGTGACATAGGGTAAAATACATGTGCAGTAGATGAAAGACCATTTGGTGATAGTACCAAACTGTTTTTGAGAGTAATGATCTAGTTAGATGGATTTGATATGTCTCCGTGCGCGCTTGGAATTATGGTAAATAGTTAATAATAGATTCTCTGATTCTGATTAGTTATTTTCACTTTGTGTAGTATAAACAGGGCAGAATGTAATGAACGGGTAGAGCTGCACCTGCTTGTCGGCAGACGCTCACTTCAATAGTTTTATGACACCTTCTAAGATCAAAGGGTAGAGTGTCTCACATCAGAAAATCAGTTTCCCAAGTTCTCTGACATTTATTAACAAGCAATTGCTCGTTTGACAAGATGTTCATGGTTCCAACTACTGTCCCCTGCGATTTCTTAGCCATGACTGACTTGGCCTGGCTGCAGTCGAACTTTAGCCACCACCTACATAACATTTCCGCAGGCAGTTCCCCATCTCCGGACCAAGAATCATGCGGATTGATGGTAGTCCAGGCTAAGACAGACTTATTGATGGCCTATTTTCAAGTACGTGATAATGCATGATGTTTCTGGAACAGATTTTTTATCCATAAGCACGATGAGAGGCTGCTGTCGCCATGGTTATTTTTCGTTCTACTGTATCATCTCACCAGGCACCTCTGACCAGGAGTACACCTAAGGGCACCAATTGTAGTTACAGCCATTTTGTGATTTGAAAAAGTAACTCCTATAGTTTACAACAAATATTTTTCTAATAATCACTTCCTACTTCAAACTGCTTCCAAAAATATACTTTTCATATTAATTCAAGCAGTATTACTGTGCATGTTGTGTGGTATAGCAGTTGAAATAAAGCCAAGTGGTTGACCCAAGAAGGATTACTTTGGTCAGATGTGAACTAAAAATTTTATGAAATTTGATGCCAATCTGGTTCTTTAGGAAAAAAAAAAAAAAGAAAAAAAAAAATGTGGTGGGAGGCATCTATACTGTGGGGCTTTTTTTCATCCAGAAGTGACTAGCAATATTGTAAAACAAACACAACACACACAAAAACATTTGAAGAGCGGATTTATGTGGATGTTAACCTTCAGAATCATTTCCCTAACACATAAAACCATGAATGGAAAGATTTGAAGCAAAACATAATTCAATGTTTTAGTTTGGCCCCAGTCAGAGTCTAGAATCTGAAATGCAAAAGTGTAACCACTCAGATAAACCGGCTGTTAGCACAAACTCTGTTCCATTTAATATAACAGAGCTAGTAGTTGGTTTTGTAAACGCACAGTAGGGAAGCACAATTACAGTCCTCCTAGGCGTGCAAAGCTTGCATAGTCATACCCCCAAATTTTTTTTGCTGTTGTGGGAATGCAGCAAAAGATGAGTTCCATAAAGTATTAAATCCATGTTGTATAGGATAGCATATGGCAAGGAGGAAATTAGATTTCTGATTCTGAAAACCTGAGTTCAATTTTTTAGGTTTTATTAAAAATGAATAAATCCATTTGTGAAATTTTGCTTTCACATCAAAAGTGTGTCCAAAATAATATCTGAAACTTTCTTAGGGTGTGGTAACAATGTGCAATAGTGAGATGAACATGTGTTAATAAGGTGACTATATGTACAATTATGAAAATAAAAAAAACTTAAACAATGTATTTATTTTTTATGTGAGCATTTCAACAAGGCAAATACAGTATTGTCTCAGTAAACATAAATCAATAAAGGGAGTCTTCCTAACTCCAAGCATATAATCCACAATAAAATGAATAAATCACTTACATGTATTTTTTTTTCGACTTGCAGAACGTATACAAGGATATCAACCGCGAGGGGATTTTTTGAGTACATCAAAAGGTAGATACACTGCCCTTTACCTCCCCGACTTTTGATTCTTCTTTATATGCCAGAATCAGTAAAGGGTGAGTACACAGACGTGTGTTACTATGTCGGGTGTGTGTGCCCACGCTTCATAATCCAGACAAGGCGGATTATACTAGTCTCACTGAATTAATGCAAAATCCCCGAGGATCAGCCCCGTGGTCCAGACTGGAGGCAGCGGCAGGGAAAAGCCGGCATGAAGGAGGGCCAAGAGGAGAGAGAGGGCGAGAGACATATAGGTTGAAACTGGGAGAGAGAGGAATAATGGGACGAGTCTTCTGAGCGGGGGACCTGTGGTCGTTGTTGTGGTAGGGGGTGCGAGGGGGGGGTGTGTTCTGGGTGGGGGGGCGGGGGGAGGGGGGGGGTGAGAGCGGGGCGGCGGCGGGGAGGGGAGGGTGAGTGGGAGTGGGGAGGCAACGTGGGTGGGGGGGGGGTGGGGAGGGGGAGGGTGGGCGTGGGGGGGGGGGGGGGGGGGGGGGTCGGTGGGGGGGGGGGGGGGGGGGGGGGGGGAGGGGGGTAAGTAGGGGGGGGGGGGGGTTTGGCACAGGGAGCAGGCACTGTGATAGTAACGGTAGCGGGTCTGTGGGGTTGGACCACGTGAGTGGGGTATCATCGTTGGGGAAAAATGGATTTACAAAGGCTATATATATTTGTCAAATAGTCTGTGTGTAGAGTTGGTACAAAGGCTTCACATGGAACAAAAATGTTGGCTACCCTAAGTATTTCAATAGGTTAAGGTAGGATTTTATTTCAGAAACAAGTCGTGTTTCACCCTTAGAGCCCGAAAACTATTTGTTTCTGCCACTTTTTTACCCTTAATTGATTATGGTGATGTTAAATATATGTCTGCATCAGCTCAGTGTCTGCAGTCGCTAAATTCTGTGTATCACAGTGCTTTGAGGTACGTGACGGGATGTAGTCGCTTTACACATCATTGTGAACTTTATGCTAAAGCCCAGTGGCCCTCACTGGCAGTGAGGAGGTACACGCACTGGATTGCTGTTGGTGTACAAAGCTCTTCTCGGTTTGGTTCCTGTCTATCTGTGCTCCCTTCTTCAGAGAACCAAGAGCCTGTACAGTTTACGTTCCAATGATTCTTACCTTCTGACTGTTCCACGTGTCCGGACGGAGCTGGGAAAGCAGGCTTTTAGGTATTCTGCTCCCGCTGCATGGAACAGTCTGCAGTCAGATCTGAAGTGGTCCAAATTGTTGTCTTTAAACGCATTTCGTTCACTTCTTTTAAAAAAACAGTTCTCAACCATTGCCAAGTGCTCATGCTTTTAAACTTTAACGTGTTATATAGTTGCCTTTAGTTTTTTATTTTTGATCATGTACATGTTTTGTAGTTTCACTGTTTGTACTTTGTAGTATTATTGTATTGTATTATTATTGTATTGTTTTACTGTTGCTCTGTAAAGTGCCTGTGACGTGTGCTACAGACCTCTTGGCCAGGACTCCCTTGAAAAAGAGATCTCGATCTCAATGGGTATTTTCCTGGTTAAATAAGGTTAAAAAAAAAAAAAAAAAAAAAATAGGTCATTTGCATTTGCCCTTTTTTCTTGCTCCGGTCAACCTGCAAACAAACACTCTTTTATATATATATTATAACCTCTCATAATAATGAATGTGCAAATAATTTTTATTTTTATTTTTTTATATTGATTCACTCTTGAAATTAGTTTATTAAAGGAGCAGCATGAAAAAATCTGGCCAAAAGTGGTACCCACTCTTCCCACTCTTCCTGACTAATTTTGAAATATCCAAGTATCTCGGCTGAACTACTGTTATCATTCATTAAGTATTTGAATAGAGCATGCTTTATTAATGCCTTTTGAAATATTAGGGCCCTTTAATGATGACTTGACATGAAAATAGTGCTACTTTAATACAGGAAATTATTGGACCATACGGTTTTCCAAAACAAGATATTAAAAGGCGCCACAGACATACGAATCTACACCAGTTGAATCATTTGCATATGTGTTAATTTACCTCACAGTTATTTAGACTTAAATAAGAGAACTTGAAATAAAGTGCCGCAGCCTGGTTTCAATTAATTGCTTGGTAATTACTCAATGATGTAATATTTTTAATGAGGGTCAACTTTATTATTTTATGTGGACAACGTTTTCACACAAAACCGATGGGAGTCTTATCACTGCTGTCTGACTGTGGCTCTGAACATAAGTTTTATTTTTGTTATTTTGCAAACTGCACCTGCATTATCATTAGCAGAAGAGGCAAATTTCCGTCCCCGGGCAAAATGAGATGATGTGGCTGTGGAATGAATGCTGCAGGGGAGACGGGAAGTACACCCACCCTGATGAAACAAGATAATGCAGCGAAAGTGACGAACATTAACATCTATCTCTGAGACAAGGCACAATGGACCAGCACATGGATCTACGGCGGAAGAATTGTCCCTTTACGACTTTTGGGATGTTTTGTTTTATGTTCTGCCATTAAAACCGGACCTTGTGGTTAATGATACTTCATATTGAGAAGCCAAATAAATACATAGAGCGGTTTTGACCTTGTACGCCTTATGAAGCATTATCAAACATGGATCATTTGGGTTTGTGCCGACCTATCTATCAAGGACATACTCAGTCTGTTTAAAGCAGGGGTACTTAAATTTGAACCGGCAAAAAAAGGGTCGATGTTATAAAATCCATCCAACAATCTCCAAAAAGCAGTTTTATCACCTGATTTCACTGCATGCATTTTGGTCTCAATCACATTTTTAGATTTTCAGACCTCAAAAAGGGGGGACGACTCTTGCTTGCCAAATCAGCAGTCACACCCTGTTAAAGTATGTTAAAAGCACTTGAATGTAATGTAATATAATTAATGTAAATACTGGCATTTGCTGCTTTGTGCAATCTCGCATATATGCATGTAGTGTATATCTATCTGTGTTGTAAATATTATCCTACACTTGCGCTACTGGTGAGATGCTAAACTGCATAACGTTGCATTGTTCTGACATTGTTATGACTAATGACTATAAAGTTGAATCTCATATAACATAAAATAATATAAAAATGGATTAGTCATACAAAGATAAAAAGTCCCCAGCTTTGACATGCATTCAGGAACCAGTACACAAATCTCATTCAAATATGTTGTATGTAAATGTAGCATCCTGAAGAGTGACCTAACAGCAGCCTCTAGTGGACGCATGTTTACGTTGCATATTAAATACTCCATGTGATGCCCTCAGGTACCTCTACAAGCTGCGGGACCTTCACCTGGAGGGGGAAAACTACACCGAGGCGGCCTACACGCTGCTGCTGCACACCCGGCTGCTCAAGGTACTGTGTGAAATACTGAATGGCTGGCCAATAGTTTGCCTTTCTGCTCATGAATAGTTATGACAGTCCTCTTGCCATGTCCCTCTTAAAAATATGCACAATAGTTAAAAAAAATCCTCCAGCTGCGGTAGTCCTGACCAAGCCAATTATCATCTGGAGATGGGTTCCCGGGCGACCATTGCTCCTGACGTAAGCCTTAGTGACATTGGGATGGGCCAAATGCAGAGGACAAATTTCCCTACAGGGACAATAAAGTGCACATTTACACTTACATTCACATGTACAATCACATTTTTATTTGCATTTAAAAAAGTCGGGAATGTGAACTTGACTTACAGATATTTTCCATGTACAGTGTTTGGCATATTAGTCTACTTGATATGTTGCCATGTCTGCCACTAGCAAAAATTTTGTTTTAGATACTGGACTATTGTTTGGATATGAGTACAAATAAAAAGAGAAAAGTTGAGTGAGTATTTTGACTTGAAATTATTTCTGTGAGATGTACAAAGCTTGGGACATATTTTATCAACCTAAGACTGCTTTCAACTTTTTTACAGCATTATCCCACTTCTTGATGTCGTTGACCAATACATCCTAAACACCACTTTATAACTTATTCTGTCGCGCTATACTGCAAATTAAGATGACTTACTCACTAAAGATAGCTCTAAGGCCATCAGTGAAGATACTCGATTAGAGAAGATTTCACACAGGTGGAATCTATTTCATGTTTGATATTTATTTTACATAATTGTCCATTTTTTATATACATATATAGTGTATATTAAGTGCATGCATCATTATATGAATACAAAATAAATGTGTATTATTTTGCTTTCACTTCACAGCCTATGTTCCAAAATGCAAAACATCCAACAGTTTTAGTTGTATTTTTGCAAACCACAGTATGTACTGTGTGTGTTGATATTTTCAATTACTTTTAAACTACATTTATTCTTGTATAGTCCTAAATCACACAGTAGTTATCTTGGAGGACTTTACAAAATTGTTGAATTCCGTCAAACACAAGAAATGCAATGATAGAAAACACATTGACATTGGTCCATAAGGGGCAGATGACCAATGTCCATAAACGTTGATACATTTTCACAGTATTAGCCACAAACCACTGCCTTTTTCAACAATGCAAGAGTGGAGATACTGAATCCCTTGCCCTGTCTATTTCTTTCAGTGGTGCGATGAAATGTGTACCCCCCAGTTTGAACTTCACGGCTCTCAGACACAGAGACAGCTTAAAGAAACGCTCTACGACACCATCATCGACTACTTTGACAAGGGCAAGGTCAGAAAAGCTTTTTACCGCTTCTGATGTTGGTACAATGAGAATCTTTGAGTGATTATGTCCACTTATGAGTATGAAATTATCTCCACAAATGTATTTAAAAGTATATTCTACCAACAAGGTGAGTAATTTCTTACATATGCTGTGCCAAACCTGTCTCGTTTTAGCATGCGCCGTCACATTGATGCTGCTGCCAGTTTAACATTGTGCTGTGTGTCTGATGGTCAATACTAAATCAGTCGTCTCTCTCTCTCTTCACAGTAACAACATTCAATTGACTTGGGTTCTGCTGCTGCTGTCACGTTGTAAATAGTTGATTTAATGAAGCCCCTTGCCTTTTGTTTGGCTCTTGTCTGTGTGCAGATGTGGGAAGAGGCCATTACTCTGTGCAAAGAGTTGGCAGAGCAGTATGAAAATGAGCTGTTCGACTACGAGCTTCTCAGCAAGAGACTGGTAAAACCTTCTGAACACACACCTATGTATGCTTTCAACTATAAGGATTATTTTCTCGCCTAAAGTAACACGTTATTTAGGCATTTCTGTCTTCCATTTCTGCATTTTTAATCTGACACTTCAAGTCAATCCTGAATTCATGTAAACAGATAAAATAATAAAGCTGGAGTACTTGACTTGCTCTCATAAGTAACAGTACATGTTTGTCCCATCAGAAAAAAGTCTATTTGTTGTGTGCGAACAAATCCTCTTATTAGAAAATGTTAATATTACTTTTTTTTTTTTTTTTGCTCACTATTTCATGTTTGGGATGAGAGCTGATTGGCTGAGTGGGGGTGGTCCTCGCTATTTAACTTTTCTAAACGTGAAAACTGTGGAGCCAAAGAGATCAGGGATCTACCCCTTAATACACAAGAGGTTGTATTAAGGGGTGTATCTATCACGTGTTTGTGTGTGGGTGCAAGAAATATAGACTAATTGGAGAAAACAGATCTTTGCACTCGCAAATTTAGAATTAAACCACTAAAATTGCACACGCTATTTTACTTTACAGACACAGTTTAGCACCTGCATTGATAAAACCACACAATTTTCAATCTATGCCATTTTCTCATTCTTCAACAAAAACAGTAAAGAAAGTAAATGCTTGAAACCAATATATCAATGAAGTGTGGAAAGTTTGTTCATAGCTCATCATTATTGCGGTTAGAATACAAAGGGTGTGGTTTGTTTGACTCTTACATCAAACTTATCCACTCAAAGGCCACAAAATACTTCTGGTATCTCAAGCATGGGGTATGTTTGAGACCCTTGTACTACATTAATGTTTTTTGTCTTGCTTAGTTTCACTTTTTGTTGTTTGAAAGTCCGATACCTTATTGTTGCAAGTTTCAGATATAGTTTAGTTTATTTTAAAGGGGACAATGCAATTTAATAAAACACAAGATTAAACATGAGTTTAAAAATCCAGAATTAACCAAGGAGGCTATTTTTCATCTGTAGTCCCCTGCTTATGACTTATGCGCCCTAAATACCTTTTGTGAATATGTTTAAACTAATCTTTTTTTTTTCCTTATTAGTAAAAATGCAAGTTTCATCTTTCTGTCTATAGATGACATTTTGAGAAAATCTGGCCATTTCCATCCCTCAGAAACAAGTGACTGTAGAATTGTAAACCCTTATCTGTTTCAGAAGACCAGAACACGTATTTTAACGCTGAATCTATATTATTTCTAAATGACAGTCACCGTCCTTGGTGCGGTGCACTTTCATCCACATCCCTCACCCACATAGGTCGAGCGTTTTGCTGAGGGGAGCTTTGTCGGTGGCACGCTCAGACTTTGTCCTTTTTTAAAGCGTGAGTGCACAAAGCAAACCAATTACACACATGTCCATCTCTTTCCATTTCCCCGCAGGAAAAACAAGCCAAGTTCTATGAAAATATTATGAAGATCCTGAGACCCAAGCCCGACTACTTCGCTGTTGGATTTTATGGTCAGGGCTACCCTCCATTTCTAAGGGTAAGTTAATTAGAATACATTGGGACAATACACAAACACCTAGTTGCCTTGTTAACGACCATTCGCCGATGATAGGCGCGTGCAAAGTGATACCGGTAGAGGGCGTCCGCACACTTTCCTCAGTAGAAGAAACTAAGAAGATGGCAGCGGTCGTGTGGCAATATTTTACAGTATCAGAAAAAGATCAACGTTATGCAGTTTGCTATATGTGTTTCAGTGAGATTTCAAGAGGGGGGGGCTGTTAGAAAATCATCTAACACAACAGATCTCACTGGACATAAGCAAACATGAGGCGGTGTACAGCTGAAGAACGAACAAACTGAAGCCGCCAAGAAATTACAAGTTGTTACTGTATGTTAAACATCGGAGTCGGTATCGGCCCAAAAAATTCACAATCAGTGCATCCCTACACCTACACATACATTGCAAGGACAGAAGAGTACAGACTGTTTTCCTTACAGATTCAGATTCATTTATTTGCCATTTGCAGTAAAACCACATTGGAAAAACTGTGCAAGACTACCCCGGTGTGCACCAGACAGAGAAGACGACACACACCAGAGCTCTTGCCACGGCGCCATTTTTCCGGCGCCATGCGACAAACAGTAGAATAAACAGCAGAGAGCAATAACATACAGGTTACAACAGACAGTTGGATAGAAAACATTGTGCTTTGTATAAACCACGGATTTTTTTCTCTGGGATGAGCACCTCTGGCTGCCGGTCCAATGTGGCTGTCAGAGGGGGGCGGGGTCAGGGAGGGGGTGAGTCGGAAACACAGTGAGGAGGGGAGGAGAGGGAGAGATCAGAGGGAGGCGGGGGGAGCGGGATCCAAGCTGGAAGACTGAAAGAGTGTGAAATTTTTGTAGAGACCAGATTTATTATGATGGCCTTGGCCCGAGGAATGTGAGATAAGAGAGGAGCGAAGACACAGCATGGAGAAAAACACGTCTTCCTGTAACGAGGGACAATCTAGTATGCATTTTAGCAGTCAAAAACGGGCAGATATTCTATTAAATCCAATTAAACCGAATTGCGGCGCCCTCAAACCCCGTACACAGGGGCCAATCCAAGCCGGGTCAGAGAGTTCAAGCGTGACAAACAATGTCATTCAATCTCAATTCCAGAGTTTTATGCCCGTCAAGTGAACGAGCTGCGAGATCTCTGATCAACTGTTCCACCAAAACCACTCTTCGTTGTCCAGCCACAGCGCTCTCAACCACGACTCGGTTAAGCTCCTTGTACATCCCATCAATTTTGTTGGCCAGCAGGTCGTGAATCTTGCGAACTGCCATGCCTCCGAATTTATGGTAGAATAGAACCGCTCCAAACCCAAACAGGAGGATCCCCACCACCAAAAAGCCAAAGATATATACGTCTTCCGAATCTTCAATGGACAGGGTCGACAGACAGAGGGGCTGCCACTTGTTCCAGCTGTCAAGAGTATACCCCGCTGGTGAAGTCCCGTCCGGGCACTCGGGCTCTCCAGACCCACGCTTACGTGTTGAAAAGATAGAATCAATTGCGTTGAGGGACCAGTTAATCATTTCCATTCTTGCTAAAAGTTGTCTGTGTCAAAACTCCAGGAAAAAGACAAAAACAGGAGATAGCAAGCAGTCAGAAGCAGGAGCGTCTGGGACACGTCTATGCTCGACGGAGGCGGAAGAGGAAGAGCACATTTACAAATGTATGGTTGCTGTTGAAATTGTTTTCTCAATAATTTAACACCACATCATGTGCAGCAATATGTCATTAAAAAATACTTTCAAGAAAACAAGAAAAGGGTTATGTTAGAGGCTAAAGGATTTACAAAAGTACAAGAGAAAGAGCGGCAGGTAACAGAGAGAGAAAAGTGACAGCTGTTTCACTTCGTGGTGGTTCTCTTTGACTGGAAGAATGGACAGAATGTGGAATGAGGACAACAGAAGCATGACTTGTGTTGTTGTTTAGAAGGGCACGAAGACACCGACAGACAAAAGGCTCTGGACAAAGACAGGAGATGGTTACAGGGTGCCAAGTTGGAGGGCAAAGGAATATGTAATACAAGATTTGTTTTAACACAGCTGAAAATAAAAAAGCTGCTCATCTTACATTCTTATCTGATCTGTTTTGTTTTCCAGCCAAGCATGCCACAAGCAATTAAGCTAATCTGAAATCCATCAGTGTGTGTATTGGTTGTGTGTTGACATAGTTAGGTCAATGGACAAGATTCAATTATATTACACGGATTCTGTCAACATACTGTAGAGAGACTCATTCGTTTTCCATACAAAGTCAAAAATCGGTTCAACAGCTGACTTTTGCCTTTGTATTGACATTAGAACAAGGTGTTTATCCATCGTGGGAAGGAGTATGAGCGGCGAGAAGACTTCCAGAACCATCTCATGTCCCAGTTTCCCAGTTCAGTGCGGCTGAACACAACCACCATGCCCGGACCTGACGTGCAAGACTCCGCTCTGCAATGTATCCTTCAATCTGATGCTTATTTATGTTGTGTACTCAGGGCAGTCTGTAGTGTACAATACTAACTATTGCATGTTGTGTCTGTTCCACTGTTGCCTCTAATAAATGATTCCAAGCGTAGTTTTGAAAATTAGAGTGCATGAATTTTCAATGAGAAAAAACTGATCCCTTCACTTCCCTTCACAATCTTGCCGTTGACTCAACTTTAGTCTTTTGAAACTGGACAGTGTTCACCCACTCCTCCCAACAAATACAAACAGTTCGCGATTCCTAGAAATGACAAAAGGAATAAAAATGTATTCATACTGCAGACCTCTGTTTGACCCGTGTTGAAATGCTGTGTCGCCCCAGGACAATAGTCCTATGCTGAAAACTTGTTGTTTTCAGCATAGGGGAGATAGAAAAATGCCACACTAAAAGGATCAAAACAAAGTCATCTTAAGTCACGGAGAAGTGGAACTCAGGGAATTGCATTAAAACGGACTACAACATGTATTTATCATCCACATGGAGCAATATAAATATGTTCAGGTTTTACAAGAACAACTTAAAAAAGGAAAGAGCAGCATGCGCAAAAGCCCAAACTTAAGAAGAGCTACCCTCTTGTTACATCACTTTAACAAAACAAATTGTATTTTTTTGTATTGTTTGTTTATTTGGTCGGGACAGGTCATGTTAATGAACACATCACTCCGGATTGTAGCCATGGGTTAATTTCCATCCTCTGTCCCACAGTCGCAGTCACAACCACACACTCACCCTGAACTATTGTACACATTTTTAGTAATAGGGGAAACCGTAGCACCCGGAGGAAACCTACGCAAACTCGGGGAGAATATGTAAACTTCACTCAAAAAGGCCCTGTTCCGACCAAAACTGTGACTAAAATATTGCCTGTTGTATGACTTGTGTATGGTTTTATAACCTTCATACAACCCACATGTAAAAAGTTTGATATTGATCCTGTCTAAATAATGACCCCGCCTCGGCAAAAAGAGTTTTGGGGAAGAATAACCTGTATTTTTGCTCAATAGGAATGAAACTAAGGATTAGATTTGTGAATGGAATGGAAGTGTGCCTCTTGGTCTGCCGACACAAGATATTCTTCACAATAAAAGCACATAGATTAAATAAATGTAAGAACAAAAATGAAAAAAAAACATGCAAGCAAATAAATATCTTTGAAGACAAGCAGGTGTCTGACACTCTCCCAGAAAATGTGGCACATTTTACACTTTTTCCAGCTAAATTTTTCTCTCTCATTGGTTTTCTTCCTGAGAGAAACTATTCAGACATACAGTGCTTCACTGTGCAGCCTGTGCTGGAGATCCCCCCTCGTCTGAAGAACAAACCAGTGCCTGACCAGATTATCAAGTCAGCGCCATTTGATTTTATTTCTTACATTTGTATTAGCCGATGGAACAGAATGCCTCCCTGATAGTGCCACGTTTTCAATCTTTTTGTGAAAATGGTTTAATTTGTGTTCTCTGTTTGACTTCTCCTCCCACTCAGCTTCTACAAGTCAAACTACGTGCAGCGCTTTCACTACTCGCGGCCTGTGAGGAAAGGACCTGTGGATCCCAACAATGAGTTTGTAGTGCGTTTCTTTTTGGAATACATTGATTTATTACCATAACAATGACTCAAGACGACACATAGATTCCTAATGCCTTCCTACAGCTCTGACAAATAGCCCGTAACATTGAAAATTGCAGCAGGCGCAGATGTTAATGAATATGTTATCAAAGTTTTATTCATTGTGCCTCCTCTGTGCAGTCCATGTGGATTGAGAGGACCACCTTCACCACAGTTTATAAGTTGCCCGGAATTCTTCGCTGGTTTGAGGCGTCTGACATTAAACATGTAAGTCTGTTTGAACTCCATGTTTGCTTTAAGCTATTGCCTTCTCTGTTAGAGGTTCCCATCACAGATTCAATCTAGTCTAGAGACTTGGTTCATTATTTATTTACTTCACTTACATCAGGCATGTCCAAAGTCCGGCCTGCAGGCCAATCACGGACCTCTGTGTCATTGTATGTGTTTTTGTTTTTCTGTTGTATAAAACGTTTTTATACAACAGAAAAAGAAAAACCCAGAAAACATAGCAGATATATTATTGGAATTAGTAAACAGGGCATGAACACCCTAACTTTTACAAAAATGTCTTGCCCGCTGAAGCCATTAAGATCATAAACACAAGTTAACAGTGTCATCCAGCCAACTTCAGCTTTACCAATAAAGGCCTGATATAACTGTAAAGCTCAGAACCTCTTGAATTCAGTTGTTTACATTGTTTGACTAATGATATAAGTTCATGAACATGGTACTCACTTAGGTAAAGATAGTTTTGTGTTTATTTCTACCAAGACAACCTTGTCACCGCTGGAGAATGCCATTGAGACAATGGAGTCCACAAACGAGAAGATCCTGGCCATGATTAACCAGTATCAGTCTGATGTGAGTTTACCCATCAACCCCCTGTCCATGCTGCTCAACGGCATTGTGGACCCGGCCGTCATGGGAGGATTTGCCAAGTATGAAAAGGTATGTATGTAGTCTTTACTCTGTACTTAAATGATCAAATCATCTTTATCAATTTTACTGTTTCTCTTCAAAACAAGTAACACATTTCCCTAAGTCAAAGCTGTGTTTTTTTCGTTTGGGATTAGGCCTTCTTCACTGATGAGTACATTGAAAATCACCAAGAAGACCATGATAAACTCATGCGACTCAAAGACCTGATTGCATGGCAGGTCAGAACCACTAAATAAAGTGAAATGGATTACAGCACATATGATATTGTATTATTATTGCATAGACCCCATTACTTGGAGCAGGGATCTCCCTCCATGGAAAAAGAGTGACAGACGACCTCCGGCCTTTCCACGAGCGCATGGAGGAGTGCTTCAAGCAGCTGAAGAAGAAAGTGGAGAAGGAGTACGGAGTGAGGGAGCTGGTGAGGAAAAGAATGAATATCACTAAGAACAACATGTCCTTAAAATATCTTAACTATTCACCTTCAGTGGCTGCTTTTCTTTCTCTTTTTCATAAATTTAATTAGACCATAGATCAAAGTCGCCACACAAACTTCTGATATGTTGGTTTGTGATTTGAACTTTATTTATTCAAATGCACCTTGTCTGGATGGTGTAAGCATGCCATTAACTTGCAAATAGCCCTGCTCCTTCAGGACAGGTAGCACTAATGATGTGCAGGAATCCTCATTTGGAAGAAAACGTGTTGCTTGGAAAGTCAAAAGCAGCTCCACACATCCTGCTTGTTTCTGCTTAAAGCTGTTTGTCTGCTCATTGTAGCCTGACCTGGAGGAGAGAAAGTCCACCCGTCCTCGCTCTATGCTGCGATCTTACCGTCAGTCAGTTATCTCCAATTCATCATTGCAAGGCACTGAATGTGGCACCCCGACCAGGCTGCACGTGGACAGGTATGATGTACACATGGAGGGAAAGGTTAATCAAGTCCAAATATTAGAACATTTATACATATAGGAATACTTTGTTTGAAGCAGAAATGTCCCATCTCAGGCCTGTGTGACAATTGCAGCCCTCTGCACTGGAAAAATATTTAGGCACTAATTGTTTGAATTGTAGTCATTCTGACTATCTTAAGACAAAATTTGCGAACTGGACAAGCCATGTTGTCATATTTCAAGAACTGTTGCTTTATTTTCTCATTCCAAGGGAGATATTTCTTGTATATTTTTCTAAACATCATTTTGAGACATTTTGAGACAATCATTTTGCTTGTCTCAAAGGCAAATCTTATTTTAAGACAGTCAAAATGTGCATTATGCCAAATTTGAGCAATTGTTGACTTATTTTTCATCACTGATTGCAGTGTGTTATTTTATTTGGCTGTCCACCTCACAGACTGTCGTCTTTGAAATACACACAAGTTCACCATGCCAATATGACATTCTGTACCTTGTTGTAAAGCTCAGGACCTCGAGCCGTTGTTGGCTCTTGGACAAATCTTGTGAACTAAATTGGCCCTCTTACTAAAAGGCTTGCTTTAAAGGGAAGTACCGATACGATACTGACATTGGATGTTGGTGCAACAGCTAGTTTAAAGTACAATTGGGCTGAGTTGTATGAAGTTTGATGAGATTTTAAGAATGAAAAATGCTGCCTCTCTTCACTGGGTTCGAATTGGGTATCACCAAATACTGAAGAACACAAAATATCAGACCAGATCGGGGCACCTCTAGTTTAATGTAGAGGTGAAACTCAGGGATCATGTAGAGGTGAAACTCAAAAAAAATATAATATTGTTAAAAATAATGATTAAATTAATATATTTCTTTAATTCATATTAAAATGTCATGTTAAGTAAACATACTGTATGTCAACAATTGTTTTCTTATAATTTACAGTCAATTTTCAAAATGGACTATTTTGGGGTTTTTGCAAGCTGTGAGCCGGTAATAACATTAGGACCTTTGCATGTAATTATTCTCTCATATAGTTTCACATTGTAAATGTACAAGTGAATGGACTTTTGATTGATATTTATGGAGCTATTATTGTTTCAATAATATGTGTGTGTGTGTAAACAGATTTCTGCATGCATAAACAGATTTGTCTGTGCGTAACCAGATTTTTGTGTGCATAACCAGATTTGTGTGTACGTAAAAAGATTTGTGCGTGCGTAACCAGATTTGTGTGTGTGTAAAAGAAATATTTGTGTGTGCTTAAAAAGATTTGTGTGCGTGTAAAAAAAAAGTACGTTTTACACACAAGTTATTTTTTACACACAAATCTTTTGACGCAGTCCTGCCTTCGCAGATTCGCAAGTGTAACTTGGACTGTATGCGTCTAATTTGACATTTGTATCTGTAACAGAACAATCTGTGTGTAGATAACCGCATTGTACGAAGAGAAGAAGGAAAAAAGCCTAAGTGCTACGCACAGGCTCTGTTTTACACACAAATCTCTTTTTGACACACCTTTGCCGTCAAGCGTGTGTCAAAAAGATTCGTAAGTTTAATGTGGTTGTTCTAGCAGTACACCAGCAGATGGTGCTGTTGTAGCTGGTTATTACCTACACGCAAGCAAACCAGCAGAGTTTGTGGCACTAATGTGTAGATTTAAAGAAAACCGAAGGATTCAAGAAGAAAAGTTAAGGATGACAAGGGACACTATAAATTCCCACAAAATCCGACTTTTATGAAAGCTGTAGGTTCTCTGTCAGCTGTTATAGTTTACATTGAGTTCTATGGGGAAAATGTCTGTGTAGCCCACGTGAATTTAGTCTTGTCTGCAGTATGCGAGAATCCTGTGGGTCCTTCAGCTCCAAGCTCCAGTTTCCAGTTATTATAATAGATCCATGTATCATACAGTGGTGTGAATGACAGGATTTTGAATTTAGAAAAAAAATATCATAAACAGCTGTGGTAGTGTGTCTTGTCAAGGCAGTAGGTTTTGGTTTGCTTGCCTGTAGGTAATAACCAGCTACAACAGCACCATCTGCTGGTGTACTGCTAGAACAACCACATTACACTTACGAATCTCTTTTGACACACTCCTGGCGGCAGAGGTGTGTCAAAAAGAGATTTGTGTGTAAAACAGAGCCTGTGCGTAGCACTTAGGCTTTTTTCTGTTCTTCTCTTCGTACAACGTGGTTTTTTACACACAGATTGTTCTGTTACAGATAAAAATGTCAAATTACACACACACAAATCTGGGTACAGACGCACACAGTCCAAGTTACACTTGCGAATCTGCGAAGGCAGGACTGCGTCAAAAGATTTGTGTGTAAAAAAAAAAACTTGTGTAAAACGTACTTATTTTTTTGCACACACACAAATCTTTTTATGCACACACAAATCTGGTTACACACGCACAAATCTGGTTATTGAAACAATAATAGCTCCATAGATATTCTAATTTTCAGATTTTCACCCTTTACTCAAGCATTAGTTCTGTCGTCACTTACAGAATCAACAGCTAGTTTAAAACACAAGATTACTGATTTGTAATTAGTCGGTGATTGAGCTTTGAGGTAAGAAAAAAGCTGTAGTCCCTTCACTGGTATTTAATTTAAAGTGTGCTTAGGCGTATACATTTACCTGCATGGCTCTGATAAGTCTTTGGCTGTTTGTAGTTGACATCACACTTTGACAGACCAGGAGAAGGCCATATCTTCCCCTTAAGCAAGACTTGGATTGGATAACACTGGGAATACCAGGTGCCACAGTCAGACAGCTGAGGCTCTGCTCAACGTGCCCTTGTGTCTTTATCTGGCAAGACACTTCACCCACAATGACCTACGTGTGTGTATGTGTGTGTGTGTACGTGTGTGTGTATGTGTATGCGTGTGTGTGTGTGTGTGGTGGGGGTGTGTGCGTGCGTGTGTGAGAGTTAGAGATCGAGTCGGCAGATGGTGGAGTGAATGAATAAAGCACAATAGTGTGCTTTAAGCACAGAACAAAGGTGCTCTGTGCTTCTATTAGTTAGTGGTTCTCAGTTAATAACACATAACTCAGTATTTTTTTGCTTTAGTACAAATTGCCCCTACTTCTGCTGAACAAGATTTATCCACTGACCTTGGAGTCACACAAGAACCCCTCAGATTCAGTTTGAAGTACCCTCCGCTGCACTAAATGACAGAGATTTGTCCTGATTTACTGCCAGCCAAAGCTGCAAAGTCGATATTTAACGCTGTCCATTGACTTTCTCCTTGTCCGCCTTACAGGGATATGCCACCAGAGTCGCCTGTGTGGCCGTGTGCTCTACCACACTCCAGCGGCAGTCTGAGCACAAACACAGGGGAAGACATAGTCACCGTGGGCGACACTGATGTCAGGCTGAGGAAGAGCAAGAAGAAGAAAAGGGGCAGCATGATCTTTATAACTGAAGAGAGAGAGCGGACTGCCACTCTGGATACCAAAAGGGTAGAGTTAAAAAGATGCCACATATGAAATGTCAATGCAAAAGTGGCATGACCTGGTGGATTTACTGATTTACAGTATACATTAATGCAATGGGCTGGGGACCTTTATACTTATGGATACCAGTATTTGAGCAAAACCAGTACTTGAACCAGGACAGATGACCTGGTTTCTTCTTTTGGTTTCTGTAGCGGTGGGAACCAGAAAAGTCCTGCAAGAGGAATTTCAATTGAGTGGACACGATTAGCAAATTCCAAAGACCACATTATTCAGTTGACATTTTATTCACAAACCTCCAATTATCTGGTTGAATATTATAACGCTCAGGCTAAATATTATAAAACAGGTGGAATTATTACTATAATACAGCGTTTTATGTGAGGTCAGACTACCCCGTGACTTTTTTACATGCCAGCTTATAAAACTTGCAGTGGCAACTGTTATTGAAAGGGTCTATGGGTATGGGAAGGGGTTCGTGTTCAGATTGTTTATTTAAAAGTCTAACTCACAAGATCATTCATTCATTAGGTCTGGATAATGATCCAAAGAATTAAACAATTGAAAAGTTAACAGAAAACACCATCAATCTATTACAATTGTATTCTTTGAAAGGAACTACAGTATAACCCACACACTTTTGACAGAAAATTCAGAGATGTATGTACCCCATGCAATAGATAATACAAAATTTGAGATAAAAAAAAAAACCTGCAACAATGAAATGTACTCAACATAGGATGCATGCAGTTCTCCCATCTCCTCATAAATGATACATGATCATCTCTCCTCACTCTTCTGTCTTCATGTTTGCGTGTGATCTCTGTCTCCCTCTAGCTGTCCAAAAAGCAGGAGTTCCGCAGTGACACGAACCTGTGTTCTCCGGAAGAGGGAAGTGTGAGGCTGACCAACTCCAGATCCCTGCCGGCCATCACAGGTCTCACACACTGCAGCTTTTATTCCAACATCCATCCATGTGTTACTTGGTCAACTTGTTATATATACTGTATATATACATATCAACTGGTTAAAGTTCAACTTTAATTTTTCGCTGAAAAGGTCTGGTAAAAGTAAGATTTAGAGTCCTGAGAGCTCATTGGCTCTTTTTAATTCCCACTTTTCCGTGTGATAAAGTTGATCGAATTTGTTTGATGTCTGTGTTGACTGTGCTTTTAATGAATGACATGACTATACTGTGAAGTCTTTATCAAATTGACCAAAAAAAAAAAACAGTGAGGTAATATCTGTACCGTTATTTCCCATGAATAGCTTTGCATTCAGGTTGAATAATATTTCAGCTTCTGGGTAGTTACTAATACCACTCAATGAGAGAGAAGCAATTTTTGAAAGAAATGTTGAAAAATATTATCCAAATGTTTACCCACAGATCAGTTTTTATCATAATTACTTCCACAAATGGCCATGTTATTTTAATGTGTGAAAGTGCATTCCATGGCCAATAAAAACGTGGGGGTTTGCATTTGTAGTCATTCAGCCTTATACCTACTGCACCATCCCCTGTGTCAAATATGGGGGGGGGCAACATCATGCTGTGGGACGGCTTTTCTGCACCAGGGAACAGGCAGGAGGGTCAGAGGTGATGGGACGGTGGATGGAGAAAAATAGCTGGGAATTCCACTTATCCTGTATGTTTACTAGTGCAAACCCCACTTTTTATTTCACATATTCATATCAGTAAAATAAATTAAAAGTTCAAAGTGTAATAATACTTTTGCGAGGCACTGTATAATCTTGCAGGTCTAGAGTTCCAATGATAATCAAACCATGTCCACTTGACCTACCGCTTGAGCAGTTCTTCCATATTGCACCACACTGTGCGCAGTCACCTTGCACATTACACTAATTCAAGAGGCACTTATGTTCCCTCGGCCTCTTGCCACGTCCGCCCATGCCAGCAGGATACGTATCGACCCTGCTGTTAATAGACTTCCCGATTAGCGCTGCTGCAAACTGTGCTGTCTATCTGAACACACACACACACACACTCTACTGCTGTACACACCACTGTAGAAACAAAGCAGAGTCTCTGGCCGGCCCCGGTCGGCTCATAATTGGAGCTGTCATAGAGGTACATATATCTTTGAAATGGACTGTGCTTGTTGCTTTATGTGCAGGTCTCTCACTGTCAGTGGTGGGCAGTTCAGAGGAGGTGGACAGTGCCCGAGCGAGACGGGACAGCAAGAGCGTGTCCGTGTGCCTGCCATCGGACCGAACAGCCAACAGGAGATCTAAAGGAGTCATCAATCTGTTCTTCAAGACCAAGGTGAGACAAAGAGGCCGGATGTATCTACTCACTCTGTGTCACTGTGCCATTTAGATGCACCTACAATTATTATTTTTGATTATTACACTGCAAAAAAAATTGAGGTTATAATTACTTGAATCTTAAATTAATTTGATTATGTTCTGATTGTCTTTAAACAAGATTTTTGAATAGGACAAGCCATTTAGTCTATTTCAAGCTTTATTTTCTCATTCCATGGGAGACATTTCTTGTATATTTATAAAAATCAACATCATTTTGCTTATCCCATTGGCAAATGATGTTTTAGGGCTGTCCAAATCTTCTCAAATTAAGATAGATTTTGCTGAGAGCTTATCAATTTTTTTTAATAATAATTAACACTATGTGATGGACCAAACTGTTTTGAGATCCAGGTACTGGCTAAATTAATTGTATTACAAATTAGGTATCCCAGATTAACGAAGAAAAATGTGTAATGGAATAAGAGATGGTCGGGATAAGCAAAACAAACGTATCTAGTTCTAGAAGTGGTGTTGATAAGGACAAAAATCTCCGGCTCTCTATCTCTCTCTTATCAGGTTTTGATACCACGTTTTGGTCTCACTGGTCTTCCTCAAGCTGGAGAAATTCACAAAACTAATTTGAGGGGAAAATAAAATCAGCTCTTCCCATGACCTAGCCAATAGTCATCGGCATCCCATCATTAAAACCGAGCTTTTAGATGGCACATTCGACTGTTACCAATGAGTATTACAATGTCTTTATATTAAATAATCCAATGGTTTCGGATAAAAAAAAAACATTTAGATGAATATAGATTGACTATATACATTATTATTATTCAAAATGAAGTGTGGTGACATTGGAAGTATTTATAATCTTAAAGTTGTTTTTATGTGTTTAACAGAGTTCCAAGCCGGAGGACGCCAAACACAGTGATCCAGCCAAAAAGAACAGTCAACATTTCTGAATTCTTCCACGTTCTCCTTTGCTCCCTTGTTTTGAATGCAAGTCTACATAACTGGAGGCATTTCCGTTCTCATACCTGCTCACATGCCAGCAGCAATATTGCTCATGTCTAATGTGATTGGTTTTTCTACCCAATAAGGGCTATTCTTGCGCTGTGACCTTTTTGGCCGTTCATTTAAATGATTTGCTAAGTGCCATTAGCCATCTGCAGCGCGCACACAGACACCCTATTTATGTGCCTGATTAAAAAGCTTCTTGTTGTTCATTTTTACTACTGTGTCTGGGTGACGGTAATGGGAAAATAATCATTTGAGCCGTGTACGCAAGTTTCTCTGACTTCTCAGAAAGGCTTGGCAGAAACATTTCAAAGATGAATGAATAAAGTCAGAAGCAGGCACAGATTAGAACTTCTGAATATTGTAGAAATATGTGGAATTTTAATTTGTTGTTAAAATTTAAAGACTTTTCTCAAGCTAAGTCAATAAATGATTGACTCCCACCTTGACATTAAATAGTACCATTTAAATATTACATTTAATTAAGGGAATGGTGTTTATGGGAGAGACATACGCGTTGGTATTTTGTGAGTTAATTATAATTATGGACATAACCCAGAAAATGCAGATCCATGCATACATGTTTGAGATGCAGAACATTTATTTCATTTTATCTTGTAAGAGAATTTAGTCTAAAATGATCCTTTCATGAAAATGTTGGGTTTTAAAAAGCAAAAATAAATCAATAAAAATAAATTGTCATAGGAAAAGAACCCAGAGTGTGGCTCATTTCCATTGGTAAACTGGAACATACTGGCTGCTTTAGTCAAAAAACATGTCAGGAATTCTTGTTAGATGCATCTGCCCTGGGTGAACTTTTCACTTAATGACTAACAATAAATAGTAGAGCCAAAACCTGTGATTTGTGGGGACACACGTTGGGTTTACTTCAAGCTTGGCAGCAAGGAGGTGATCAACAAGGAAACATATTTCAGCCTTTTGACAGTTATGTAATATATAAAGTAGATACAAAGGCAGCAGCAGTTTTCAGGCACAAGTAATCAGACACAAAGTGTTTGACCATTAGCAACATCAGATTAGAAAATCAAGCAATCACTCCGTAAGAATCCGTATTCGGTATTTGAATTGATATTTGAGCAAATGCATGGAAGTGCTGGAGCAGCCCCCTCCTTGGCCTCCGCATCTTCAATAAAGGAATATCTCCAAACTTTATAGTTTCTGTAACTTGTTTTAAGAAGTGTAATACAAGCTCATGTGTATTTTAATCTTACTGTGGGATTGGTGGGTTTAACAAAACAATTTTGAATAGAAATGTTTTTGATGCTGAAGTGTGGTAATAAAACCAGCCTCACCTACTGTGGCTAAAGTTTTTTTTAATAGTTATAGTTATAAAAAAGGCTTTGAGATGTGTCAGCTGTGTTTGATATATATATATATATATATATATATATATATATATATTAAGTATTTCCCTGCATGAATACTGTTTACAAAATAGACTATTATATGAATGTATTGTATGTTGTTTTATTTTTCCCTCACTGAAATTGTTCCCATCCTCACCTCTGGAGCTCGAAAAATAGAGCGGCTACTTCTCTGCGTCGAGGGGAGTTCAGGTTGCCCTGAGGGAAGGTTCTGGGCATGTCTCTCCCAGAGGTGGCTCCAGGAGACTTTGGAGGGACTATGTCTCTTAACTGGCTTGGGAATTGCCTCAGGATTCCCCCAGATGAGCTGGAGGAAGTGTGTGTGGTGAGTGAAGTCAGGGCGTCACTGCTTGGACTGATGACGGGAAGAAAATGGATGATGCTCTTCTAGATTTCCCTCCAAATTAATATACTTATGTATATTAAGTATAGTATTTATACTAAGTATTTTGACAAAAGTATAGGCCTCTCTTAGTGATTAAGTATTTCCCTAATCTCCCGATTGATCTGAATAGTAAATAGCTGGGTTAAATATGTAGATTGCTGCTAAAACCAGTGCAGGCCCAAATTCTATTCATGCCTCTCAAAAAGTATTATCTTCTTCCTACTTCCTTCCAGTATTTTTATTCTGATGCATCGCCCTTACTGACCTTCTGCATGTGATAGCGGTTTAAGCAACCGTGTTAATTCTGACATTGTATTAATCACATGGAGCAGGCATTACTTACTCATAACACGCCTCAGAGAATTCCTACTTTTTTCCAGTTCAAGTGTTAATTAAGTTCCTGACAGTTCACCATACAGACCCATTTTATCAACCATTGAAATCATTTAATATCCACGGAGGAGTCTTGCATTATTTATGAGAAACTTCAGCCTGTAAGTAATCTACAAAGGGTGGGTGTATACATGCATACAAACATGTCTCTGCTGATTCCCACAGATGGCTGCTGTGCAAGAAAGGTTAGATTTATCCATACCCCATAACATACACACACGAGGAAATCACTTGGGATTTAAACATATAAATATAATGTATGATATTGACAATAGACTTTTCTCTATAGAACACACACAGGGCTCAACACATAATCATAATTTATTCTAATTAGAGTAACTAATTTCAACTTTACTGTCTATATACTGTCCTGACCATTGCTTTATACTTGACCCTGACACAGAGTAAAGAAACTATAAAAGCCACCAGGGGGCAGCAGAGCTCTTCTGTGATTATAATGAATTGAAACGACAACAGGGCAATATATTCTGATTTGTCGAGAAAATACATGATCACAGACATAATTACCTCAAGTTCAGCTCAGGATATTCATAATTAGACTGAGGCCTATAGCAAGTTCATAGCTTTGCTTTGCTGACTACTGATCAACCTACTAGACTTCTCTTATGGCACGATAGATAGATGAACACTGAATAATTACAAGATACATACAGACATAACAGAAAATATCATACCCCAAGGAGAGATGGCTGGAGAGAGAGAGAAAACCCTCATTTTAGGTCACAGCAGCAGAGTTGGTGTAGCTTTTGAACTTCTACCCTTCTGAAAGCATGGCTGGATCAAACACAATATTTTGTGTACAGTAGACCTAAATCACAACAGTAACTATCTTCGAGGACTTTACAAAGATGTCGGTTTGCCAAGATCACAGGAAATACAGTGATTAAAATGAATGTCGAATGTCCTGGATCATCACCAGACGCAGTTTTATCAAATGGGATTTTTTGTCAATTCTTTCTGTTTGGCAGAAGATATAGATCATCATTGGCAAGCTCCTCATGACCATTTGAGCTGTGAGAGAGGTGGACATTGTTATATAAATCTTTTAGTAAAGCAATCTGAATTAACATAAAATAGTTATCAGTGTAAGTTACTCACTAATTCTCAACTCTGGATTCAAATACAGCACATGTTGCTGTTGGCAGCATGGTCAGCTGATAGATGGAGATGTGTTTATTTGGCAATATCTGTGTCGTAAGGCAGCGTACAGAGAAGCCTTGAGCGACACATATCAATAATGATTTCATTTGTAGTAGATATGTCTTTGTTTACTCTGGTTTATTTAATGTCCGTCATTTCCTCATTCGTAGCAGACGGTTTCAGACGGCTGCAGGTGGTATCGGTATCGGTTCTGTTATTCATTGTATATGTGCACATTTACTAATGAATAAACTCACACTTTGATTGTATTACAGCTCTTGGTTGTTTACATTATTTTTGCTCTCGGTCTGTCCAGAAATTCCACAACAATATCTGACGGAGCGGTTCATCCGTCAGAGTGGAACGATCAAAAGCATTTAGAAAGTAAGAAAAGTAAAACTGTTCTGTAACAATTCTGTGTCACAGCCCCTCCAGCACCTGTGGCCACTTCAGCCACTCCCTGAGAGGCTGGCCTTCCCTCCCCATCCCTTTCTGTTGCAGGATGTGAACAGGTGTGCTGGAGGAACTCCATAGCTGAGTTCACTCTCATCATCAGCAGGAAGGATTCAAAAGCCAATGCAGTGAGCTCAGATCGTAAAACTCTGCCAGTCAGTGTTACCTTTCTAGCGCTATTTTTGACTACCTCAAATTATTACATTCAAACCAATTTTTGCTATATTCTCTAGTTCTCCGGCCACCCGCTTTTCCGTCTCCGCCCTGCCCCTGCTCCGTCCTGCCCTGGTTTTGCTCCTTCCCGCCCTGGGTCTGCTCTGTCCTGCTCTGTCCTGCTCTGTCTTGCCCTGGCTCTACCCCATCTAGCTCCACACCAGATTAAATAAAATTCCATCTGAACTATTTCAGAGTCTGCTCTTGGGTTCTTTTGCCTTGATTTGTTACATCTTGTTCCAGTCTTACTGTAATCTTGTTTTGACCAAAGTCCCTCTACACCTATAGATAGTGGCTGAACATTGAGTTATTCTGCCTTTTTAACCACTATTGACCCTATTTGTTTGGGAACTACACAACGAAAAGTTTGAAATGTGGCAGAAGACTTTACCATCAATGTGGCTGTTAAAAGCAGTTTTTATTGTTGATTTATTAATGGTTTTTACTGTAATTCATATTTTTATTATGCATCTGGGCCTTGTAAAAAGCCATTAGGTGAGAATGACAATTTTAGCTGAAGACAGAAGTGACGGAAAAGTGGTTATTACACAAAAGAGACAGAAATACTGTATATAGTGCTGTCAGTTTAACGCGTTGATGTTGGTGTTAACGTGGACCTATTTTAATTGTCTTTTTTTTAATCGTGCGATTAAAGCGTGCACAAAGGTGCCGCAACTGCTATTGTCCATGAAACACAGGCCAGAGCGTGGGTTACTGACTGACGAGCGCCTGGTCAATAAAGACAACATGGTTATTACTTGGTCACATGAATCCTGAACCAAAAGTAATATTCTGAATACTAAGACTCCCACATACTATATCCAAGGTATATCAGTGATCAGTGGTTGGTAAAAGTAGAACTGTTCTACTCACTGTAAAAAACAATAACAAAGGCAGAGATGGAGTAGTCTATTAGATAATCCAAATATTTTCTTTTTGGAGGGGATTGGATTAATATAAACGTTTTTCTTTGTCCATTCTTTTTTTTCAAACCGAATCAAAGGACATATAGAACAAATGTGTGGTTAAGCATTAGTTACATTTATTAACTTTATTAACAAGTTGACTCCTCACTATGAAATACTGCTTTATCATTTATAATAGGTTTTCTAACACTGACTGTCTAAGTTGTTTTGAGCGATGTAATGGGACGATATAATCTTTAGAATTCTGGTTCGAATTCTGGTTGCTATGGTAACTCAAAAGTCCTCTGTCTGTGGCTCAGTGGCTCTGAGCCTCAGTATGTGCTGAGGAGGGCAGAGAGAGGCTGTGTTTGACGGCTCTCTGCAGGTTTTGTTTTTCTTTTACCTGTTTTTTGCTATTTTCTTTGGCAGAAGTATGCTTTGAGTTGTTTGTTCTGATCGTGTCCAGTTTGCATTGAACAGTTGAAGACAGTGGTAAGTGATAAAATGTATACTAAAAATATGTGTAAACAGAGGCAGCTCTTACAAGAGTGCATTGTAGATAACAACATTTATGAACTTTATGAAATAGTAGTCTGAACCAATGAGAAGCCGAGAAACTTAGCCTGGTTGTACCACACCTTAGTACAAATTACATTTCATAATAAGGTCTGAATTTGCTCCATTGAGCTCCGTGAACAGGTGGGAGGGGTTAACTCCTTTTGAAGGTTGAAACGATTGGATCTGAGTTTACCGTGACGTATGTAATGCGAAACCACCATGGACAGCACAATAAGGACAACAGTGACGTCGCCCGGCATGGCGCAGCCGGGGCCCCACCCTGGAGCCAGGCCTGGTATGCGAGCGCCTGGTGGCCGGGCCTTAGCCCACGGGGCCCGGCCGGGCTCAGCCCGAAGGGATGACGTGGGCCCACCACCTGCAGAGGGGTCCGTGGTGGCGCGGTGCTGAGAGGACTGGGCGGCAGTCGAAGGTGGAGACCTCGGCGACCCAGTCCACACACACACAACATCTGGCTCTTGGGACGTGGAACGTCACCTCACTGGGGGGGAAGGAGCCCGAGCTCCCGTGGGGGAGGTTGAGCGATACCGACTAGAGGTAGTCGGCCTCACCTCCACACACAGCTTGGGCTCTGGAACCCAACTCCTTGAGAGGGGTTGGACGCTCCACTTTTCTGGTGTTTCTCGCGGGGAGAGGCGGCGAGCTCGGGTGGCCATTCTCATTGCCCCCCAACTCAGCCGCCACGTGTTGGAGTTCTCCCCGGTGAATGAGAGGGTCGCATCCCTCCGCCTCCGGGTGGGGGACAAGTCTCTCATTGTTGTG